>JAQFVV010000037.1:6623187-7197890 GCA_028023455.1 Epiperipatus broadwayi
CTGCCTTCTCATTCTATTCATCACGGTTTAAGTCCCTCATTGATCTTTTATACTTCTCTCCTTCACTTGCTCCCTTCATTGAAGCTAACCTGTGGCCTGTGGTCTTTACGGACCACATGGCACTAGAGGTCCTTATCAGAATTGTGGATAACACACATTCATATGGCAACATTCCACGAACAATGAGGATCCTCACAAAGGAATCTGCCACTATACAACTCATCTCTGAGATTTACATATCATTCAACTCTGCTAATATAAACACACTTTCACCATGTGATAAATGGAATAACTTCATAAATATTCTACAATCACATATTCATAAATGCACTCAACATAATAAAGGTCCCCTCAAATTACTAAGTCAATTGGACAAGATAGCCGACACACTTAAACATTTGCCCATACAAAGGCAAAATATCCAAGAAATTACTCGCCTTAAACTACAATACAAAGCTACCCAACAATCCCTGGCTGAATACCTATCAATTAAACGAGCGTGCAGTTACTTAGCATATCAACACTGCTGGACTCGAGGTTACATCAGATGGGCCCTAGGATCCAACCAACAAAACAAGGCACCCTCATCGATCAAGATACACAGTAAACAATATATCGGCCTCTCCATGCTTTCCAAAATAAGAGACTTTTACAAAAGAAAATTATAACCTATTGGTGTCACTAACATCCGCAGAGTTTTTGTACTAACAACCCTATGGAACATAAACATCACAGATGGTGATATTCTTGACAAACTGCAATCACTCCCAGAAAGTGTCCATCCTAGCATGCAAGGAATTCCCAGATTTCTACTTTTACACCTAAGAGCTTTTATTATCCCAGTAATCCACGGAATGATAGACCTCATCGCCACCTCCATGGTACCCTTTTTAAAGAAGCGAGATGCACAACCAGATCTCAATAACCTGCATCCTATCTCAATGATTCCTCTATTGACAAAGATCATCGAGAGCATCATTAAAGACAAGATTCAATATAACATAATTAAACAACTTTCGCGCTATCAATTTGCAAAAAAAGGCACTTCAACATCTGACGCTGTCAGCCGCTTCAGACTTTTGGTCGATCATGTGCGGAGACAAAGGAAGTCCCGGCCCATTGCAGTCCAACTTGATATAGCTGGGGCATTCGACTCCGTGAGAATCGATGTTCTTCTCAGTGTTCTGGAACAGCTAAATGTACCACCCGTATACATTCAAATGATTGAGAACCTTCTTTACAATCGGGAAGTGTTCTTGTCCCTAGATGGTCGCATTGCCCTGGGTTTTATGCCCTACATCTCCATCCCCCAAGGTTCTCCCCTGAGTGAGATCTTTGCTGCCTGTATCAATCCAATGCTGTTGAACATCGAGGCCACGTTTTCTGGTATCGCTGTTCCGCTACTTAATGAGAACATCAATCACATCTCCTATATGGATGATGTAGTTGTGTTTCTTTCATCCCATGATGAACTGGGTAAGCTAAAACAACTTCTTGATCACCATGCCAAATTATCTGGTTTCCTTGTCAACCCCCAAAAATCAGCTATTTGGTCAATTCTTACTGGCCAGAAGATCTCTGGTGGATTTGAAGCAGCACCACAGAAATTTCTAGGATTTCACCTATCAAAAACACCCACGGTGATGCGTAAAGAGATACAGGACTCATTATTAGAGAAAATTGAAACCACAATCGCATCTTTGTCAAAAATATACCTTTCCCTATTTGGGAAAGTAGCCCTTTTAAATGCTCTCATTCTTCCAAAAATAATATACTATTTGGCAGGGTTCATCCCCACCAAGGTATTCATCAACAAAGTAGAAACCGCCTGTAGAAAACTGTGTTGGGCGGGCCGATCACCCATAATTAGCTTGAGAATCCTCCAAAAGCCCAAAACTTTAAATGGTCTCTCACTACACTTGCTAACTATATTCAACTTACAACGCATCTATAATGTACTCTACAACATCTTCAAGGAAAATGAACGTGCTCAATGCCCACTTCCGGAAAAGGACATTCAACCTACTGATCGGCCACCCCCCCAGAGGACATGCCTTGCTCCTTCAACAGCAGATCAACTTTATCTTTGATAACATCAAACCAACATCAACACTATTTCAAAGAAAACTTGCGTATTGGGAAGTGTTTGATCTTCTTGACCATCAAAAACAGAGGATCCCCAGCTGCCTTTCAATCAACATCTCTCGAATGATAAGGATGACCAAGCTCTGGAAGTTGCCGCCAAAAATCGTGGACTTCCTATTGAAATCGAACCTGCATGCCCTCCCAACAAATGCCTTCCTCCACTATAAAAGGGGGCAAGATATTGACCCTAATTACACATTGTGTCAAAGACAGGAAGAGACTACCGATCACTTCCTCTTCGAATGCATAACTTTGAACAATTTAAGAACTCATTTTCAACAAAATATGACAAGAAATCAAATTGAAATGAACCTCAAGACAGCAATTGAAAAGGGCATATTCTCTGAGATCCGGCTTTCGGCCATAATTAACTTTTCCATCTGGGCATTGCGCTGTAAGCTGGTGTTCCAGGCTGAGACCTTGAATAATATATTCACAGCGTTTTGCCAAATACTAAACAAGGAAAGGGATAGAGATATGCGCACTGCTGACCCCTTCACAGCTGCACAAACCTGGGACTCCATTGCAATTGGATAGAGCTCCCCGCAACTTTGCTGTTTATTGGGTGGCTGTTGCTTTTCATCATTTCATAAAACTCAAACAGGGATATTAATACTACCTACAACAGCATCTCATTTTAATCTTCCCTGCTATGAACTTTAGACAAATTGGGTTTTTATGGTCTATTTTTGGAACAACAAACAAGTCACAAAAGTTTCCTGTGCAAACATTAACTCAAATATATCCTTTTTTTATTTGCATGCTATTTCATAATCATTTACTTGTTTTTTTTTACTTTTTGGTCTGTATTTCTATGGTCTAAATGTACAATAAATTTGGTTTTTGAAAGATAAAATCGCTTTGTAAATCAGAAACTAAATCAGTTTCTATATATTTTTGAAATATCAATTTATAAGAGCTCTCGACTTTTTTTTTATCCCTTGGTTATGAAGATTTATATTGACAACATCACATGACCTTTCATATGTTTACTCATATACTAACTATCCTACTGTAGAATCATTTACTGCAAATCTAGATTTGAAATAAATTTTTTTTTTTAAATTTCAGTTTATTAGCTTTAATAGTGTAAAAGAATAAAAGAGACTATTAGATTCAAAATACCTTAGTTTTAGCGTTGGATTCTAATTTTCACTATGAAAACAAATCTAGAAACTGGTCCAATCTGAAGATAGGAATTGTTTAACATTATACGATCTGCTATCCATATTCATAATTTCACGAGCAGGTGAAGACATCTATTTTTGGAAGCATACGAGAAATCATATGGTGTTGGTAGTACTTTAATGCATCATAAATTATTAATTTATGAAATGTATGTTTATTTGTAAGGATTAATTATTCCAAAGACATGTCTAATTGTTTTTAGTTTGGAAATGACTATATTTCAATATTTATCATAACTATATAAATTTGACATGTATGGATATTTAATGACATACTTTCATGAGTACACGTGTATGTTGATATTATGCTTAATGTCTTAAATATTAACATGTACATATTTTATTTATGAATTCATATGTCATGTTACGATATCAAAGTAAGGTCACAGGCATTTATTTACCTCATCTTGGGGTAAAAATAGGAGTTGTTGCCTTTATTAATGATCTAATAATAAGTTTTTAAAATGCCTATAATATCCAAGTTGTGATGAGCATACTTAATGAATTTTAAAAAAAAAAGCAGGCTTTTTTATACAACTGGCAAAATCTGCAGTTTGGCAATTAGCCACTGGGAAAAAAATGCCCTGTGAATTCCTTGCCACACCTACATTATTTCTAGGAATACCACTATACATGTCAAAGACCTCAATTAATAGATATCTAAATAACTTAATTATTGATAAAATAGCCGCAAGGATAAATAACTTCTCTTCATTAAAACAAGGGCTAGAGTATTTAATGCTATTACAATGGGTATTTTGAACTATTATGACCCATGGATTAATCTTTATAATACAACAACAAGTAAAATCTATCTTATAGCAAAGAAATATATTTGGGGTAAGGCAACAAACCTAATTTCCATTTCAATGTTACAGTTACCTATTGACAAAGGTGGCCTTAACTTGATCGACCTAAAAGAATATATCTTAGTTATCAAAGCTAAGACATATACAAATGTTATTAAAAGTAAATGTTTTAACCCTCCTCTAATTGATATTAGTGTCTGCAGTGAGATAGGAAAAGAAAGAAGATCCTTTTTTGCTGACCTGAGGATAGCATATATGGATTTACAGGACAAACTAAACATGTCCAGTTTGGAAGGGGTTAAATATAGGGAGATAAAAAAACAAAAGTGAAAATGTGAAATATCTAGAAGAGTTTTTATCTGGCTTATTAATAAAAAATATATTAAAGAATTTACAACTGATAGGTGCACCGCAATCTTACATTAGGTTTATGTTTAGGTTTCTAAATGGGTTTCTTCCTACAAAGGCCCTGCTGAACAGTAAGCTCCATATGAACTTAGAACAGATTTGCATGTTATGTAGAGTAAAGGAAGAAAGGTTGTTACATTTGTTTGAAGAGTGTAAGGCTCTTCGGCATATCAGAAATCGCATTTTTCATAATCCAATAATAAATTTAAAGAAAATAGTGAAAAGATACATTGTGAATTTTAATCTGCATGATGCAATGACAATAATACATACATTAAAAAACAATATGGACCATAAGTTGTAATAGGACTTTTGATAAAAAGTATAAAGATTGGGTCAAATATTTTAACCAATGTCTCAAATATCTACCTAAGAAAAATATAGAGAAAATATGGAGTAGCTATATGCCGACAGTATGCAAAATATGGAATTAACTCCCTAATGCAAAAATTCGTAAAAGAGTATTGATATACAATGATGTGATAGAGGTTTTTGCATGATTGTGCCGGATGTTAAATATGAATTAAAATAGCAGGAAAAACTCTAGTATAAGAGATAGTGATCATGTGATGTTTAATGGATGAACTAAAATAGATACTCTGTGCAGCATATTGTTAAATCACAACTATTACTTGTAAAAAGTGTATATAGGTTTTGTTTTTTTAATAAAGAATATACTTTAAATAAAAAATAAATCATTAAAAATATCATGACTTTAGAATCTTGTTATAGCAAAAAAAAATGATAAAAACTATTGACAATAAGATCATTTCCTAAAAATAAATGTTCCTATATTTAACTAATGTATGTTAAGTTTTTTTAACAGAGGGCTACACTTAATTGTTATTTATGGCAAGTTTTTATAACTTTATAGCCCTCTTAATTAATTTTGTATTTTGACTTTCATCATAATCTTTAGTACTAATATAAAATAATATTAACATAATATTCTATATACTTTATACAATGCAAATACAATATTTTATTAGTCCAAAGTTTCAAAATAACTAATAGTTTTGACTGTCTGATAGTTTTTTTAAAGCTTCGAAATACATAATGTAAATATTCTGTCATAGCATGTAAACATACTTGTATCTAAGCTCTTACAGCTTCAGAAGCAATTTTGCTATTTGGAATTGTCACATGTTTATTGCATAATTGTTGGCTTGAGAGATTGAATCATATTTGAGTATCAAATTGTTGTACTGAGCTTAACAATTCAATTTAATTGCTATTAGTGAGATTTTTTTATTTCTATTTTTCACTTCTCTCACCTGGAAAATTAATTCATAAATCTTCACTTCTTCAGATATTTACATCACCATTAGCATGTAATGAACTGGTTTATGTCTCCAGGGGGTCATGACATTCTAGCACTCAAAATAGATTGTGTTATGATCCTTAGACTATTAGTTCCTAAGTCTATGACTCTACTCCTTCCCTCAATCTGCATAGCTGAACTGATGTCTCATGGCTTCTAAAAGTCTTAGCCTAAGTAGGAAGAGTACTGACTATGTATTCTATGCCTGAAGGCATGTTAAGTAACCGAGTCTTATGAACAAACACCCGTTAATGATTTTTATTGGTGGTTGCTATTGCTTGACAGCCTCTTTATAACTATTATTTTAGCACCTCAATTTTGAAACCATATTTATTGTATCATCAAGATAATTATTTTATTATTATCATTTAAATATTTTGACTATTGATATGAAATGTTATATGGAGTATATAGATAAAAACATTCTTTAAATTGCCTATTACAGGGCAAAACATTCCAAGAATTCTTTTCAGATGAGCAATGAAGGAAAAAGCATTAGTCACTAGGCTTACCAGTTGCCAGGTGATGAGGATTTTCCATTAAGAACAGCTAGATACCTATTTACTAATCATATATTAGATGAATAGCTGGATTAGCTATAGGCTAGGTACTCAAAAGGAAAGTCTAAACCTAGAAAAATTTTAACTATATCCAGCTTAGTTTTTATCTGAATGTTTTGGAATGATGGCAATTGAGTATCAATTATTTATTGATCTATTTCCAACTAATATTACGAACTGAATGTCTTTACAAAAAATTAAACTTTATTTAAACAGTTTCTAATTACATTCAACTATTAATTGTACATAGATTAGTATTTAACAGGTTTTGAATGGTATTTTTCCTCTCCTTCAAGTGTGGCTGCTTCATTCAGTGGCAGTAGTAGTATCATGGAAATCGAACCTGGACTTATAGATTTTTGAATATTGTATAAAATAATGCTCTACTGATAGTCCAACAAACAGTATCTAGCTTAGATTCAAAACCAGATTGTAAGCATAGTAATTAGATGTGCTACTATTGTACCATAAAATACTTCATTTTATACGTACATTATAAAAATATTTAAAAGCTTTTTAGCTGGTGGGTTGCCTGTTTCATCAAAAGAGGCAAGGAATAATCTATAAAACATTAAAAATTTTCAAATGGCAATATTTCCCTTTATAGAATATGTTGAAATTAATGTCGCTCATTTCAGTATTGACATGTGGTCTGCCACATGGTTATGAGCAGTTTTCAGAGTTGTGACTGATGCTAATAAGTCACATTTTAAAATAATGTAATTGGTTAAGAATGGTTAAATTTAAGAGAAGTTTATAAATTGTTAAAACTTTGTCTTTTCAAAGAATGTAAGGAATGTATTGCAAAACAACTCGTTAAGAAATAGATTTTCAATAATTAAATTAAAAATAAGTTTACCCCCCCCCATCTAATTCTATTTTGATATGATTTGAAAACAAGGGAAAAGTTCAAGCAATTTAGTAATTAGTGTTTTTTTAAGTTCAATCAATTAAATAATGAGTGTTTTTAAAATTCTTGTAGTTAAAATAAATCAGGTCATAAAGATGTCACAAATAAGGTATTACTAAGGTATTTAAAACAAGATCCAAGCTTGTTAAAAACAAAATATCTTAAGTCTATATTGGGTCAATTTTTCATGAAAGCAGTTCTCACTTTATTCAAGCTGCACTGAACCTTCATTATGATGATTTAATAGAAAAAATGAAAAACTGCCAACTACTAGAAATTACTCCGGATCTAACAGACGTAATCAAGCTATATATTTGAAGGAATCTAATTCAAATGAAGAAACTGTTTAAACCTCAAATTTCAAAGATAAGAGATTGTTAAATAACATTATGGCAACTTATAAATGGAATCAATACATTCCATTGAGGAAGAAATATTATATTGGAAAGAAAACTTCACAGTTATCTATAGAAAAGTCTGGCTTTAGATCTTTTGCTTCATAAACTAAAAAAAATTGTTTAGATTTTTATCCTAGTATATTAGCCAATTTAAATTTTATTTTAGTATATATTTAATTTTAATAAACTATATTTTATATTATTGAGCGATTAAAACAGGAAGCAAAAATTTAAAAAAAAAGTTAGTTGCATTTTAAAGCAACTGAAATCAGACAAAAGATTTTTGAATATATAAAATTTACTACATCTTGTATTTATTATATATATATGATATAATTTGTTAACATTAAAAAAATTTTTTTTTTTTAAATGTGAAATTGTCAGATAAATAATCAAAGGTGTAATATACATTTTAAAACAAATATACACATTTGTAAAATAGCTAAAGCATCCAAGTGGGGAAAAAAGAGAAAAAGGTAAATGTAACATAATTAGTGTTTTTTTTAAGTTAAAGGTTTATTTTGAAAAGTCCATTTGTATGTAAATTAGCTCTTCTTTTGATTGCTGTGAGTTAAATTTTATGTATGTTGGAACTTATTATATACCTGCAATTGTTAGACCACTGTTGAATGGTTTATTGTACACTATATCTACATGATGGATTTGTTCAGGTTTTGTTTTATAGATTGTGGTCAGATCCAAAGGACTATTTCACTTAGTTAAAGAACATTATTAATAAATCGGGATCGGATTCAAAGAACTATCTCTTATAATTAATTTGCTGCATTATTGTGAAAAACTGAGGTTCGATTTAAAAGTGGCCATTCCCTAGAAATATTGCTGTAAGAAAGATGTATTAGTTATAGTTATCCTATATTAGATTATATGTGTGTGACTGTGTTATGAAACTTATACTACAAATAAATGTAGACTTAATATGTATGATTATATACAGGTATTAGAGATCAAGGATTTTCTCTACCGCAAATGTGCTCGATCATTAAAAAAAGGTTGTGTTATAAGGTTTAAGATTTTAAAATTAATCAAAATAAACCTTGGATATTTTATAAATAAAAATTATTTTCCATCTTACTTGTGAATATAAAAAAAAAGAGAGAAAAAAAAGAGTTTGGAGAAATGGTTTTATTGAAAAAAAAAAAAAATTTGTCTGATGATTATAATATTTTGCAATGAACTATTGCTATCTGTCTGCATATTTATTCCATGTCCAATTTTATCAAGACTAACTTATGTTTTATGTGATGTAATTTGGTATTGCAAATATTGTCCGTATAATGGTCATCATTAGCATTTAAAAAAAAAAATTTCAAATCTTATTTACATATGTATAAAAACATATATGTGCTGGTCTTTTTCCTGATGTTTAATGTCAGGTGCATCCAAATCAATTACAATAAATTTAAATGATTTAAACATATAAGCTGACCATAACAATCTATTTGCAATTATCGGTTGGATTATTTGGTACTTATTTTTTAGACCATACAAGCCGCCTGATGACGCTTTACACTCTTTAATACACATAAATATAACATTACCTGGCCGGCCTTTCTTTATTATCCGATTTATGGTATTACAAAAAAAAAAAGTGTACATTAATTATTGTCCCATTTCTTTATTGTCCGATGTCCGGTATTATATTTGTATCAAAAAAAAAAAAGTCTATATTAATTTATCTACTTATTTTTTATTGGAAACGAACAAGTTCTTTTTTATTTTTGCTTTTAAAAATATGCTTTTATAATGGTTAATACCTATAGAAAAATTCAAACTTTATTTAAACTTCAAATAAATAGCACACAGGTTAGCATTTAACACAACGCTTTGAATGGTATTATTTTTCTTTCTTCTTCAGAATTTGTTTGCTTAAACCGGTGACAATATTCATACAGGAATCAAACCTAGGGCATTTAGGTTTATAATTTCTGAATTTAAAGTGATGTTCCAGCCGATTAATTCTATAGAATGAAAAATAATTCAACTTATAATAGACAGCCATTCATAAAATGAGTATTGCTATCTTAATTACAAAAAAAAAAATGTAGAAAGAGAAAATTTTTTTTTCTAAAAATGAGTTTTGTGATGATTCTACAAATTAATCTGTGAATTACGTCCATATTTAGAAGATGCCGGTCCATTTTTCAATTTATATGTTATTTTATATATTTTTTAAATTTCTTCCATAGAAAACTTTGCTTTCTGGAATACTTTAACAGCTCTCCAATGTATTCTTTTCTCTGCCATATCTTCCCAATGAAAACAGTTGACATGGCAATTCTTTATAATGTCTTTTGAAATATTCCTTAAATTAAGGGAGTCCATCTTTCATATGAAAACCACGCTCAAGTTTAAGTCTTGCATTGTCCATCATATAATACAAATTATCATACAAACACAGATTATATTTGTATTATAACAAACAGATTTGAGAATACATATTTTATGTATATATTCTATATATATTAAGTCTATTGTCGGTAATATTTGTATACTTCAGTAGATTATAATATATATATAAAATATTTAATCTAATAATTGATACCATTATAATACATTCTTGTAATATTAGAAAACATCTGGAATATAAGACTAATAAATTATTACTTTGATAAGAATCCCTTTTTCTTTCTAAAATGGCCATTAATTCCAGCATAAGTTCTTAATATAATATTAAATCTTTATAAATCCTGTTTATTTTATGAACCATTTATTTTCCATATCCATATATGAAATACATTTTATCTTTCTACCTACATTTCTGTCATCTTCTACAATTCAATGTTTTCTTCTATAAAAACATCCAGATGTATAATTTATAACATGGTACGAAAATTCGCAATAACAATAAACTAAAAATTTGCTTGAATTTTAATTTATTTTTTAAAATGAAAATCTCTAATCTAATGAATGATTAATGAAAATTATTAATTCGCGTGTATAATTTATCTTTTTCTATTTATTTTTATTAAATACTTCTTGTTACATCTGCATGCATTTAATAATATGAAGATTATTACAAAAAGTTAATTGAATTACATATGTAAAGCAATTATTTTGATTTTAGAAAATTATTATAGATTTTTATAAACATTGTTGTAAATTATAAATATGGATTTGCGTATACTTATTTATAACAGTAAAATTTGAACACGATTATAGCAGATATCAAAATGTAGGTAGAGAGAGAGAATAATATGTTCTAAACATAATTTTTCTTTTTGAATTTGTTTTATTTTCTGAACTATTTTGTTTCCATATCCATATATTCTATCTACTTATATTTTGACTATCTATGGATATTTTCAAGGCTTATTGCTATAAATAAATGCAAATTTATAATTTATAACATGTATATAAAAATCCATAATAACTAATATAAAAATTCATTTAAATTTCTAATTATGTATTTAAAACAAAAGTAATTTATATTATAACCTTTACCTTTGGCAGAAGCTAAATGTTAAGTAAAATTTTTGTGCCAAGACATTTAAAAACAAACAAAACATTCATCTAGTTTAATTATTATTATTGTGGATAAATTGTTGCTAATATTTTATAATGTCATAATTTTACATATAAAAGCTACTATATCAGTATTTTATCTCTTATACAGCTGTATAATAATTTTATACTGCTTAAATAGTAAGAATTTTAACTTAAATATTTAATATGCTAAAATCTTTAAATATTTAAACAGCTGGTAATATCGATGGTAAAGTAGTGCAATTTTAAGTTAATAATGCTAATTTAGTTTTAGCTTAATAAACAGTCTGGTAAAATGATTACATGACCATTAGTATAAACAAAATGAGACACCTGACTCACTCAGGACATCACTCAGAAATCACACATTCACTTCAATTGTTTAATTTGTAACAGTCGTATTTTAAATTTTAAAAAGTATAATTTTCTTTTAATTTTTTTTTCTAAGCTCAGTATGATAGGGTAATTAAAAACTATCTTAACAATTATCTGAATGGAAACATCAAAGGAACTGAAGTCTCTATACCTGCCAGCTTAATGGTAATATATTTCATTGTTACACCATTTTGAATATTATTTTTAACGTTGGCTGCATTGGAAAGCTTTGGAAGTTATTGTTGTTATCATTATAATGACTTAAAAACAATTGTAAATTTTAAAGTCCATTTGAATGTCTGGGTTATAAATATAATTGTCACGGAATATTTAATTACCTTATTGGCAAAAACATTACAGAAAATATTAATAATTTCTTGGTATTTTCTTTAAAATATCCATTTATGTCAAATTTTTTCAAATTCATTTACCTGAGTAAATAGTCTTTAAAATTCAAGATAAGAACTATTGATGTAGCAAATATATTTTCAGACATTTAATAATGATTTAAATCTTCAAAAGAAAAAATTAAATTGATAATAAAAATATATTTCAATGTAATGTATTTGTGCTTTATGTCAACAAAAGACATTATTATTATTAGAAACCGGAAACAGCATGAGAAAACTTATTATAACTTCTTCTGTTTTCTTCTTATCTCTACAGCATTCTTGATTGGCTTAAATGTGAAGATTATGTTGTAAATGTGTAAGTCTTAGATTCAAATTTTGCTAATTATCAGAACTAAATATGATAAATAATTAATTTTAAAAATTTAAAGTTTATTTTAGGCCTAAATGGACAATATAAATCTATCATATAATTCTTTCATTGCTGGATTAGTAAGCTATTTCATATTATTATTATTGAGTATGCTAAATATTTATAAAAGTGACACTATTTATATGAAGGTTATTATGATTGTATGAATGAATCGATAAATGAGAACTTTTTGCTTAATCTATTGGAATTTATTTTTAATAAAATATGATGTAAATTTTATTTTGATTCTTCTGTTAAATTTTGAAAACTTTGGCTATATGGACTCCAATATCATTTCACATATTGATTAAAAATGTAAATGCTTATAAAATATTTTTAGTGTATTTTTTAAAAGAGTACATGACATTAAAATTAATAAGAATCACTTTATTGAATTTTTAAGCATTAGTATCTAAGAAAGATGTAACATTGCTTAATAAAGAATTATAATTAGATTTGACATTTTGGATCACTTTAATTAATTTAATTTGCTTATTTCAAATCACTGTGCATATTTATTTTAAATCATTTTCATATTGAAAGATCATATTTGTTAGTCTATGATAAAATTTAATTTTACAATAATATAGTTAATATTTAGAAGATGTTTGAGTAGATTTATTCTAAGATGACTAGGAGAGCTACAAAACCCACATCCATTCTTAATATCTTAGTGCAATCCTAGATTATTCATTATCCTATTCTAAAATTAAGAGATAATGTTTATATTTTTCACGTTAATAATAATGTTGTTACTGTCATAGTTATGATAAGATATTAGCTTAGGGGAAGACTTATTTATTTTTTTAACTAGTTTATTTCATTTAATATTGAATAAATCTAGAGTCAAAGAAATTTATGAGGTCATATTATCCTGAGATACTCTAATATAATTTCATGAACCATATTAAATTTATTTTGATATTAAAGTTTTACATTCAAAGATGGATTTTAAGTGGCATAGATTTTAAAAGAACATTTCAAAATTTAATAAGAGGTAAATAATGTTTTTATCTGATCAGAACAATGGATGCTTAAAAGGTCTTTATAAGATGGATTTAAAAAAAGGGTAGCTGTATTAGATCTTTGTAGAAGAAAGAAATTTAAATGTAACCTTAAATAGTATATGTTCACAATATTAAGATTCTTTTATTTATGCTAGAGTGAGTTGAAATTTGTCCTTTTGATTTTTTAGTAGTATTACTTTGTATTTCATTATACTTTAGTATAATGCTGCCCCTATATATCTTTTATTATGGCATATGTTATAAACCCCCTGAGCGTAGCTATATTGCTTTACAAATTTACCTTGTAGTCTGTGCAGCGTCTCTATTTCTTTTAGGTTACAATATAATATATATATAATTACAATTGATCTTTTTCTAATTATCTTCATATTATTAAATACTTTTTTATTATTTATCTATTTCATCTGACATATTTAATAATGTGAAGAAAATAATTTATATATATATTGTAATTCAATTTGTTTTTAGTTACATTTCTGTATTAATACATTGTACAGGCTTAACACCTGCATTTATATATGTAATATATGCGGGATTCGAACTCAGACTTTCACACGAGCCACAACTCTGTGCCATTTTATATTGCTGACCCACCTGATCACACACGTGATTATTTATCTTTTCAACATGTGTGCGATCAGGTGGGTCAGCAATATAAGATGGCACTGAGAGTTGTGGATTGTGTGAAAGTCTAAGTTCTTCCTATATTAAATACTTTTTTATTACTTTTCTATTTTACCTTTACATATTTAATAATATGAAGCTCAAGAATTGTTTTGGTTTTAGAAAATGTAGTATAAATTATGAATGAATTTTTGTCAGGTTATTATTTATTTTTTTTGGAACTTTGAAAATGACCACATATGTTAAAATATAGATCGATAGAATACTTTACTACATGTATGGGTATGGAAAAAGATTAGTTATAAAAATAAAATGAAGATTTATAATAAAAAAAATTCAGATAAGAATATGTATATATTGACTTAATTTATTATTTACCAGGCTATCGTCCTTATCCATATCTAAACATAACATATCAGTTTAATCCAGAAGTATAAACAATCACACAATGTACACACATACATGTAATAATCTTTGAAAGAATATTTTGTCATTTAAAGATATAAACATTGTTTTCTTGTAAAGTTGTCATTTGTTTATTGTTTGTAAATGTCTGATATGAATTTCAAATGTAATTATTTATAGGATAAAAGTGATATTGCTTTCAGCTTGTCATTTGTTTAACTCTGTCAATCTGAAGGTTAAATCCACGTTGTTTTCTCATCCTGTAATTGTTATTAGCGTGGCCAGGAAGGTTCGCTGTTAATTTAAGAGCGTATTAACTTTTGATGAGACCATATAAATCATTAAAAACATTTCTTTATTAAGATAATAATTTCCTAGAGATTTAAAATTTTTTTTATTACATATTATTTTACTTGTGTATATAAGTGCGCACACAAAAAAAAAGTTTATATCTTCGAGTGTATAATAAACAATATATATATACAAAAGCAGACTGTTAGCATTACCATAACAAACATCATTTGCTTGCTTGGATAACTATCATTAGATAAAAATCTGAAGCCAACAGACAATAATTCCTAATGGAATTAAAAACTTATGATGTCATCAATTGTAAAGTAACATCATAGGGCCATTGTGCCCCTTTGATTTAATGCAGGTATATTAATGAAATTGAGAATTAAAGGTTCCTGAATTAAAGCTCAACTTTTCATTTCTATGCTCAAACGTCACCCAACTTTCTGAGCAAATAATTATTATTATTACTACTACAGTCTGAATGGGTGTATTCATCACAGCAACCTGTCCAGATTATTCTGAAACTTCAATTATAAATGGTCACTTTCTTATTTGCCTCCTCTTTAGATGATGATGGCTTCTTAGTGTAAGAATATCTCCGACCTACCTTGAAGTTCTTCAGCTACCTGAAAATTCTCCAAGCTTTATATTGAATTTGAACCCCATCTCATAAGCATGGTACTAAGACTGGCACACCATTATACCATTAGGTCTGTTCATTGTAATAGCTGTGTTAATCAACTTGTCATTACTTACTCAAAAATTGTATGCCATCTTGTAATCTCAAAAACTATGCAATATAAATATGGAGTCAACATTAATTAAATAGAAGATGAGTCATTGAAAATAAAATGTAACAAATTAATTTTATTGATTGTTAAAAATATACAAGTTGTAGTCTTGTTTTTTCTCTCTGTTTTTTCTGATTTAACGCGGTTGCAGAATTCATTAGAAAAATGAAACCTGAAAAGCCAATTCTGTTCTTGTTTCAAGGGTATCAACTCCCAGTCAAAAATATATTCAGTGTATAGATGGTTTTTTTTTAAAAAACCCGGTTTTATATAGTATGGATTGAAAAGTTCTTGAGCCATTGTGACTTCATCAGCTATGTAAATATAAACATCTTCCATGCTTAAATGTAGGTTACGTTACTGGGCAATAGAAGATTACAGTCCAATAATAATTACCATCTTACCATCGGCAAAAGTTTACCATTGTTTGCTACAATTTATTTTAGCATCTTTAATTTTAGAATTGTATTATAAATTGTAACGAGTTTTTTTTATAATTATTATTAAGATTATACTACAAGTAAACTTATTTCAAATCCTGGGTTCAAAGTTTCAGAAATGTACAAAATTGTCCAAATACAAACTCTTCCTAGATCAGTAAATTGAAAGTATTTAAAAATGAAACGTATTGTATTACTGCAACTTAAAATGCAAATTTTTAGTGAATATGCTTAAAAAATAAATTATAAAAAAATAAATTTAAATTTATTACTTATATTTATACTTGATTAGAAAGAAATTAGACTACTATAACCAAAACTCCACTAGGGAATTGCTCTGTAACATGGGTTAGCTTTGGGAAACAACTTAGATTCATTATGTATTTGATTTTAATTGGATGTTTTCGTATTGCATCTTTGGAAAAATCTTTTACTCTTGCCAAACTTTTTTGTGGCTTCCATATTTTTGGAAATTTTAAAATGGTGATAACAAGATAAAAGTTTAAAAAATTTAATTTATTAGTAAATACTTATACTGCTTTATTATGCTCTAATTTCTTCTGGTTGCCCATCATCATGCCTATGATAGTCCTTAATCTTTCTGTAAATTCCCTTTTTAAACTTTTCTGTTTTTTTCTTTCCAATTCTTTTTGAATAGCCTCTTTTTTTCATTTCTGGTGGTTTTCAATTTAATATTTGTGTTGGTGATCTTTTTAAAGACAAGCTGTATATAAGTCAATATCATTTGGATTGTCTTGTTCTGATTTGATTTACCGCAGCGTGCTCAATGATCATTACTTTTTAAATTCTTTTATTGCTTGTCCATTGACCTTTCTGCAGATCTTTGCCAATAATCCATTTCTGTAACTGTCATTTTTCCATTCTATTGCTAAACTTGTGTTCACTATTGTGACATGAAAATGATTATTTTTATTGCAGTTATTTTTTAGAAAAATAATAGCAATAAAGAAGTATGATGTAATTTTTTCTGGTTGATTCATGAATTGTAAGTATTAATGTACTACAGAAATCCTGAGCTTTTGGTTTGTTAAATCATTGCTTCATAAAAACTAAGGAAATATGAATTTTAGACATAGAAACCTCTAAAATTGTGAAGTCTGTCATCATCATCATCAACCATTATCAATCCATTGCAGGATGAAGGTCTCTCCAAGTTCAATCCATCTTCTCTGATCTCTAGCATCTCTTCTCCACATCACTCCTGCACACTTTCTTATTTCATCTATCCATCTCACATGTGGTCTCTTTTTGGGTCTTTTACAATCTCTTGGCATCCAGTTTAAGATTTCAATTGTCCATCTATTATCATCTTTTCTAGCAATATGTCCAGACCAACTCCAGTCTTTAAATTTTTTCTATGATGCCAGTAACACCTGTTTGTTATCTTATTCATATATTGCATTTTTGATCTCTTCTTATTACTCCTAACATGCATCTCTCCATACTTTGAGTGGTCTGAAGTCTCTGTATTGCTCTTCTATTAAGTGTCCAAGTCTCAGATCCACAAGTAAGAACTGGTAAAACACATTTATTAAAAACCTTCCTTTTCAAACTTATAGGCATATTTCCTTTTAGTATCAAGTTATTTCTATCAAAAGCACTCCAACCAAGTTTAATTCTCTCATTAATTTCATCAATTATGTTTCCATCTGTATTAATAATCTGGCCAAGGTATTTGTAATTGTTAACTTCTTCTAACTCATAATCAATCTTTATTTTCATATTTTGAGAAAATTCATTAAACATTACTTTAGTCTTTTTCACATTTGTCATTAGTCCTACTTTCATCTGATAACTCTTGCAACATTTCCTGCAACTCTAAAGCATTACTTACAAAAACAATTAAATCATCTGCAAAATCTAAATGACTTAAATAATCTCCATTTACTTTCACTCCTTTTGTTTCCCATTTTAATCCAAAAAATACTTCTTGCAGCACTGCTGCAAAAAGTTTTGGAGATATGAAGTCACCCTGTCTTACACCCTTCTCAATGTTCACTTTCCTAGTATCATTATGTAATCTAATTATTGCTGTTGCATTTTTATAAATATTCTTTAAAATGTAACAATATCCTAGATCTATACCTTGATGATCCAATGCTTTAATCACTGAAGAAATGTTTATAGAATCAAAGGCCTTTTCATAATCTACAAATCCAAAGCATAATGGCAACTTATATTCATTTGTCCTTTCTACAACTTCTCTCAATACCTGGATATGATCTACTGTACTAAAACCACTTTTAAAACCAGCTTGTTCTCTTGATTGGTGGAAATCCAATGTTTTCTGTAGACAAGTTGTAATTATCTTGGTAAAATTTTTGTATAAAACTGATAAAAGGCTGATAGGTCTGTAATTAATAATATCTTCTTTATCACTTTTTTTAAATATTAATATTAATACTGCATTCTTCCAATCATCTGGTACATCTTTATCATTTAGACATTTGGTATATAACTTTGCTAAAAAATTTTTTATTTCTTCACCTGCTTTTAATATATCAATTATAATTCCATCATTACCTTGAGCTTTTCCTTTCTTCATAAATTTAATTGCATGTCATTTCTTCATTTAAAATTCTGGGCAATTCGGAAGATATAATAGACATAGGGGGGAATTGTTCTTTATTACTATATAATTCTTGATAGAAGTCTTCTACCCATCTCATGATGTCATTTCTCTTTTTAGTAATAATTCCATCATTTTTCCTTATTGCAGATATAAATTTCCTACCAATACCAAAATGTTGTTTTTAAACTCTGTAGAATTTTATTCTCTTTTACATCTTTCCTTGCTAGTTCACAGTTATACTTTCTTATATCATTTTCAACTCTTTTCCTTACTATTTTACAAAATTTCAGATATTCAATCCTTTTTAATGCATCATTTTTGTATATCTTCATATTCCTTCTTTTCTTCGTAAATTCTCTAGTCTCAGTAGAAATTTTATTGGTCAATTGCTGCTTTTTTCTGCCAGCTAGCTGGTGAAGCCTGTACTTAATGTTATATGATATATATATATTTAGTTAGTTAATTCCTTTTAAACAATGGTATTGATATCTATATGGAGGTTTGGTGGCTGGAGCTGCTTTACCATTAGTGAAAAATGCATTATAATATAATCATTTTTATATTCAAGTCTTTCACAATTTGTCTTAAGCATTCCAGGTTAGCCTCTCCAGCTAAAATATCCAAATATTCAATTATTGATTTGTAATTGGATGACTAGCCAGGACCGACTATGCAAAAGAAAATTTTAGCTATATATATATAAAATACCACCTGGATTTGAACTCTAGACCATGTTTATAATAAATGCTTGCTCTAATTATTGCATTTGCACTATCAGAATTTTATAAGCATGTTTGATTAGAGACTCGGTGTAGTATTTGTCATATATCTCCCCTATGATTATGGTCTAAAGATTTCTAATACTTCTAATCAAGTATAGATTTATTTATTTTTTACGTAGGGACTTCAAGTCACAAGTTAAAATAAAATAATCGAATAGTTTTATTGCTCGGAAGTTCGTAAGAAGTTCGATCGCCGGAAGTGTTAAGAACTAACTGGGCCGCAGTTTATATGATATGAATTCTACCGTTACGCCAAACTAAGCACGATCAATCTGTGTCGATCAGGTGAGAAACGATGTGCCCCCAAATACCATTAGTGAAGGAGATAACACACTTTCTACCATTTGCTGGATTTTATAAAAACAAAAAACAACTAACATTTTAACATTCTATACAATTTTATAAACCTAGTTGTCATTCCAAACAATTAGATTTGTTTTAAAAATGTATATTTTTAAATTTTCACTAGGTGGCGTTTTGCGTTATTTCGTAATTTTTTTTTTTTACTTTCTTTTTTTCGTGAAAGTTTGTTTATTATTTATATAAATACTGTAAAAACTAAATCTGTATAATATAATAATTGGGTTGCATTACATTTATCAGTGTTTATTAATAAATTATGATTTTTTCCCAGTTAGCTATAAAATTTGAAAGAAGCCCGAATTAACAGTATATAAAATAGATTTGTTTATTTTAGAGATAAACTAATAATTTTATGTCTATACTCCTGTTTTATAGAAAACTCAACAAGATTTTGATATATAATGTAATAGCATATAATTCCTTTTTAAATTATTATCAGTAAGGTGCTTAACAAAAATTTTACAATGGGTAGCTAATAAAATCATCCGATTAATTTTGTAGAGTTTAGTTAATTGATGAATATTCAGACCAAGGTATTTGTTATCAACATTGAGAAAAATGGTATTTTTATTAAAAGTTTAGTAAGATTAATAATTTATTGACGATGAAGAGGAGCATTAAAAATGTACAGCTACGGCAGGTGTTAGACTACTAAATCTGTCATAAATTTTGGCTGAGGTTTTAAGGTACATGATTAAATGTTAAACAATTTTCTGTAATTATTATTATTTAGGATAGTACTTACTATTATCAAAAAAAGGAAAACATATTGGGTCAAATATTTAATCCCGAATGTCCAGAGGAGGAATGTCTTAAGTTTTTGGTATCTCTGGACTATATCAGAAAAAGAATAGTTGTCGTGGGGTACCCATTAAATACACTTATCATTACCGAAAGCAGATAAAAAAAAAAGCATGCCTAATTTTTGTGATATTTATCACCACAGATAAATAAAAACATGCCCACATAATAATTCTAATTATGTCCCTGGCTCATTCAGAGAATCCTATAAAATGTTCAAGCAAGTTCCAAGTTTGTGAACACTAATATAGAAAATGTTCATATCTAGGTAATATTGATATTTATATATCTAATTATAAAAGTAAAAAAAAAAACGTGAGCGACATAAAACTGTGGGCTATTTGTTATATATATATTTATTTTAGCCACATTGTAGATATGTACTCTCACACACACAATTTTAAGTATATTTACAATTATATGTTGAACCATATTCATACCCATTCTTGTCCATATACAGCCCATGGGCTGCAGTTGGATACACCTGGGTCTAGAGGTTGATGAATATATCAAGAGTCCGAACATTTTGATATTAGGAGAAAAGCTTTGGAAGGCAGGCCATTAATTGAAAAACCTTTCTTCTTAAATATATTAAAACATCTTGGTATTAGAAGCAAAATTGTTTCAATGAAAAGAGAAAAAAAACAGATCACATTATTACTAAAAAGAATGACAGAATATAATAATACAGAACAAGAAAACAAAATAGCTCCACAATTGCTATTCTATACCTTTTGACAAAGCAAAAAATAAAAGAGGTGAAATATATTGATAAATCTATAAAGAATGAAAAATATCCTATAAATGATGAATGATGATGAAAAAGAAGCTATTCAAAATTACAAAGCTATCAATCAGTCTTTTCTCATTTCTTTTTTAATTTTCTTCTAAGATTGTAATAGTTCATCTGTGGAGATATTTGAATTCAAACTAATCAAAAGAAAAAATAAATGGATTAAAAATGATTATAGTATTTTAGGTCTCATTCTGATACTAAGTGAAGTTATAGAACAGAAAGATATTAGCAAGTAGGTTTGCATTTCGCATGATATGATGTAGTGATGGATGTCGATTCTTGGAAATCAAGATTTATGGATCATAGCTTTTGCTTGTCTCTTTAAACTTTGGAACATCAGAATATTCAGAATATGATCAAATTTTGAAAAATATTTAAAAATGTAAGATTAGATTATTTGATGATATTAAGGTGATGAAAACTGATAAAGGTATATAGGATAGTGAATCTATCTCGAAATATTATGCAGCAGTGTATGGAAATATTTTGGATTAAAATAGGAAACTAAGGGAATAAGTATAAATGGAGAATACTTAAAGCAATCAGATTTTGCAAATGATGTATGTGATTGTTTTCACAAATGTCCATAGTTTCAAGAAATAAATGTGATTAAATGATAGTAAATAACTAGGACTTTAGATAAACATTAAAAAGAATAACACAATACTACATGACTTTTCATCAGGCTTATATCTTCATTACTAACATGATGTTAGTAATGAAGATATAAACATGATGAATGGAATTAATAAATTTAATGGAGTGTTTTTTTTTAAGTAAAAAATAACTTCAATGAAAACACATATGTCTACATTCTTCAAAAAGTAGATTTTAAATGAATGTGTTTTACCAGTGTTTATTTATGAATCTGTAACTGAATATTTAATAGGTTCACAATACATAGACCTTAAGAGTACACAGTGAAGTATAAAGACATGCATTATTGGAATAACAAGAAGGAATCAAAAAACAAAATGCATGGGAGAAAAAGCTAAAGGGATTAGTGATAACATTGAAAGAATTGAAAGGTTGAAGTGGTTTCAAACTGGACATTACAAAAGATAAGTAATTAAAATTTTAAACTGAATTTCAAGAGATTGAAAAATATCTAGAAAGAGACCACATGTGAGATGAATAAGATATAAGAAGTTTATTAAAGCAATGTGGAAAAGAAAATCTATACATCGGAAAAATTATATTATATTTGGGAGATTTTTATTAGGCAGTGGATTTGGTAATAGTTGAACATGTGAAGATGAATAATCTCTTTACATTATAAAGAATACTATAATTTTAATAACATCCTTATTTAATATAATTTGATGTAATGGCTAATCAAGTTTCACTTTTTTTTTTTCATGTGTTATAACATCGGCCAGGAAGCGAACCTGCTAACCCAGGACAACTGCTTGTAAGGCAGCTGTGCTGACCACTCGACCACCAACGCTCGACAAGTTTCACATTTTATTGGAGGAATAGCGCAAATTTTAAAAGTAGAAATAATGCAATTTTTAAAATTTCTCAAAAGTATATAAATATATTTATAGAAAACAAATTTCTATAAGCACATATACTCTTTATTCTTTCCATCATAATAACATGAAAAAAAAAAAGGTTTTTTTAGTTCACATATGACATTTTATGCATTACAAACATATAAAGTATCTTTAGCTGAATATTATATAGAATAGTCAAAACATGTTGATATCCAAATGTGGGAAAAGAACCAGCTCTGATGGATTTGTTTGATATTTTAAATTACTCAGCCTAAGAAACATCTTAAATATGTAGTCATATTGAAACTGATCACAAGTATATTTTGGAGATTGATTGCATTATCAAATTGCTGTTCTGTTCTTAAAACAGTCTAGGTTATAACTTAAGGTTGCTGCCTCTATAATTCAAATAAACGATTATATATATATCATCGCCATTACCATATATAAGAATTGGAAGCCTTCATAAATGAGTAATAATCAGTTAGTAGTCATTAAATAATTTGAAGGGGATGGAATCTAATAGTTTCTAATAGTTTTATTATTAGGACATTTTAAATATGAAGGGATTTATGATCTTTCTAACAAGTTCATCAGCTAACAATTGTTGTAAATGATTTGTGCAGATTGATTCGAGTTGTTAGCTCATTGTTTAAGCTTTTTTTTTTTTTCATATGCCATAGCATCGGCCGGGAGGCGAACCCGCAACAACCATCTGCAAACAACTCCTTGCTTGCAAAGCGGCTGCGCTGACCTCTTGGCTATCAATGCTTGACTAAGCTTTTGTTTTTTTTATAATTATTTTTCACTGATGTTATAATTTAAAGGAATTTACTTCAAGGCATATGACTCCTCATCATATATAGTTGGCTCACATGCAGAATTTGTATCAAAAAAGAGGCAATAAAAAGTAAAAAGGAATCAATAGGTATTGTTTTTTATTATTCAGGACTATTTGTCAGATGTGTTGAAATTTTGAAAGAATTGTCATTATTTCCGCACTTCATCCTATTTTAAATCGGTTACATCAAGTCGAACCAAATTTGAAAGATTATTGACATATATAAAGTCTAATTGAAAAGCCCAGATTATTAAATAGAAGGAAGAAAATTATACAACTTGTTGAAATAATATACATCTATATCTACAAAGATTTCAGTAGATTAAAATCTATTCTTACATTTATTTATTTATTTTTTTAATATTCTGAAAAGTCAAAGTAATTTATCATCATTTTAGATGGCTGTATCCCCCCCCCCACCCCTCATATTGCTTTTTCATAGTTTTTACAGTTAAAAGTTATAATAATTACTTGTGGAGTTTAATGATTTGGATTGTAGCCAGTTTGAGAGTAGCAAGTTATAATTTACCTTTTAAAACTTCTATTTTAGTAACATTTTCTTTATTCCTAGTTTTTTATACATAGCCCCTGCATAATTTGGGACAATAGTAGAGTGGCAAACTCTGGATATTGGAATCCAGGTAGTATGCTCAGACATGTCACTTTGGGTTCTCAAACTTATGAATTCCTGAAAAATAAAACCATTCGGTTTTATGTGTACATGTATGCAGCATTTATCATAAAAATGAAGCCTCAAATATCCCCCCCCCCTTCCAATTTTTTATTTGTATCTTATTGACATAAAAATGAAGCCTCAAATATCCCCCCCCCTTCCAATTTTTTATTTGTATCTTATTGATTAATATTTATTTAGTGTAGCTAGATATCAAAGTAATAGCATTATTAAACTGTAGGGCTGTCACAGTGCAGTGTGGATTGCAATAGGTTGCAAGGCTTGTGAAAGAAATATCGGAGGCCAGTGCTTGAGAGTTTTCAATTGCCTGTTTGTTGCATGCATTGATTTTAATATGATGCTGAATATTCCAGCCTGAACTATGCTTGCTAAGCAGCTGTTAAAGCGTAAGGGAAAGTGAGATATGTATTTAATATTAAGTTTGTCATTCATGACAATCATAACATTAATTGATTTTATTTACATTACTCATTTAAGAGTCAGCCTTGGAAATGTCAGCTTTGGATTTGCCACCTTATCGTATATCTAAACTCCCTACACATCTGATATTAATTGTTTAAATTAAAGCACTAAAAATGACATTTTAAGTTCATTGGTTGTCTTTTTTCACATTCAGAGTCAAGTTGCTGATCAAGGATAAGACTTTTGTTACTTATTGTTGATATTAATTGTATGGACAGTTGTTTAGGAGAAATAATATTTGGAGGCCATAATATAGGCTGAGCATTTCATTGACACACAATGGTCAAATATTCAATATAAAAATGTATTTGTCCACAATGTTTTTATACACATATATTTAATATAATAATCAAATTTAAATAAGATTGACACTATAATGCTCTTTTCATTGAATTCAGTCAAAATTATATACTCTCTTTTTCTTTTTAAAAACTTTTTCTTCCCATCAACCATCTATAAATAATCCCAACTTTAATATCCAACGTTTGGACCACTTTTTTCTGTAGTCATTCTCAAGTATCTACAAAATTTCATATTTATATAATTATTATTACACATAAAATTAATAATAAAAATTCATATACTTTTATCATAAAACAAACAACTAATTATATTTACAATTATTTAATTAATTGTTTGTTTCAATTTTATTTAGATTGATTATTATATTAAGCATATCATTAAACATTCTATCAGCCACTCATTTTTTTTTAAACTGTTCCTTATTTTGAGAAACAATTTAGGAATCTTCAGCTTTTGAAGCCACTAACTATTCTTATTACTAGTTTAAATTGATTTTAAAATAAAGTAATTAAAATAGCCATATAATATAACCTGCTATTTTATTTAAACATGCATCATTTGTGTATTGTAGTATGATGATGCTATGCAAATCAAATACGATAATTTTTACATAAATGTTGTATATATGTGTATTTGTTTTTAAGCAACTTTTTCCATTAACATCATAACTATTTTCGTTATCCAGCACAGAAAACCCCAAATTAGTGACCCCCTCACTATGATTTTATGCTTATTGAGATTCGTTCTAAATATTGACGTCTTTATATAGAAAACAAAAAATAAAAACATTTTTAAATGCAATTTTGTGGAAAAGTTTAAAATCGTACATTACTTTAACAGTCCGCCATGAATTAGTAGTATTTAGTAATTCAAAATAGTATTATTACATGTAAGCATTTCAAGTCTGATTATTTAAATTAAATTATGTTCTTTTAACTACTATAGGTTAGAAATCCTAATTTATGTACCTGTCAGGTTTTACTTGCACTTGATTTTTCATTTCCTGCATCTTGTTTGCCCATAAGTATCATAATAAAGTCTATAAGAAAAAAAAAAAAAAGATAAGCTTTAATTGGTAATTGGCATTTAATGGAGAAAAGTAAAAAAAATCCTCTAACAATTAATAAAGAATGAGACCATCATATTTTCATACGATAATTAGGAAAACTTGCAAATTAAGATAAGTTTGGAAATGAAGATTTTAACCTGGACATGAGTCAGGAAAACATAATATTTACAACAAGGAGACAATTGAAGAATAACTTTACTCTGTTTGGCCCACACGGATTTTCTATTTGTTTGTATATTTACAGTTATATGTCTAGGTTGATGGCAGGTGCCCATAAATCCCACTCAACCATTATTATATATAAATATATTTATTCACATATATATACACCTTTATATGAACTTACACATATGCAGACCTATTTTATTATGTGCAGTCACGTGAAATAATTAAATAGCTTTTTTTTTTTTATGGAAGTAATTGCGCTGATCACAACCTTGTGGCAGTTGATTGTTCTTTTGATGATCAAAAAACTGTTTTTAATAAAAGATATTGAAATTGATTGTTGTAAAGCTGATATTAATTATATCAAGGAAAATACTGGAAGTTGTAAATTAGAAATTAATTACGCAACAAACTCCAAGTTTTTTAAATCATTAATGTATAGTTTCCTTTTCATAAATAATGTTGAATAATTAAAAAGAAAATTTGAGCACGGTGTGTGTGAATATGTAGACCCATATACACATAGTCGTGTAAATATATATGGACACACTTGCAAAATATATAGAAACTTGTATATTATTGTCCTCATCATTTATCCGTCAAAAGACAAGTCTCAACAGACTAGATCAGACCCCCCTTTTTAAGCCTTTCTGACTTTACTTTTCAGATACCTACCTTCTATCCTAAAAACAAATCATTTGTAATTCTTCTTCCTCTAAATATGTTGAATCTAAGTCCTTTTCCATTTCATAATTTCCAGCAATCTTTTTTCCATTTATTTTTTTAATAATTCTACATTTTTGATTTTTTTCAACCGACCCTTTCCCTTTCCAAATTCTCATTTCTATTGCCTTCATTGGCCTCCTCATCTTTGCTAATCTTTTTCATCTGTGCTCCCTATCAAAGTATATTTCAGACAAAACGTATATATTTAAAAATTACTATAATGAGTTTTTTTTTATACTTTCGGGAAAATAAGAAATAATGCTATGCAATTGTTTTTTTTGCAGATGTCATAGTATCGGCCGGGAGGCGAACCCGCAACAACCGTCTGCAACCAACTGCTTGCTTGCAAGAAGGCTGCACTGACTTCCCGGCTAACAATGTTTGACATAAAATTGTGTTTTTCTACTCTAAAGAAGACTGCTAAGTAGTAAAAATTGTTCACCCATTTAATAAAAAGTATTGAAAAAAATGCAAGGCAGAGAATTTTTTATACCGTACCACAATTTTATTAATATTAATAGAATAAAAAAAATATAATGCAATATGAAGCTGTTTTATATAGACTTCTTTCATTACATATTATTTAAATGAAATAATAATACATGAGTTATCAACAGTGATATTGCAAAAAGTATAACTTTAATATCAATTATACTATTAAATATAAACAACTTTTAGGATTGTAACTTCAATATATTTTTCACCAACTAATTAGTATTATTAATTGTTATGCATAGAGCCATATATATATATATATATCCAACATATGTTAAAACACTTAAAAATATTAACCAAGTCGATTAATTACATATAATAATCTGTAAATAATAGTTTCATGGAATTTATATCTAAATATGCCCTTTTCCCCCAAGAATTTTATTATTAAACTATGAGTCTTAAATTGAAATCACTCATAGTTTTGTAGTTAAGTAGAGATAAAAGATGGCTGCTGGAGGGTTGTATTAGATCCTAAGATCTAAGTGCAGTGTTCTTAGATCCAAGGCTCCTCACTGATGAAAGACACAAGCTAGACTAGTCTGGGGATATTGGATGAGTAGACAATAGACGGGGATTTTATGCACTAGCCTTCTGGAATCCATTGATTATTCTGGCTTGCATTGAGTGGTAATACGTTTAGAGAGTAAACAGTTATAAGCAAGCATAAGAAATGGTGGTCATGTGATGTTTATTGGTTTAAAAATAAAGTGTCTATAGAAAATTATTATTGGAAAATATATTTACCTAGTGTTCATGATATTGAGATGACACAGTTCATTTGGTTTGGTTTCAGGACTTGTCTTCCATTCTGCAACTCAACATTGGGGGGTGGAGAGTAGTGGTATCTATCTTATGACTTAGGCATTGGGTCTGGGTGGTGGTCTCAGGCATGGATAGTTGATTTTGGCAGAGGATTAAGGGCATGAAGCCCAGTCAAACACCTTTAAGATGGTCTAGCAACATATATTGTTAGATCTGCAGTTTCTGCAATAATATTTTTTGCTGTGGTAATAACTAGCTCTATTCTGTCTTTAGATTTATGGATCTCTGGAGCAATGAATAACGTAATGAATCAATCACAAAATAAAGACCGGAATAATGTAAAAAATTGAAAAACAAAATGATTTACAGACTCAAGAGGAGAATAATAGTAATAGACAGCTGCAAGCTTTTATACTTTTTTTCTCTACCATTGTTTATAGTTTATTTTTATTTTAACTTGTATCTGTCTTTTAATTAATTTTACATTTTTTAAATTCAGTTGATTTTTACATTTTCTTTAATCTGATCTTTTTTTTTAGATTAATCTACTATCTCACGCTTTTATCATGAAGAGATAGCTTACATAGTTTTTAATTATTACAATTTCAATATCATTATTAGCCATGAAATTTTTTACTGGCATTCAAAAGTTTACTTTCATTAATTAATTAATCTTTTTTTTTATTTTATTATTTTTACACAATTATTTTTTAAACTTATTTTTAATTTATAAACAGGAGAGTGATTTTGAAGATTTTATTTCTAATTCTTTTTTCCACCCCATTTTCAATAAAAAAAGCTTTATTCTCTATAAAAAAATATATATATATGCAATCTTTTACTTTTACAAAATTGCGATTTAAAATCTACTTAACTAATTATTTCTTTAACTATTCTCTTCTTTCTTATTAAATTTGATCGTATACTTTTAAATTATGAAACATGTGATGCAGATATGTGTGGTTTATAAATATATCTTGCTAACATTACATATATATATATATATATATATCTTGAAATTATGCATTTCTAATTTAACTAATAAATATTGTGATGTCATATGGGGAGGGGGAATAGACATTTAATCTCCAGAGTCAATTGATGATTTCTGTTCCTGGATAAAATATTGTATAGTTATGAGATTGTTGGTTTTCTTTATGCATTCATTTTTATGTTTGGGTATGGATCAGTTAATAAACTTCATTAATGAATATTATTATTGATAATTGCAGTAATTGTAATATTGTGTCCAAGTAAAAAAATGACTGGTTCTTTTTCCAAGTTACTTGAAGTGCTATTTCTGATTCAATCTACGTGTTGTGTAATAACATCCTTTAGCTATTCACCACAAAAATTGTAAGATATATCTGGATCATGAATTCTGACATAAAATGTAGTATGTTTCATAAATTTGTAGATCATTTTCGATACTCTCCCTGCCATCACAAAATCTTGGAAACCACTTGAAAACATTTTTGTGTCTTATAATAGCTTCTTGCTATATGCTATTTAACTAATTTCAAATGTTTCAGTAACAGTAATGTTAAACTATTGCTTCGTCATGGGTTGAGATATAAAACACACACAGCACTAAGTTCCATTGAATGATTCTTTGGGATCTGGTTTGTGAATTATCATAATGATTTCGTATTTTGTTATTCTGTGAATAGGTTTATATTATCATTTTCACATATTCGGTGGACCATAAATTATTTACAGGCTTGTTGAAATTATTAGCAGTGCATAAGAATGGAGCACCTTTCTTATATCATTGCCATTTAGCATTGATATAAGAAAAGTGATATGATTTGCAAGTTTATGTAAATAGTTTTTTGGGGAACTCTGTTTGTAAATTGATATAGTAATATTTTTGCGAATAAGTTTATATGATCAGCATTACATATTTCATAGGCCATAAGTCATTTACAGAAACTTGGTTATAATTTTTAACAATGTTTTGAAAATGCGAAAGCATCAAAAATTGGGGGGAAATAAGCCTCTTTTTTAAATTTAGTTTGTCTATTCACATAATAAGCTTTTACAACCATTGCTATTTCTTATGGTTATTTCTTATGGTTATTTTCACTATCCTATCCCACATTTTTTCTTAATCTTTTCTTCTTCCCACCTATGTCTCATTGCTTTATGTTTATTAGTATTTATTTTTGGCCTGAATTGTCTGTAAGTTTTGCCAATCCTACATTATATTTTATTGAGTTCATCCTGGCAAATCTGACGCATTTAATCCTTATGCACCCAATACTAATTTTATTCTGATCAAAAGTCATATGAATGTTGTTTGATAATGATCTAAATACATATTAAATAAAACAGTAGATAGACAATACCCACCTTGCACCTTTGTTATCTCAATAGGAAGACTTCAACCACATATAATGAATGTTGTTTTGATAAAGCGATAGATGAAGATATCTATACTTTACACTTCTTTCATTATCTTAATAAAATGTCTGTTCAACCATGCATCTAATTTCTGATTCTTATACAGATTTGCCAATAAATATCTTTCCTTCACATCTGCAAATCTTTTTGAGAGCATTGAACAAAAATAACTCAATTGAGACTAGTAAAATAAACGTTTGAAAATCTATATTTAAAGTGCAGTGATTGTTCACCCATCCACAATGTGTTAAAAGTGATTAGAAATTAATCCTTATTTTATGTGGGTGGTATAATTATTGAGTTATCAACTTGAGTATGGAGATTCAAATGTTCATACCTCTAGCTTTGTTCTAGATTTGTATGCTTAGTGAGAGATGTGTTTGATTTTCTATATGAGTATATGGATGCGATATGGGGGATTGGGATGAAAGATGTATTGATAAAAACCAAAAAAATTGGAAAATATTATCTATTACTTTTAATATTATCTATTACTTTTATTTTGCTATTTTATTTAAAACATATATAATTTCTACACTTTATAGCAAATTTTTTTATTATATATATAGACACATAATCTGTCATTTCGGCTGTTCTGCTGTTTTCGTCAGAGCTTTGATACAATAAATAAAATAAAATACATTTATTTATTATATTATTTATATATTTATTTATTATTGTAGCTCTGAAGAAGACTGCCAGACAATCGAAATGTCAGATTGTCTGTGTGTATATATATATGTAATAAAATGTTTTTTGCTATAAAGTGTTTGAAATAACATGTACATATGGTATTTATAATATTTCATCTATTTATTTTTCAGCAATGGTTTTCATCATTTATTTGTATCTTTCATCATTTTGTCATTTTAAATCCAAACCATTTTTCCAAGATCTAGTTTAGCCATATTGAAGAATAAGCTAAGATTCTCACATTTCACCTAATCGAGCCTATTTTTAGTACATAACAGTTGAAAGAAAATCTACTGGGCTATTCTCTTGAATCATAAATTACATTACAAATACCAACTAATTGTCTCAGTCTTTTCTATCATAGTTTTCAATAATGAAAAGTGTAATCAGATCAATTCTCTATACTTTAATCAGTTTTAATCTCAGTTGCCATCATTATTGATTCATTCTATTTCATCTTTACTTGCATTATTTTTTTTCCTGTTATTTTTTTTTCCTAGATTAGAATAGTGAAAATAGTGCTTGTATTATAGCTAAAGACGCCGTTGGATGGCGTCGTTTTCACGCTAAAACTATAAAATATGAACATTCACGGGCCGCTGATTTTAATAATTTTTCTGTTTGTAATGCGAAAATAAAAACAAAATAAAATAGTCTTTTTTAAATATTATTTTTTATTAATGTATACAATTTAAATGATAATAATAAATGTAAAATAAAATCAACAAATTACAATTTGATTCGTGTTTTTTATATCGTATATTTTTTAAATTGTGTTACGGCTTTCTTTTTATCAATTTTCTATCGGATATTTTTTTATTTGTGTTACGGCTTTTTTTTTTTATCAATTTTCTATCGGATATTTTTTTACCTGTGTTACGACTTTTTTTGTTGTTGTTTAACTAAAAAATAATAATCGTAATAAAAGTAAAAGTTGTTATGGTTAGATTTAGGGTTAGTTTAGGGTTAGGTTTAGAGTTAGTTTTAGGGTTAGTGTTCTGCTTGTTTGTAATGCTAAAATAAAAAAATTCAAAATCGTAAACGTACTCGGACAAAATAAAGAAACTCAAACTTTTTTAAACAACAACAAACACATACAAATGTCTTCTTTACTTATTAAACATGTTTATAATATTTGCTTTTTATTAAATTTACAAAAAAACCTGTATATTTGTACTTTTCTTACTGGATATTTGTTTTGGTACCGCTCTTTTTTACTTCAAAAATATACACACGGTCGAAGTCTTCTTTGTTTCGTGGAATGTTACGAACAGTACATTACTTGACGTGTTACCTAATTGCAGCTTAATAAAAACATAGATCTTTAACATTTTCCCAATTAAAACTTCAATACAGTACATTGTAAAAAGTCTTAGAATTATTACTTTACAAAATATCAACATTTTAATCCTTTAAAATAAAAAAAATTCAATGAAAACAACATTTCCATCCGATTCAAATACAAACTGTCTCATCAAGTCGTAACTGTTTTATAAATTGTGTGAATTCGCAAAATACATTTGCTACCATGCAACATACAAAACACGTGTATCTCGTTAACATAGTGCAGAATTCGACCACCACACAGAACAGCAGCACCATCGAGTAGCGAAGCCACCCGTGGTACCGAGTTCGAACATAGTTTATCGGTTCCACAATACAATCTACGGAATAACGCCTCTGATGCGACATAAGTAAACACTTCTTTAGGCACGGTGGTCAGGGAGATGCACGAGATTCATGGTTTTGTTTCCGAGTTGGCCAACAATCAAACGAATATTAATTAACATATATAATCGAGGAAATATGTATAATGGGCATCGAATAAATGAAAACTTAACTACAGACGTATAGTTAAAATTATTTATTTACGTATTTAATAAAAAAAAAACATTATTAATGTTATTAATCATATTTTATATTCAGAGTTTCAATAGTTAATTGACAATTTTATTATATATAAAATACATTTATTTATAAAGAGCATTCATTTATATGAAGGCGTAATCTAGCTACCTAAGGTTCTCGAGGGAGTATTTCTAATACGTGCTGTAGGGAATTTATACTTTGCACTGCAAGAGTCATCAGTAGCGGCGGACATACATTTATTTAATAAAAATATTTATTTTACGACTAAAGGCAAACATTTATTTGAGAGTGGATGATGAAGATAATGCCGAGGCGGAGTGATATAGAGAATGATAAACTAAATAAAGGAACACGTGGTACGCTTTAGAAGGACGATATAAAATGGCAGCACTGAAACTGCAATGCCGTGAATAAGTTTATAAGGGTTTCGGGTTGGTCTCTGCCTCGACCCGAAGAGGTAAGGTGTCACATGAGCATAACCAGGGACAAGCGGTCCGTGTCGCAATTTGCCAGCTGGCTGCGTGACGGTCGTCAAGCCCTACGGGAACATTATCATGTCCACTTGTGTAGGACGACTGGGGTTAATTCAACCCTATAGAATCCGGAGTATTCACGGCGTGGAATAAGTCATCGTGGCTTCAAAACGTAACACATGTATAAGATCTAAAAGATTATGGTAATATTTAACTAGATTTCAAACTCAGCCCCCCATTATCAACATTGACTAAAAGAAAATTGGTGACTCTCAAAGAAATGAAATTTCCGTAATTATTCATTAAAATTTAATAATCAAAAATATCTAAAAGGGGAATTATTACAGCGAGTATGCCAGCTATTACGAAGTAGTAGACCCTGCATTACAATAACTGATTCTTTGAATGTGCGTCGTATTTACATGGAATTTAAGTTATTTATAAAGCAAATATTAATGACAATTTGACACGCATTCAATGTTCAAGCGATTATAGATTTAGATATAAAACTAAGACAATTATGAGAAGGTAATATTTCAATAATAATTATAAATAAAGTGTAGATTTGAGAAATACACACCTAAGAAGGATAGAGGGAGGTAAGCTAGATTAAGCGAGAAATTTACAGATTACATTAATTCTCAAATTTTAGTTTCACAAAATTACAATTTTAACATTTAGACGTTAGACAAATAGTAGGAGATGAGCTATAGCTTATTATTACTAGAGTACTCTATAATTTGGAATACACACACAGGTACCTGTTTGATAAGATGTTTTCTTCCATTTGTTTAATAGTAGATTGTTCGTGATTAGCAGTTTTCTTTCTTGTCTTTGGCATTTTATTGATTTTAACAGCAGCGGCTTTCTTGTCTATTTCAGGTAGCAGATCATTATGGTGTTTTTACGATGGGCAATGTGGAGTTCGGCATACGGTGGGCCATCTCCCGATGGAGAATAATCTCGGTGCTTACTCGGTCATACCTTGGCAATATCAATTTATTTTAAGATATTTTAGACTCTCCACTCGAGAGCAAAGCTAAAGTTCAAGTGAAAGTCTCCAGCAAGTCCAAGATGGCCTCCTTTTTTTTATCTTGATCTTTTAATTTTTCTGTTGAGATATTTTTAGGTTTTATTTATCTTGCCCTCAGGATAATCAATGCTTTTGCTGGTTTTAATTAGAAAGAAATCTGCTGTGCTATTGTTTGTTTTGTTTTTTTTTCTTTTACATTCGTTAATTACATTTTTTTTGAATTTTTCTATAATTAATTTATTATCTATCACTGACCGATGCTTTTAAATTTTCAAAGACAAAAGGGAATAAAATTATTTTAACTTTAATTAATTATTGCATCAGATTTTGTTAGAATTATTATTTAACGAAATTTAAACTAAACAATAAATACGAACTTTATAAATTCAAAATAAATGATTAATATTACACAAAATTTTATTTAGCTAAAGAAATCTAAATTATATTACTTTATCCGTATTTATTGCCTTTAATTTGAGATCGAAATGTGTGCGTGTTTATGTTGAATTCTACATATATTTATACATTTTTAATATTGTTACACACACAACTCGATACCAAAAGTTTAAATTTGGGTGGGATAGACCGGTCAGTGAGAGACGACAGAAAAGGTGAAACAGTAAGATTCGAATATGAATCTTACTGTTTCAATAGCGGCCTGCATTCTGTAAAACAACAAAAAAGTTGTACTATTGAAAAAGCGGGTTCGAACATGTCGGCCACGGAAACAGCATTTTAATGTGTTTTGGCGCGAAAAACGCGCCATAGAACGGTGTCTTTAGCTAAAAGATGAGTACCGTGAAAATTATTAAATAAATTAGTGATATAATCTTCTAATCATTTCATTAGATTTATTATCTTCACCAATATAATACCACATCTGTCTTCTGTTATTATTTCACTCTGGCAATGATTGTTTTTTTTTATCCAGATTGATTTATTTTACTGTAAATTAAATCTAATATTTTCTTTATAGTACTTTTATTTTAATTTGTTATTCAAGCTTTATATCTTTCATATTTTTAGCATTGTGTTCACCATATCACTAGTCTATGGCATTATTGTTCTTTATAAAATAGTCTCTATGATAAAATTTTAAATTTTCCTTGAATAGTTCATCTATAGGGAAATTTTATCAGTTAAGACTACTATTACATTTTATCTTCTTCAATTTTTTTTTTTTTAAGTGTCATAGCATCGGCCAGGACGCGAACCCGCAACCCGGGCAATTGCCTGCAAGTTCAATTCTTATTCTTTTAAAAGTTAATCTCAATTCAAAAATTGTGTTTACACATCCATTAGAATCAAATTGTAATAGAATTGAAATGTTTTCTTAATTATCTTGAGTTTTTTCATGCATTTATCCTATCATTCAAATTTTTATTCTGTATCGTTTGAGCAGTAATAATAACGTTGACAGATTCTGGAGTTTAAGATCCATGAATTAATGCACAGCTCTAATACTTCCTGTGCTCAAACTTTTATGAACTTCCGAGCAGTAAAGCATTTTATTATTAAATATTAATAATAGATCAAACATAGATATAATTGAAGTGGAAAACTACTGTAAATTCCCAGAACTATGAATAAACTAATACATATCTCTTGATAAATAAAAAAAAAAAAAACCCAAAAAAGTACAGAAGGACCATTTGTATTAACTATTCTGTTAATATATGTAAATCACGTTCTGCATTGTAACATCAATGAGTTTGTATTAGTTTATTCATAGTTCGCTGAGAATTTATAGTAGCTTCCGCTTTAATTACATTTGATTTATCCTTTTTTTTTGCACCTTTTGTTTTTCTATTATCATTATTATTATTGTGTTGTGATGATTGATGTTGGTAACAGCAATAGTGCTACTGTTATTATTATTACTACCTTTACTAGGTGCTGTGAAGTTATTGACAATTCCTAGTTATCACTTGAATAAATTATCATCCAAGATTTTAAACATAATGTATAGGGGTAGTCTATGATAGCTTTTTCTTATATTTGAAATAATGTTTAGCTTGGGTTTGTAACTGACATCATCATCATCATCCTATATTGCTTTTGTCTGATAATAGTATTCCAACATGAGAACCAAAACCAGTGTAAAATAAAATAGAAGTTACACAATAAATATAAGGGAAAAAGTATAGCTTTTATTGTGAAGGTTGTTAGAGAGAGGAAGTTAATATTCAGAATAAATTTCAATGTAAAATGAGAAATATAACCAACACATCAAAAAGGCTTTACTCACCCTTAACTAAATTCAGATTATTTTCCCACTTGATGCCTAACTATTCAAAAGTATTTAAATTTAATATTCATAGTAGTATCTTAATATTTTTTTTATTGAACTTTTTTCCCTAAACGAAGGCCTTGCCTGTATTGGTAGAGTGGTATAATTTGGAGTTTAAGGCCCATGGATTACAACTAATCTCTGTCACTTCAGATCCTAAATTTTTTATGAACTGCCAAGCTTTAGATGATTCAGTTATTTTTTTTTATAAAAATTATCACCTGAAAGAAAGCTTTCACAATCCCTAAATTGTAAATGTTAGTTATTTCAAATTTTTCTCACCAAAATATTCAAATTTCCATTTTTTGAACATTTTTTAACTTCATCTCCAACATAGCTCCTACATCCTCGTCTTATATTATTGAACAATCCATTTTATTTCACTTCCTTATTTCAATTACAAATGAGAGATTATTATTTTTATTATAAAATTATGATATAGTCTTAGCATATTTTTGTTACATTTAGACTTTCTTATTAATAACTTGCCATTCTTAGTTTTGATATTTACTATATTACAAGTTATTTTTTTCTAGCTAAAGTGATTTATTGCACTAAAAATTAAACTGAATCTGTTTTTTACATTATAATTATTTTTACCTTATATTTTTATGTTAGAATTTTTTTTTTTTTTCCCAAGGTTTTTTTTTTTTAACTTTTACTGAATACAGAATTTGTTTTGATTCATCTTTTCTATTCTAGTAATCATCTTACTTGAATCTGAAATGAATTACTTGTAACTTATCTTGATGTTTATGTCTTTGCCTCAACTAGATTTTGTTAAATATGTCATTTGAATTTACATTACTCATGATCTTGTTACATTTTGTACTGATCAGCTGAATGGAATTCAGCTTATTTCAAACATCACACTGCGGTTTTAGCATTTAACCATACAATTTTTGTTAAAATTTTACTAATAAATTTGAAAGCTTTTCAAAATTACCACCCATAGAACTGTCAGTATAAATTTCTGCATAAATGATGGTATAGGCCAAGCAGATCGAGTTTTAATACATTTTCAACATTTTTTGTTTTTATTAGTGAATCTGTCATTTTGACTCCAACATATTACAGCCATCCACCATTGCAGGAAATCAAACTACCCACCAATTGTTCTATGATGGAGTTGAGATGGGGGATATATTAATAATAATAAAAACTCTTGAGAATATATAGTGCAAAGACTTTTGACCTTTCACATGATGTTAAAAGTGAATAGAAACTGACTGGAAAAATATCAGATTGTTCAACATGGCCTTGGAGGTTCAGATGTTCAGTATCTGACAAGTAGATGTTATTTTTAAATTGCATGCATAATGAAAAAGAGTATTTTGATTTTCTGGCAGTTAAATGATTGTAATATAATGTAATCAAAATGAAAAAGATCATCAATAAAAACAACAAAAAATTATTCAGTATAGTATGAAATTAATTATAGAATTAAACTTGGATGAAGTGTTTTTGATAGAAATAATATTAAAATGAAATGTTTCTATGTGTGTAGAAATGAAAATTTTTAATAGATATATTTTACAGTTATTACTAATGGATATGAGTCTTAGATACCAGAAGAGCAATTTAAAAGACTTCAGATCACTCAATATAGTAGGGAGAGATGTATGTTAGGAATGGCAAGAAATCGAAAATGAAATACACCGATGGGAGAACAAACAAGTTCCACTGACATCATAAAGAATTAAGAAGCTGAAATATAATTGGGCTGGACATATTGCTAAAAGAGATGATAATAGATGGATAGTTTAAGTCTTAAATGCAATCAGAAGAGATTATAAAAGACCGAAAAAGAGATCACACACGAGATGAGTGGATGAAGTAAGAAAGTTTGCTGGTGTGAAGAGAATAGAAATTAGATATCGGAGAAAGTGAATTAAACTTGTAGAGACCATTCTGCAGTGATCAGTAATGGTTGAAAACGATGATGGTGATAATAGTATGTTCAGGTGTTACATATATTACTTTGTTAAAAAAACCAAAAACGAAAAAATATTTCAAGTCTCTGGTGTACATTTGTTTATTAGTTTAATGGGTTCTTTTTAAATATTTATTTTGTGTTCTGTTTATTTGATAAAGTGAAATACTAAACCTTTTCGTTAAAATTGCTAGGAGTTTTAATAATTTAAATCTGTACTTAATATTTGTTAAGTGCTTCCTTCTGTGGAGGTAAAGTACAATCTTGTAAATATTTGTTATAAATTATTAAAATAAAACGGGGGCTGTGTCGGTGTTTTTTTTTTTAGGAAAAAAAAAGTCATATACTATACTACGATATCAGTAAATATATTGGGAAAGCCCTATAGTTACGTTGCTAAAAAGTAGCGACTATTCAGCCCACTTTTATTTAAAGATTGATTTAGTTTCTTTACCACAAATTAATAAATTTGAAAGTTTTCATAAATTAAAACCTTTTCTCTATTTCACAATTATTATTATTTTTTTTTGTAATGCTGGTTTATTTTTTTTTCGTTTCGTCTTTTCTGTACTGTATTTAGCTCACCTTTAAATTACATCAGCTGTTATTTATTTGGATAACATCCAAACTGATCTTGTTATCCTCTTCTAAATATCCATCACTTTTAAATCCATTATTTAAACGTAAATAAAATAAAAATCCAACATTCATATATATTGAGAATTTATAGCCATCACTCCTTAAATAATTTCAGTATACCTGGAATAATTAAGATTTTTATTCCTTGGTTGTCGAATGTAATTCAAATTTAAAATTAACTGAGTAACTTTATTACTCCAGAATTCATAAGAAATTTGAATGCCAGAAGCAACAGCACTGAAATACACGCCAGAGACCACTGCACTCCGCAGAGCAGCTTTATTGCTTGGAGTTCCTACAAAGTTTGAGTACTGGAAATGTTAGGACTCTATCTGAGGACTTTCAATTTCATTCTGCTACTACATTAAACCATACTGCTAGAGAGTTCATAAGAAATTTGATTGATGGAAGTATCAGAACCTGAATCTATTTATCGAAGGACTTAAATTTTTAGACTCTTGACACTTTACCACTGCTATGAACCATGGAGGATGTTGAATATAAGGAAAAACTAAAAAAAAAAAACCATTCCAATAATTTATTGCTCTGAACCTTCATAAGAAGTTGATTATTGGAATTAATATGTTGAGACCACTATCTACGAACATTGAGCTTCACAGTCTGCCACTGTTCCAGGGCACTAAACTAGGCAGGATAATATTAAACAATAGTAAGAGGAATAAAATTAACCTCTGTATATTTGAATATTTTTTTGTCTAATTTTAAAACTGGCATAGTCTATATATTTACTTACAGATATTCATTTTAACAACTCTGTAAGTAAGTAATGACTAATAAATATCTAAAGCTGAGAAAGTCTATCATACTAATTTATTCTGCATATATGTGCATACTAAAAAGTACTTCATCAGCCATTCTGTCATTTTAATAAACTGGCAATTAATGTTCTTTTGTGTTATGTATTGTAACCTTTTAATTGGTTAATTATGTTGATTGAGTATATAAAAATCTATATTATAATCCAAAATTTTAAATTTCAGAAAAATAACTTGCACAAATAATCTAATATGTGAAATTTAAAGAGAAAATCTAGTGGAGAAATGCACATCTTTTATTTGTAATTTTTTTTAACAGTTATGTAATTTTAATATAAGTGATTTTTATAAATACAAATCTATTTACCTATATAATTATATTAGATTTATATAAAAGTTACAATAGGACGAAATTCAATCTTAGTATTTTATATTGCATTGGTCCTTTAAAAGATGGGTATGTTATTTTCTGCACTGAATTCTGATAAGTAAATACCAGTAAAATAATTTATTTATTACAAAATAATGATATATTTTAAGATTATAATGTGAAAGAAATATTTTCTAATGTATATAAAAAAATATCAAACGGATAAAATTTTAGGAAGAAAAGCTTATGCCAAATATTGATAAAAGAGTATATTGCTGGAGAATAGACTTGAGTGAACTTATTTATGTTTATCTTCAAAAAGAAGTAATTCTTAAGTAAAATATAAAGAAGAGAAAAGTGTGAGAATGACTTATGAATTAATGCTATGCCTAGTAAAGTGTAATGGTGAAGAGATTAATATTCCCTTATGTTTTGAATTAGTTATTTAACTGTAGTTTTATTAAACTTTTATAATATTTATGAATATTTAATAATAGAATATCTTCTGATCTGAAAACTTAAAAATGCATCGCATTTCAATGAGTTTTATCAAGTTGTTGTTATTAGTGATTTTAATGTTTTATACAGGATCCTGGGAGTTAAAAACAGGTAAAACTCTCCATACAGTACTGGTACTCAGTGCAAGCCAGAGTAATTGCACAGAGTGGCAATACTGTATGGAGAGTTTTGCCTATTTAATAACAGTTATAAGCAAGCATAAGATGGTGATCATGTGATGTTTATTGGCTTAGATCCTGTGAGTTGCTGGCCAATGGAGAAGTTAAATTAATAACTTGCAAGGAAGTGTTAAGCATCATGCTGAAGTCTATAATGATGCAGAGCAAGGAAGAAGAATAAGGAAAAATATATATATTTTTTCCTTTGGTTATTGTTTTCAAACATAAATGTAAATGTAATATTAGACATCAAGCTTAGTATTAAGGTGATAATATTAGATGTATTTGAATTGGATATTTTGATATATTAATATGTTTCATATTTTTAATGTTTGTTTTTAAATTGATGACTCTAAGAAGTATACTTAGGAAGTTAATATAGTATATGTGAATGTGAGAAAAGAGAGAGTATGGGTAAAATAATACTTTACGTTTCTGTTATAAAGTAAGGTTATTTAAATTAATTTATTAAATATTTTTAAATGTAAAACATTTAATAGGTAGATTGATGTTATAATGATGAATCAAGAGATGGGATTCATGGTAATAAAAAAATACCTATGCTATTTGAATTTCAAAGGGAAATATGAAGAGTTGCAAGGGAATGAATGATAAAAGTAACAAAATAGTTCTGATCTCAGTTTTCTGTAATAAAACTATAATGTTGACATTTGTCAAAATACATGATTTGTTTTGTAATATAATTGTTAAATTTGTAGAAGAATACTTGATGGGAAGATGAGATTGTAGTATTAGTTGTGCGGTAGATTATAGTCGTTGATGTTAAGAATATACAGTATAGTAAGATAAGTTATCATTCCAGGCTAGGATGAAATACCCTCCTGAAGAACTTATTAAAATAGCATAATGGCTTTGATCTATGTGACACCCATATCTGTATTTTTGGTACCAAGAGATGAATTTCCACAAAATATGGATGTTAATTTCTATAAGAACTCATAGATAAGCCTGAATATTGGAGTAGAATCATTGAGCTAAAAATGACTACTTGACAAGATATAATATTCCATTAAAAAAAGAAAAAGAGACCTCCATTTTCATATTGAGAGATGATAGTTTATTAAAAATCAGTTTCTTATCTACAGAATTATTTTAGATCATAAGGAAAGGTATATAATGAGCATCGTATGAGGACTAATTATTTTTTTTAGAAATATTATAGTTTTCTTCCTAGGTGGTAGAGGACTGTTTTAGAAGAACAAGAATAAATGCAAAACAAATTTTAATATCTGAATGATTTAATGCTAAAAGATAAAAATGAGATCAATGATGAGAATGAAAAGAAGTAAAGAATGAACAGAATGAATGATCATCTATTAGTTAGAAATGTTGATTCAATTAATTATTTCAATATGCTATAAATCTTATATTGAAAAGTATAATAATATAAACCAGAATTTTATATATAAATTTTATTGATAGAGTTTATGTAGATTTAAAAATATGAAATGTAATAAAGTATTGTATTTTTTATGTAAGTGATGTAAAAAGGGTAATGTATTATATCATTAAATGGAAGAGAACTAAAAAGTCAAATCCACTTGAAGAACTCATGGTTGGTATAATTAATTCTCAACATGAAAGAAAGGATACATGTTGAGAATAGTAAATTTAATATTTAAGGAATAGAATACTTACATAACATGAATGTTAAATTTAAAAGAAATATGTGTAGCTAATGTATTTATTTTCTCAATGTAAATAATTGTACAGATATTTTAATAATTTTATGTGTATTTGATAGTTTAATTAGGTTATGTAATATTTAATAATTTGTTATTTATTGTTATTGTTGTTCAAATAAACAAATATTTTAGTATGTCAAGCATTGGTGGTCGAGAGGTCAGCGACAGCTGCTTTATAAGCAGTTGCCCCTGGTTGGCGGGTTCGCTTCCCGGCTGATGCTATGACACATGAGAAAAAATAAAAAAATAAACAAATATTTTAGTATAAATTTTAGTCTAGTGGCTTTATTTCTACTCAGAATTATTTTTATCACAAAATCATATCAAAGCACATAAATTATATAAAATGATTACAATTAAAAATATAATTATTGGATAATTTTTGCCCAAAATGTTATAAAGAACTAAATAAATTAATTATTTATTACTTGAAAATTATAATTATCTAAGAATTGCTATTTAATAGTATCATTTCCATAGAACATTAATTGAGAATGATAATATCTTAAGAGTGACATTATTATTAATTTAAAATCAATTTAAATTCATTCTTGGAATAAATTTAAAAAGTTATAATAATTTAAAAGATAGATCATTAATAGAATATATTACAAGGTTTATATATATTTTAAGATGTAATTTAAAAAGTAGATGTTAATGAAACTAATGTATTGTAGTGAATGAAAGGGGAGGATGGTATAGTTGTATTGTAAAGCTTTTGATGATAGTAAATTGTTATTCTGTTTTATAATTAATATTTGTATAATGAAGATATTTGATATTCAAGTATAAATAAATCATTTATGGGGAAGTATGGTAGTAAATAATAAATGTTAATAGATTATATTGTTATTGTTAGAGTTATGTTAATTTTAAGAAGAAAATTTAATTCAGATTTATAATGTTAGGTGTGGTTATTATTGAGATGATTGGATCTTAGTAAAATCCCTCCTATTATCCAATTATCTTACTGTTACTAATTGTTATTATATTATAAGAGAATAATTATCCTTGAGATACCCATAAAGGTAGTAATTATTATAAGGCATTTTAGTATGCATTTGATTTCATTATTTTTTTATTATATATAGCTTATTAATTAAGTGAAGGGTAGAATAATCATTATTTTTAATGAAAGATTATGTTAGTCATTGCTTGTTGTGGGGATTTTCCTAATGATTATACTAGGATAGCATTTGGAAAATTTCTACAATAGCCATGCCCTTGGGGAGCATATTCTCACTGTTGAAACCACTATATTGTGACCATCGCTTAAGTCTATCTTACGTTTTATATGTTATATGTTTTTACTTAATTATTGAGTCTCATAAAGTGGTATTATTATGTTTTATATTTTGATGTTTGAGCTAAGCTATGGATAGGATTGGAGCGGAAGGAAGAGAAGATTGCAATATGTATATATGAATTAATTATAATCATTTGCAACTTGTTTTGTGGTATCTGGATTTTATCATTCCTGTCCATCCTGGAATATAATTTTAATTTGTGAGATTTTATATTACAATGTTAATAAACACATTTTTGATCTGTTTTATTGTTTAGTTTTTTTTTTACACTGATAGTTCAAAATGATATCTGTAATCAAATATGTACATCTTTCATCATTAATAGGAGTAGTTTTTAATGTTTGCAGAAATATAAATAGTTGTATGGTTCATTGTTTGGAGATTATGGGATTTGAGAACCCAAGAAAGAAGTTGAGCATAGCACTTTCATTCTATAAACTAAGATTTTTTTTTTTTTACTTAGTTGAGAGTAAATCTAGGAATCTTTGATTTTAAACTCATTGCAAATGTTTCAAGCATATTTTGTGGAGGAAGTGCAGAAATCACACGATTGAGAAAGCAGAGCTTTGCAGTGTGATTAAGTTATTCAGAGTACAAGCAAATATTTGATATAACTTGTTTTTCATTTCTGTTTAAGTTTTTTTTATTTTTTTTATAGATGATCATATCATAATACTCCATTTTGTATGATGTCTTCTTTCTCATTGAAAAGAAAAGTTGAAAGCTTCGAAAATAGAGATACTATTTAACTTGAATATAGATCAAAATGTTTGCAATAGATTCCAAAAATAGTGGCACCTACTAGTCAGTGGGCATTAGATGATGGTTCTCACGTTTATCTGAAAGTTTATGATAGTAGTGTTTTACTTATAGTTACATGTTGGACTGTTTCCATCATCTCATGGACTTGTTAAATAATTTTAGAAAAATTCAAACATACCTTTCTAGATATATTTAAAAACATGTTAGCTGAAGAAGAAAGGAGTGTGTTCTATAACTAACCTCTGCATTAGTATTAATAACTGAATGTATTTCTAAAAAAAAAACATTGAATACTCCAACATATAACTATAAATTCCTGCGCTTGGTTTATATTTGATTGGATTTTATTCAGGTGGTAGGAATTGTTGCAATAATTGTATTCATATTACGCTACAACCTTGCCTTACACATGGATTTTGAGTAACACATTTTTTTATTTTGATTTATACATGTTGGCTCTCTCTTCAAGGCCTCTCGTGTTCTCAGATTTTTTCTTATTTTATTACCAGTTCTTATTTCTGTTATGTTTGGATCATTTCTTTTTCCATGCCCATGTAATTGAAATTTTATTTCTATTCTTTATCTTTGATATTTATCATCTTTCTAAACTCATATAATTTATTTGTTACACCTAATGATTATTTCAATATTAACCCATTTCAGTCTTTTCTTATTCACCAGTATTCAATTCCATTGTAGAGGAACTACCTTTATAAATAGATGTCTATATTTTGCCTTTAAGTTTATTCAATTATATTAATATTTTGAAAATCAAGATCATACGATTTTTCATTCAAGCCATCATGTTTATTCAGCTCTGAAATAAGTTCAGCAAGTCAGTGGTTTAGTGACCTTCATTATAAGTTAATTGTAGGTAGTTTTTAATATTTTTGGTAAAAAATAATATATATAGTCAAGACTACATAACTACATGTATTTAAAGTAGCCATGGAAGGAATTCATCATGTCTGGATATTTCATGCGGAATGAGAGTAAATTGATGCGGAATGAGAGTAAATTGTTTAGAGCACTATGTAAGAAAATGGCTTGGTATCACCATCTAGTATCTTGATTAAATCAGTGATGGGTTTTATTGAAGAGCTTTCTAGTGAGGAAAAACTTGTGATTAATTCTTGACTAAGAAAAACAAAATATATCAGTTTGATTAATAGATAGATGGACTTGCTATTTCTGTTATATTAAAGCATTACTGTTATTTGATATTATGAGTGAATGTTTATATGAATCATCATCATCAACCATTATCAATCCACTGTAGGACGAAGATCTCTCCAAGTTCAATCTATCTTTTCCTATCTTTAGCTTCTCTTCTCCACATCACCCCTGCACACTTTCTTATTTCATCCATCCATCTCACATGTGGTCTCTTTTTGGGTCTTTTACAATCTCTTGGAATCCAGTTTAAAATTTCAATTGTCCATCTATTATCATCTCTTCTAGCAATATGTCTAGCCCAACTCCACTTCAATCTTTTAATTTTTTTAATGAGGTCAGTAACACCTGTTTGTTCTCTTACCCATACATTGCATTTTCGATCTCTTTTTGTTACTCCCAACATGCATCTCTCCATACTTCTTTGAGCGGTCTGAAGTCTCTGTATTGCTCTTCTATTAAGTGTACAAGTCTCAGATCCATAAGTAAGAACTGGTAAAACACATTTGTTAAAAACCTTTTCAAACACATAGGCATATTTCCTTTTAGTATCAAGTTATTTCTACCAAAAGCACTCCAACCAAGTTTAATTCTGTGATTAATTTCATCCATTATGTTTCCATTATAATGGATGAAATTAATCATAGAATTAAACTTGGTTTTATATGAATATATAAGCTTATATTATAATGAATAATATTTGTGTAGAACTGTTTTCTATCCACTTTTAACACCTTGTGGAAGGATGTAATCTTTTTCACACGTTTTTGGTCCTATGTTTATGATTACTTCCTGCCACAAAGTGTTAAAAGTGAATAGAAACCAGTCCTTAGATTGCGTGAGAGTGATGTAGTGAAAATTACACTACAGAAATATTATTCATTATTGAATAATCTCTAGTCTAATGAATGATTTAATATCCAGCACACAGTTCTAAAAAGAAGGAGTTAGTTTGTTTTATTTCTAATGAATGACTAATAAAAATGATTATGAACTTATATATTGGTACATAAATGTTTTAATTTTTTTTTTAAAAAAAAGTTAAATTAAAGATATAGAGAATAGAATTGGAAATTAGCTGTTTTCAAGGAATTAATTATTTGAGGGTTTAAAGAACTAGATATTTTTATTTTATGTTGCAGACATTTTTTATTTTTTTTATTTAGTATCTTGAGGTAACATTTTGTGTTTGTTATCTCAAATTAATATCTTATACTTTAAAATTGAAAGATATTTTATTTCCCAAAATTGATTATTTAATTGAGGGATTGTCTGAAAGTTAAAATGTTTTCCTGTGCTGTTTTTGAGAGATGGAAGAAGGATTTATATAAGTAATCCCAAGAAACTTTTAATGTAAAGACAAAATAATTATTTTTTTTGTTGCTGTTTTTTGATAAACAGAATTACTGAGATCATTAGAAACCAATATAAAAGATATGCATATTTTATTCAAAAAAGGAGAACAAGGAAAATAAGATTTATATATTTAATCATTTAGAATAGGCAATGACAATACTATGTTTTTGAGGAGGGCCATCTGAACTATTAAACAGGAAAAGATCCAGATTTTATATAAGATGTCATTCAGATATCCCAAAATGCCTGAAAGGTTAACTGAAGAATTTAATCTTGTGGAAGTTGATATAATTGATATTCATTAAAACTTCTGCTACAGAAGCAAAGTTATCATAAAAAATCTTTTATCAAACTAAACTCCAATACTAAGGAACAATTTTTTAAGGAAGCCAAATGTCCTTGTTAGCCAGACAACCATGAATCATGAATATTAGTTCCTGACAAAAAAAATATAGAGACCCAATTGTCTAAATTGTCATTTTTAAATCAATTGTCATTGTTATTTTATAACTTGAAAGAAAATGAATAATAGTATATTAACCTATAAAACAATTGCTAGATGGAATGGATATGATTGGAACCACAGAAGAGATTGTTTAATATTGCCTAAATGAAATCTAGCATTGGTTAATCTGAAAACCTGAGATTAAAATTTATATATATGAATATTATTGTACACTTTTTTTAATTTAATAAAATTTTATACTAAACTAATTCTTTAAATTTTTCTCTAATAAAAATCAATAAGGTAAACTTTGTGATATATTTCTATGTCTTTAATACTATAATACTTGTCAATCATTATCAAATAATATTTGGTAATATTTATAATTTTGATAAATTTTTGCATGCGTATACTATATACATTTGTTATTATCTGTATGTGAAAATGTATTAATAGGTTTGTATTATTGATGAACCTATCTGTATTTATTTTTCAAGTAAGAAGGATAATAATTCTATTATAATATGGTTATATTACTTAAAACGTTTTACCACATCTGATATGTCAGAGTGTGAACTTTTGTGCGTTTGATTGAAAATGCAATTTTCACTTTAATTTATATGATGTTAAAGGTAAAATATTATGTATTTTTTATAAAGCTAATATTAAAAAAAAATTGAAAATATATTTAATAATAACATTGATATATTATAATCTGGCAGTGCAACTATATATTACTAAGTACATTTGCACAATTTTACACACATATGTATATATTCATATGCACAGACATTTCATAAATTGCTTATAGATTTTATTCTTATAATAAAAACTAATTTACTTTCTTGAGAATAATTTTGAATTTATTTATAGACAATTCAATTTAGTATTATATATATTATTCATAAAAAATATAATTATTAACATTTTATTTCCCTGAAAGTACTGGTCAATTCATTCTAAAATATTAGATCCTTTATATATATAAATATAGTTTTTATTTCAATTCTGAAAACACCATTTGAAAGAAAATCAAAGTACCTTTGCATGGTGTATTTTATGCATGCATAGTTTACATACTTCTTTTTTTAAAAAAAATATTTATAATTAATAATACGCTACTGAGTTGCAGTGAAACTTTTATACAATAGTTTGTAGGCTTTTTATATTATAATTTCTGCAGACTAAGCGCTTTCAGAGACCTTGTTGCTCCATAATCATAGTCTCTATATTGTCAACGTTATTATATGCAAATATATGCAAAATTATTTCTTATACTATCCATTTTCTGGAAATGGCAAAACGAGTGTCTTTTCTATTAATTGATTTGATATCATTGGTGATAAAATAAGCTTCCTTAATTATAATATAAAAAAGCCTACAAACTATTATATAAAAATTTCACTGCAACGCAGCAGTGTATTATTAATTACAAAGTAAAGGTGAAATAAAATTTGTTATTAAAATATTGAAAAATAATTTTATTTCATGTAGATTTCCAAGTGTGATTAAAATGCAGATTACACTCTATTGTTACAATTAATCATTGAGCTATTTTCACATTAATTTAGTATTGTTTGCACATTATAAAGGCTCATTTTCTTATGTCCAGATTAAATAGATTATCTTGAAGATAAAGGAGCGAGAATATAAGATCACATCTCATATAGCATAGATTTTTTTTTCTTGAAAGGAATTTGATGAGTTTTTATCATTTGTTATATTAATGATTATTTAATTATGAAGTGGTACATGCCATAATTAGCATTACCCATATTTAGTTCAGGTGACTATTCCCACTCATTTCTAAGGTGGCTTTCCTTACATAAATGAGCTTTCTTAATTTTGGTTAATGTTACCGTGTATCACATGCTAAAGCTACATTTTCTGTTTTGTTATATATATATATATATCAAATTAGTGGTTGTATAATTGTATGTAAAGATATGTCTTCACTGTTTTGGAAAAATTCACTGTCAAAATAAGTACTTAGATAGGAATACTAAAATATTTTCACACAACACTATGGCATTGATCCCTATTGTAAAGCAATGCAAATTGTAAGGTATTTGTTCATTTTACAGTATCCAAGTAATAGCAATAGTAGCTAAATGATAGCAGTTGGTTTGAAATTTTAAGTTGCATAAAATATTTGCTTTAAAAATATAAGACAATGGCAGACTTTTGGCTTCATCAGCTTCTATATTTGGTATATTGTCTACCAGTATCACTTTTAATTTCTATTGTAAAAACATCTTGAAAATAAATACTTCAAAGTTGACTTATTAAATATGTCTCACTTCTGTGGATAACTGAGTTACCAATAATACTGCAGTAAATTTTGTAATGTAGGCATTATTTGGATTCACTTTGATTGAGGATACTGACAAAACTTGCAGATACTACTCTAAATCCAACTGAAAACTTGTCATTGTATGTTATTATATATTTCTTATTTTGTATTTGTTTTGTCAAGTGAAATTTAATTAATTTCATTACTGCAACATTTCATTATTTTATTTTTATGAATAAAGATTTTATGATAAAAGTTACCTTCAAAGATGGATGATTAGTATATGATAATAAATTTATATTTTATTATTAGCAATATTAGGTAGATCTCTTTCTTTTTTAACATACATTACCGTATTTAAATAGTCATTTTAAATAAAAGGGAAACTTGTAATAAACTAATGACAGTCTAGACTTTGTAGACTCATAAGAAGTGTGTGGGTCTATTATTTAATGATACTCAAGTTTCCTGGCGAGTTAAGTTTTTTTTTTTTTGTAAACTGATTTACTTCTCTTTCTGATTTCAGAGAAGCCAAGAATAGAATCGGATTGTAATATTATAAATTAATCTTTAATTGTTTTCTTTTATACACATTAAAATTATTATTTCAGTTAACATCAAAATATCTTCTTTGTTTTCAGCAACTCTTAAGAAAATGACTCAGTAATAAAATAAAAGATGTCGTATAAAAGTTACATAAGTTTCATTTTTGTAAATAGATCTAGAGTTCAGAGTATGATGCTATCATCTTGGATAGTCTGATGATGGTATGGTACACTGATGTTATTGTTTGGAGTGGGATGGGATTTTCAAGGAGATAGGCACTACTGTGAGTTGTTTCGGTGTTTCGGGCTATGGTGATGCTGCTCAGTTGAGGTTACTAAGAAGCAGGAATATATAGTAAGATTGTACAATAAACTTTACCAAGTCAATTGATTAGGTATTTAATGATGTCCACCAAGCATATTCATTTGCTAAGAAATCAGTAAAAGAATATGAGTATGTTGTCTGCTTGAAATTGTGATTGTAACTTTTAAGACAATCTGCATGGTTCAATGCAATGGTACAGTGGAAGCCTCTGGAAATTTAAGTTCATGGAATTTGGCTGCAGGTCTGTTATGATGCTCAAATTTCTTATGTACAGCTGAGCAATAAGCTATTTATGATCTGCATAATTTAGTACAGTAGTAAAGTGGCATACTGAAGCTCAGAGTCCATGGATTCCAATACCACCTCTGTCATTTCTAGTTCTCAAACTTCTTATGAATTGTCAAGTAGTAAACTATTTGATTATTTTTTATTTATTTGTAAAATACATCATAAATACATTTAATGAGTTTTATATATATATTAATGAAGTGCATATGTTTACCTCAATGAGATAATAAAAATATGTTTTCATTATTCGTTAGGATTTAAGATTTGAAATAAACTGGAACAGCATTGCATTTTATTGTGTTTATGTTGATTGTATAATTAAAAATAGTATTCCAGTTGTTCAAAATATGGTTATGATTCTTCATGAAAATAGAATTGTAATACACTTTAAATCTTCTGCTAAACAATGTAGAATTAACCATTCACATTATACTGAGAAAATTTCACATTTAGCAATGTTTACATGAATCGTGTAATTACTTTAAGATTCAGTGATAGATAAGTGAAACAAACATACAGTTACTCATAATCATCATAAAATTTCAAACATTGGAAGGTCTCTCTAATTATTTTGATTCAATTTATTCAAAATCAATAAAATAAATACACTATATAGTTTGTAGCATTAACGTATTGGCAAACTGGAGTTCAAAATTTAGAATTGCAGCCAGGCTTTGTGTCTTCTAATGCTCAAACTTATGAATTTCCCAGCTATAATTCAGTTAATGTATTTTTTTTTTAATAAAACAAACATTTTAACTTTTTTTTTTGTCTCTAGCAATATTTTTCATTACATACCTTACATCTCTTATGATATCAGCTTTAAAATAGGAAAAACTCTCTCCATACATAGTGCCACTCTAAGCAAGACAGAGTAATCAATGGATGCCAGAAGGCCTGTGCATAAAATCTCTATCTAGTGCCTACTCATCCAATATCCCCAAACTAGTTTCTGTCTTATGGCCTTGAAGGCCATAAGACAGAAACTAGTTTGGGGATATTGGATGAGTAGGCACTAGATAGAGATTTTATGCACAGGCCTTCTGGCATCCATTGATTACTCTGTCTTGCTTAGAGTGGCACTATGTATGGAGAGAGTTTTGCCTATTTTAACAACAGTTATGAGTAAGCATGGAAGATAGTGATCATGTGATGTTTTAAGGTTTGATATCAGCTTTATGCGAGACTCCAAACAAATTCAGTATTGCAGCCAACTTACTTGCATGTCATCTATAGATTCAGGACCATTCATGATAGCAATGCCCTCTGTGTAAGAAATGGAATTTCCTCTGACTTACATAGCCAAAGTAAACAAATTATCGCTTTGATGTGATGACTGTATTCTTTAGTAAATGGAAACCACTTCTCAGTTGTAAATATATTGGTCTGCTTGAAATGTGCTTTTTGTGAAAAGCAACACACTTACTTAATATCCAAATTCTCTGTCTGATGTGCTGCCATCAGAAGTTATGGAAGAAAATAATGGGGTCATATATTTAATCAGTGATTTGGTAAAGTTCTGTGACATAGGATTTTGATCTGCCTTCAGAAAATTGGAGATATGGATTGGAAAAGGAGGGAAGTGGTTAGTGGAATGGAAAGGGAATCACATGCTGAGTTCCTGAATAATCTGGAGGAATCAAGATCACTAAGGGCAGGAAGTCTGCATTTCATGGAACATGTGAGATATAATAGAAAGATATGCTGAATGGGTAAATACTTGATAGGGAAGCCATGTTTCACGTTTGTCAATTAGGCGTGAATGAATGTAAATGTTCAAGGTTATACTGAACTGAAAAGAGCAGCTAAATATTAATTTATATGGAATCTTCACATCAAAAGTCTGTACCAATTCCATGACTGATTGATTTGAAAGGTGGTATATATAAAACTATTTATTCATGAATTGCAACAACAGCCATTGGAAGTTACACTTGTTATTTTAAAACCTTAACATTTTACAGCATTAATTTTGCTGATTGGAAACGTAACTTTTGAAAAGGTATCCACTGGTCATTCAGTGAACTGCTTTCAAAAACTTGTCAACTCAACCAGTATAAATAAATATCACTGTGAATTATCCCCGGATTACTTTTATTATTTCTTGATTATGTGTTGTAACTCCCTTATTATCTTACACTTCTTTTCTCATCATGTACTTCTCATCCTATATTTCTCATTATTTACTCTTGATCACTTATTCATCATTTTGATTTTTCATTCTGGGTACTAGTACATTTAAAATAATCACTACAGATTATTTGTGCAAAAGAATACTTAAGAGAGGGGGTATATAATTTCTAATTATCTTTAGTTTAAGCAAATTAAAAAATATAAATTGGTCTTATATTTTAAATAAGTAAGGAATTTAATTACTCAAGTACAGTCACACATTCTTAGATGAATTCTCAGAAGGGGGTGTGGTGGTGGTGGTGGGGGGGGGGTAAGCTGGCATCATGCATTTTACGCTTTTGAGGATAATTTATGTAATATGATAGACTGTATTTTTTATTGAGAACTCCAAAGAATTATTATTTTTATGTGTTACATTTATCGATCTTTATTGGATTTGAAATTAAAACTGACAAATTTTTAAAATATTTACTAAATCATTTAAAAATAGGAGTGATAAATCTAGTACATGTTAACCTAAATAACTTTAAAAAAAGATAAATAACCATTTTCTAGAACAAACAAGCGCACACACATTCACATACACATAAAATTAGAATATTGTTTACATCGGGAGTAAAGCATATTTTTTCTATCAAGGGCCACGTATATTTATAATATTTGCGGCCCATGGCCCATATAAAGTTAGCAACTTAAAAATTATCTTCCATATTTAATTAAAAAATTAATTAATTTATGTCTAATCATTAAGATTAAGCAACCTTTTAAACTGCATTTCAATTTCAACTTTCACTTTTTAAAGAAGGGCCTTTTTTTTTTTGTGGATTAAAAGTAAAATAACTTCATTATTACTAATGTTTGTTCCACATTCAGTGGCAATTTTTCCTGTTCGTCTTGTAACTATTCTCTGTAACATTTATATTCTTGAATTTCTTTTTGTGTTCAGGACAGATTAATTTTACTGCAGCCAAGAAGCTGTCTTAATATGAACTTTAGTCAGAAAATGGTTTCAAATTGTCTACTTTTTTTTAAAAAAAAAAATATAACTTGCTTTCACCGAATTTTATCTTCTTTATATTTTTTATAAAATGTCCCTGCAGCGATTGGCACATCTGACTTGGGATGGGGAATTCCCATTCTGATCTGACTTGGAATGGGGAATTCCCATTCTGATCTGACTTGGGATGGGGAATTCCCTTTCTGATGCTTGGACTTTTAATGAACAATAAAGCCATATGCCTTTAAAAACATGTCAGTCACTTGATGGAACTCCTTTTCAAGTTTTCTATTTTAATATTTCTTCCTTCTCCAACAATTTCATTGTAATCTGAATGTTTTGATAAATAGTGTTTCTTTATATTGTGTTCTTTATTAGGCATATCAATTTACTATTTCTTTCAATAAAAAAAAATGTGTTGGTCCATTTCTTTTGAAATGCATAATTTTCTGTACCAGTTTTTCTTACATCAATCTAGCCATCTTAATAAAAAAACAACAACATAGATATATTTTTGCTAGTAGACCTTCATCTGCGAAAACCATTATAAAAATAAAGAAAATGCCCTAAGCATCGTAGATTAAACCCATAATCAGATAGACTACACAATATAAATAATTTGTTGAATATTACAACTATGATAGAATGAATTAGAATTATTATGAAGATTGGAGAGAGAGAGAGAGAGAGAGAGAGAGAGAGAGAGAGAGAGAGAGAGAGAGAGAGAGAGAGAGAGAGAGAGAGAAAGATGTAGTTGAGAAAATAAATAATTTTACTCAATTTTTAATTCAATATTTCAATTATGCGCATGTTTAAATAAAAGTATTATATAGCGTCATTTTATAAACGTTTTTGAAAATGTTTGTGGGCTAGATTGAGAGCTTTCAAGAACTGTTGTCTACCCTTAGTTTACATCTTTGCAAATATCTTTTAAAGTCTTAGTTTTATTTTGAAAATACATTATGTTCTAGTGAAAAGATGATTAGTTATGTCTTCAGGTTGTGTCCAGTGCAATTAGCTATTTATCATGAAATTTTTTAAGCACTAACTTGTCCAGATCATGAGTTAGTTCATTTTGTCCTTAACCCATGATGGACAACAGACTTAACATTCTAACATTAAATTTTATTTTAAATTGAGCAAAATTTGTTTCTAAAACATTTGAAATGATTCAAAGTGTGCATGGCTATGAAGACTTGAGTTTCAAGAATGTTTTCAAATGGTTTACAAGATTTTGGGAAAGCAGGGAGAGGAAGAGCTTTGAAAATAATCTATGAAGATATGCAGCACAGTCACATTTTATGTTATGATTCATGATCCAGACATGCTAATGCCTTAAAATTTTTTGTGGGAATAACCAAATTGTTACTATGAAATACGTGTTGATTTAAAAGAGGAAGTTGCAGGCAGCTTGGAGAGGAGAGAATCAGTCATCTTTTTCAGTGACACACTGTTTTGATTTAAAGGACTTTTTGAAAACATCTCTAGATCATATTTTGGGAAATATTTGTCTAAGATTTTTAAATATATATAAAACAAAAGTACATTTTTTTTGATGTCTTAGGCTTAGGCAAACATTTGGTTCCTCTTTTTTTCTGTGTCATCAGATAGTAGCTGTTTGGATATCAAACACAATAAGTGTAAACTTACATGCCCATTGATAAAATAAACTTTAAATGTATTCAAAATGAATGAAATAAATCAATAGTTGTTGTAATGTTGCAGCATTTGCCAGTTAAATATTACAACTTGGAGTTTGAGTACAGATTGATGTTGCTTTCTAAGTAAAGAATCAAATTATTTTTTTAGTGCATAATCAATTTAGCTAGCATATTAATCAATTGAATGAGTATCTGGATGTTTTATTTGGGTGGGGTAGGGGGTAAAAAAAGGAATGTACAAAACCTTAACTATAACATTTGATTACTCTAATTTATTTTTTCTGTTTTCATTTTTTTGAAAAGATCATTTTATGGTGGTTTAAGCTTTAGGAGAGGGGATTATGGTAATATATTTTTCAAGGGACCCAATAAAATAAATGCTAAACATGGAAAAACAATAGAATGGAACTCTTACTAAAAATTATAAATAAGGTAATGCCTAAACAGTACAATTCAGACTTTCTACTTCAAATCATTCTACACTTAACATTTGCAAAAAGCACATGCATGTACATGTGTGTATAATTTTAAACCAAGAATCTTCTATCAAAAAAATTATTGCTAAGAAATAGAATTCCAGATCCAACAATTGTCAGTTAGATTTGATTTTTCTAATTGCAAATAGAGTCTCAATAGATTCAGGGCAATCCATAAATATTATGCTCATCTGCTTCATTGATGGAAAGTATCAGCCACTTCTGTATATGTCAGGAAACTAACTATGAATGACTGTCGAATCTATGACAACATTGAATAGAATTGAAGGCTTAATAAAGCCACGGTGATTCTATCTCCTCTTTGAAATCTGTACAGGTTCCTTTATGAGGTTTTGTTTAACTGTTAAAAAAACAATCATATACTAAATAAATAGTTTTAATATCATCTAATTTCATACTACATGTTTAAACAATTATAATTAAAATTAATGGAATATTTTTTTAAATTCATTTTTATTTCATTTAAATTGCTTTTTTAAATGAAAGACTTCTAACTTTTTGCTTTTTAAAATTTAGTCTATTTTTATCTGATTAAATCTGTAGGAGAACTATAAAAAAAAAACCTCCAGCAATTAGGGGATGACAATAAACTAAAAAAACAACCTTGCAGAAAGATTTTATCAATAACTAAATCATAAAAATGTTTGAACAAGATTTTAAGATTATTTTGTATATATTTCATTTTATTCCATTAAAGTATAAATATTGGCTATCTTAATATAAAGCTGAGTACTGATTATATATATGTGTGAGGATAGTAATCTGGACTAACTGATGATTGCTGGTTTAGCATGAAATACGTATATTGGTGATTGTTTTTCTTTTCAACATGTCTGTGATCAGGTGGGTCAGCAATATGAGATGGCACTGAGAGTGGTAGGTCGTGTGAAAGTCTGAGTTCAAACCTCGCATTATTACATATATTGATGCAGGTTTAAGCCTGTACAATGTATTAATTAGAATTTATGAAAATTTATTTATCTGAACGATAGATTCTATAATGAGCAAATTAATTTTAATATGTATATAGGGTAATAATAAGCAGCCAATCAATATTACTGGTATTCCTCTTCAAATTTAAAGACAAAGAAAAGATTGATATGGAAAAATATTGCATCTGAATCCTGATTCATCAATGATTAGTGCCTTGTATAGTTTAGTGCAGTAATAGTCAGATTTATGGAACTATATAAGATCCTCTGATTAATTTGGTTCGGGCACTTCCTGTGCAGACCCCCCCCCCCCAACAGTTATTTATATTGTCCTAAATTCAAGATCAAACAAAGCAATTGTTGATTAATAACATATGATCTAGAGATAAAAAATTCATTGTTAAAATAGTTAAGTGTAATAGTATTTAAATAGTCTATTATAGTCAAAACCTTTCTAACAATACCTTTTATATAAAATAAATTATCTTGAAAAAAAAGAAAGAAAGAGTGTTAGCCTTTTAGCATTCTTGCTTTAATCTATAGTTAAACATCTAGGTACTTAGATATTAGTATGGTGGCAGTGAAAGTTGCAGGCACAAACCCGTGTGTGTATATAAAGACTGAATTAAACACGTTTATAATCTTCTAAAAAGAAATGAATTAATTTTTAAAGCGAATATTAGATAATCAGGAGAAAGTTGTTAATCAAAATGTTGGTTTGACGGTTAATTTTACAATTTAAAGTATTCTGTGATGTCATGAAATAATGCTGGGATGATTAATCGATTATTTGCAAAAGTAAGATGTACATGTAATTTACTGTCAAGCTTTAATTCCTGCTGAGTGAATTTTTTGAAAGACTTTCTTATCCAATGAAATGATTAAAATTTGGGAACTGCCTGCTACCGAGGACGATGCAGTCATCCATTACTTTGATAAGATAGTCATATACTGGATTAACTACTATCTGCGGCAAGTTTCTGCATGTAGCATGTTATTCTGAGCAAAATGCAAAATCCTACAAAAGTGATGGTTTGCAAGCTGCCAGATATGGACATTTTTTGTATAAATCATGTCTATGCTTTTGTTGCATTTTGCAGGACATAAAAAACTTTACTCCACCCCAGTGATTGCAAGAAACAAGCTTTTTTTGTTGTTGTTGTTGAAATAAATGTATATTGCTAAAAGTTTAGTTGTTGCAACATAATTTCTTGCAAAGAAACATAAATACATGTTCGTTTATTTCCAGTAAATAAAATTATAGATCATCATTTTGTAAAAAAATAAGGTTCTCTTTATTTTTGCCAAATAACTCCATTCGATTCAAAACATACATATTTGTTTATTTCTACTAAATAATGGTATAGATTGTCAATTTGTACTAAAAGTTACCATCATTTATCAAAATTGATGGATAAGTTTGTTAGAAGATCCCATGCAGATATTATTTTATGAGATTGTAAGGTTAGAAAGTTATTGCAGGACTAATATATGTGTGAAATCTTATCAACGAACTAATACATAGGTATCAACATCTGTAACCCATTTTTTGGCCACTAGTGGATGAATATTTGCTCTGGTTATGATATGATTAGGTGGTAAAAATAAACTTGCTGCAAACATTTTTAAAGCTTACTCATTCTGAATTTGAATCCAGGCACACCATTTGAATATTAAAGTCCCCTTGTGTGGTTTGATATAGTTATAGAACATCAGATTCTAGAAACTCCTAGTCAATAATCAAGTCCCAGTTTTGTCACTTCCTGTGCTCATATTTCTTTTTAGTATGTCTAATTATTAAAGTTTATTTCTAAAACTATAATTTAAAAAAAAAAAAAAAGTTTTAAAGAAAACTTTTGAAATTAGACTGGGCCCAAAAGGTTTGTAATAAACTGTTGCTTTATTATAATAATATGAAAAAGCTTAATAAACAGTTTTACAGAAGATAAAAAACGATTACCTTCAGCTATTTATTTGTAGATTACTACTTTATTATAGTTCTCTGATGTAAGCTCTTTTTTATCTTGATCTTTCACATGTCAATCACGTGCATTTAAATGCCAGTCTCGGGATTAGCTTAAAGTTGATAGTTAATAACAATCATTTTCAAAATGAAGAGTCATCAATCACTTTTTAAAGTTAAAATAAGTTCACAAGAATTATTTATTCAACAATCCTGAAAAGATATCACCGTAATACATATGTGTGAACAGACTAATGTTCCATATATTGTCCCCTTTTGATCTCTCTATATATTATTTTGAATATATTTTTTACTATGTTTTAAATATATTACTGGGCTTCAAAATAGCAGGTTTAGTGATAGAAGTGGCTTTCTAGTGAGCAGAAAAGTCTTGGATCAAATGCTGTTTGAGAAAAGAAAAAAAAAAAAGTTTCTCATCACTTTAAAGCATCCGATTAAAGATCACTTTAAATCTATTTTTATTAATTATTTCAGTAATATCTATCTAAGAGTCTTCGTTTCTTTTTCTATATTTTTTGGTTATTCCCAATTCTTTTTGTTTTCTTTTTTAATTTGTTTTATAATTCAGAATCCATATTTCATAATATTAAAAACAAAACAATCTGAATTCAAATTCAGACTGAACAGACTAGTAATGGGTTTACATTTTTTCCAGTTAATCGGCTATAGCCAAGTCAGAAATTGGTTAGCCAGATTCATAGCAAGATAATTAAACACTATTAGTAAAAAGTCATCTAATATTGATTAAAAGCTTTTATTTTTAAACATCTGCTTTTTCTTTAAATATGATATTAAGCCTACAAAACTAATCCATAGCTAGAGTTATTTTGTTTGCTCATCCCATTTTATTTGCTGTGTTGTTTTAGTCACTGTCTGCAAATTTAAGATGACTTGTCCAATACTTAATCTAAGGCTTAAAAATACAAGTAAAAAGTTGCTGAAAATAGTTTTGGATAAATTTTTTATTTTAAATTTGTGAATAATCCTGTGTAACGAACCCCCTAAATCTGATGGTTCTCCTGGTTGAGTAAATCTAACCTATCCCTAATCTGCATAAAAATATTAATTCAAAATCTTTCCAGAGAATAGATAGTAATCTGACAGATATATAATTTCTTTAATTATTTTTAATGGTACTTGAGTACTAAACCTGCAACACTGAGCATATATTAGACCTTTATTTGCCTATTCACATTTGTATCAATCCGCCGCTTGTAATGTGACCAAAATGATATGTATACAGATATTTCTTGGACAAAAGAACACGTGTACACGGATCTTTCATCTTGCATCGGCAAAAAAAAAAAAAAGTCCGGTATGATGTCAACTGTGACATCACCATTGTAGGATTATTTCTTTCAATATGATGTCATCGTGACATGACCCATTGATTGTGGGTGTGAAAGGTCGTATGTCCCTCTTCCCCCCTCCCCCACATTGCAGATTTAGTACTCAAATATCTTTTTAACATGTCATAATGCATAGAATGATTCCAATATATCTAAACAGACCAAACATTCCCTTATTTTAAACATACCTAAATAGTTTGAACAGATATGAGTATGAATTGATTATATTAATTTAATTATGTTTCATTATAAAGATAATAATCTAAAATTAAATAATTATTAGATAACCCTATAATTTTAATAATAGTAGTGAATCTCAATAGTTTATTATTTTCCCACAATGAATCATAGTTTCATGTAAACAGTTTTAATCTCTTTTCTTTGGGTTGATTATTACCCATTTTAAAATTCTTTAAGATAGTGAAAGTGTGATGGGATAACTCTGTTGGTGTTCATTCTTTTACAAGTATTTTCTTTCTGGTTTGTAGCAGTCAGTAATTAATTTTTGCTATTTGTTTTATTTAAAGAATATCTTATTTAATCTCTTCAATTTTAATTAATTCTCCGGTAGTCCGTTTTATTATTTCTTTGTTATAATTTATATATATATATTTAGATATAAGTCCTTGGAGGTGTGAGTTAAGAAAAGCTTGGAACTTATTTACTGGGAAGTGAGATATACAAACTTCCTCAGGGTGGGATATTTATATACTTAATGTAATCCACTAAGCATGCTGTTAATATTTTGTAAGTGCTATTATAATCATAGCGATGCATCTGCAAAGTCTAGAGAGGGAGTTCATATATCTCGCTTTTCAATAAACAAGTTTTAAGCTTTTCTTACCCTTCTCTAGACTTTGCAAAAGAAAAAATTCATATGAATACCATTCCTAGAATTGTTTATATTATTTTTTGATTTTGTAAGAAAATAAAGAAAAAAGTGTATGTTCATAAAAGTATTACTCCAGTGATGAGATTTCACATAAGTAATAGTCCAGCGATAACTTTCTAACCTTGTGACCTTGTAAAATAAATCTGCATGAAATCTGATAAAGTTAATCAATCAATTTTGATAAATGACAACAAGGAACTATTTAGTACAAAATGGCGACCTATAACATTATTTAGTGGAAATAAAAAAACATATTTATGTTTTGAATCAAATAAGAGTTATTTGCAAAAATGATAACTAATCTTATTTTATACAAAATGGCGACCTATAACTATTTAGGAAATAAACAAGCACTTATTTACAGGTTGTTTTTTTTTTGTTGTTGTTGCAAGAAATGATGTTGCAACAATTAAACTTTTCACACTATACATTTATTCCAATAAAAAAAAAGCAAAAGGTTTTTTACAATCATTGTGGTGGACTGAAGTTTTTTATGTCATGCAAAATGCAAACTATAGCCTAGCTATGATCTATTATTTATATGAAAAATGTTTGTATCCCGAAGCTCGCAAGTTGTCACTTTTATAAGATTTTTCATTTTTCTCAAGATAATATGCTACATGCGTAAACTTCTCACAGATAGTTATTTCAGTGTATGGCCATCTTTTGAAAGTAGTGGATGATTGCATTGTTCTCAGTAGTAGGCAGTTCTCAAATCTTAATCATTTCATTGGATAAAAAAGTTGTTCAAAAAATTCACTTGGCAGGAATTAAAGCTGGACAGTAAATCACATGTACGCCTTACTTTTGTCAGATGATTGATTAATCATCCTAGCTTTTTTTTTGTGACATCACAACATACTTTAAATCATAAAATTAGCAGGGAAACCAACATTTTGACTAACAATTTTTTTTGTAATTGGAATGTTATCTAATATTCACTTAAAAAATTCATTTATTTTTTATTTATTTAGAAGATTGTAAATGTGTTTAATCCGGTCTTCATATACACATTTGTTTGTGCAGTGACTTACATCATCACCACACTAATACTTAAGAACCAATTAGGTTTAAGCAGGATAGGATTGGCATCTTCAAGGAATGGAAAGAAGAGAAAATGGAAATCTTTTTTTAAGATTTATGATTATAGTGCATTAAATGATTTAAAAGTTCTTTTAAGTGGAACATGAGTTCGAATTATGAGAAGATAGTACAGTATATATTTTTGTTGTGTTATTTTGTATTTGAGAAGTCTGCCCGGCAATGAAATTTGATATGGGATTTGTAATTTAATTTTGGTTATAGATTTGATTGGGAAGTGTTATGTTGTAGTACGATTAATATTAAGAAAAATACGTGTGAAACTGTGTGTACTCCAGAAGTTAAAAGTATTAAATAATTAATTAAATGAAGGATTAAAAATGTAAACAACAATTTAATTAATTAGTTCAGAAATAATCCCAGAATACTTTTGCGAATAAAAGTGATAAGGAATAAACAATAGAACAAAAAGTAGATACAATCTAGCGTGAAAAAGTCAGTCAGCGGCAGTTCTGTTTTTCTGAGAGACTTATGTGTAGCGTGAATTTCGGAACAGGACCAACGATGGGAGGAGAACCAGATATTCGGGTCTGAAGGTACTAAAGACCGATCTAGGGTAATTATACAGACTATACCTGTCTTATTATTATTTTTGTAAGCCTTACAGGCGCTAGTAAACTACTGACAATCCTGTTTATAAATGCTTGTTAATTTTTATACTAATAAAATCTTGTATCTGTTAAGTGGGATATCTTAATTTCATGCAAGAGAGTAATAGTTACTTGAATTAGGTGTATTTGATTATTTCTCGTAAGTAACATTAAATAAAGTACATCATAGGAAGTGACGTACTTAGCTGATTATTATAACTTTTAGCATTTGATGTTTTATATATATGTTAAGTAAAAAAAATAGTACCTGCATTCTTAATTAAATGAAAAATAATGTTTTTGTATTTGAAAAATAGCCGAGATTTTTTTTTTTACTTATAAAAATTTTCGTTAATGATTTTTAAATTTTCTGTTTCTCTCATTACTGAATCAAGTTTTTTTTTTTAAAAAAAAAATAGTACTTTATATAATATTTCATTATTTAGAATTTAAATATTTTTAATAGCTTAGTTTTCTCAATTGTTTCAGCTTAATTTATAAGTGATTTTTATCTGTTAGAAATTTAAATATAAAGCGGTACAGATATCAGATTTTTTTTAATATTGTAAATAAAAAAAACAACTGTACTTTAGCAGTTTAATTATATATATTAAAATAAAATTTATGAACATCCTTTTTACAAATGATATGCTGTTGAAAACTGATGATTACAAGATGCAAAAAATATTTTCTAAGTAATATCAAAATTGATTATGCAGATTGTTCGCAAAGCCAAGGGATCTAAATATGTGTTAAAATATTAACGTTTTTTTTTTTTTTATGTACTTTTTTTGTTGTACGCATTTTTTGCATAGCTGATAATTAAGTGGTCTTGTTACAATACGTATAGTTCATCCTGTTTCATCATCATGATCAAACACTATCAAGCCACTGAAGGATGAAGGTCTCTCCAAGTTCAATCCATCTCCGATCTTTAGCTTCTCTTCTCCACATCACCCCTGCACACTTTCTTATTTCATCCATCCATCTCACATTTGGTCTCTTTCTGGGTCTTTTACAATCTCTTGGAATCCAGTTTAAGATTTCAATTGTCCATCTATTATCATCTCTTCTAGCAATAGATCCATCCCGATTCCACTTCAGTCTTTTAATATTTACAATGAGGTCAGTAACACCTGTTTGTTCTCTTACCCATATATTGCATTTTCGATCTCTTCTTGTTACTCCTAACATGCATCTCTCCATACTTCTTTGAGTGGTCTGAAGTCTCCGTATTGCTCTTCTATTAAGTGTCCAAGTCTCAGATCCATAAGTAAGAACTGGTAAAACACATTTATTAAAAACCTTCCTTTTCAAACACATAGGCATATTTCCTTTTAGTATCAGGTTATTTCTACCAAAAGCACTCCAACCAATTTTAATTATGATTAATTTTATCCATTATGTTTTCATTTGTATTAATAATCTGACCAAGGTATTTGTTGCTGTTAACTTCTTCTAACTCATCATAATCAATCTTTATTTTCATGTTTTGAGAAAATCCATTGAACATTATTTTAGTCTTTTTAACATTTATCTTTAGTCCTACTTTCATCTGATAACTCCTGAACATTTTCTGCAGCTCTAAAGCATTATTTGCAAAAACAACTAGATCATCTGCAAAATCTAAATGACTTAAATAATCTCCATTTACTTTCACTTCTTTAGCGACCCATTTTAATCCACAAAATACTTCTTACAGTACTGCTGTAAAAAGTTTTGGAGATATGGTGTCACCCTGTCTTACACCCTTCTCAATGTTGACTTTCCTCGTATAATTAATTATTGCTGTTGCATTTTTATAAATATTCTTTAAAATATGACAATATTCTGGATCCAATGCTTTAATCACTGAATAAATGTTTCTAAAATCAAATGCTTTTTCATAATCTACAAATCCAAAGCATAATGACAATTCATATTCATTTGTCCTTTCTATAACTTCTCTCAATACCTGGATATGATCTACTGTACTAAAACCAATTTTAAATCCAGCTTGTTCTCTTGGTTGGTAGAAATCCAATGTTCTCTGTAAACTAGTTGTAATTATCTTGATAAAAATTTTGTATAAAACTGATAAAAGGCTAATAGGTCTGTAATTTCTAATATCTTCTTTATCACCTTCTTTAAATATTAATATACCGTATTGTTCCAATCATCTGGTGCATCTTTATCATTTAGACATTTTGTATATAACTTTGCTAAAAAAAAATTATATTTCTTCACCTGCTTCTTTTAATATATCAATTATAATTCCATCATTACCTGGAGCTTTTCTTTTTTATATAAATTTAATTGGATGTTTCATTTCTTCATTCAATGAGTAATATTTCATTGTTATTTATATTAATAAATATCATTTTGTTCTATTATTATTATATCTATCTACCTTTTTTTTTTTAATACTTTCGAAAATTCCTCATAATAATAATTTATCATAGGGATTTGCCAGGAGGATTGTTAAAGTGATCTTATTAATTTGTCTACTTATGCTGCTTTGATGTGAGGACTATCCTTCAATCCATCAGATAGTTAAAATGTTTCTGTAGACAAAACTACATTTTTCTGAGTTTTTGTTTTAACATACTTGTTTCCAAACCGATCAGTGATGCATATCAATCAGTAATGTTTTTATCAGTATATCATTTATTTCTAAACAGAAAAGTGATATCTATTAATCAAATGGCAACTGTTATAAAGCAACGCAATAAACATTTAAGGTCAGTTGATCTTTTGCAGTGATTCAAAATGATTTTTTGCATATCACATATTTCATGGTTCTTACCTTTTTATTCATTTTGTAGTTCTAAAAAAAATAAACAAATGGCATGATATTCATCAAGTGCACCAGAAATAAAAGATTTGAGCAGCGATTTTTAGAGCTTGTGTTTTGACTCAGTCATGTCAGTGAATAAATCACATACGATAGTATGCAGTATAGACAACTGTATATGAAGAAGTGATGGCATAGCAACTGTTTGCTTCTGGTGCATCATATGATCTGAATAGTTTTTAAAATGGTGGCATCAGTATGCAAAACATTTTAATGATTAAGTTATTACTAATAGTAAGTTTCATCAAAATATGCACAGAAACAGATACTTTGTTTTTATAATATATCATTTTATAAATAATTATAGCAAACAACTTTATGTAATCATGGATATCTTATTCATTGTTTCTAGATATCTTCATGATCAACATCTACTTAGTGTATTACTTTGAATTTAAGCCATACTTTTTTCCAAATTTTGGACCTGTAAAAGAAGGTGCATCTTAAATTGGGAATGGAAATTTTTAACATCTTGTGTCTATGGATCTGTGCTTTAAGCTGTAAATGCACATAGTATTATGATCATTGACCTGTGTAGAATAGTGTTTAATCCTTTTTAATCAAAAGAAAAAGATTTAACATTAAATGTCAATATTAAAATAGGCAAAACTCCCTGTACATAGTGCCACTTAGTGCAAGCCATTGATTATTCTGGCTTGCACTGAGTGGTAATATGTATAGAGAGTTTTGCCTGTTTTAATAACAGTTAAGAGCAACCATAAGAAATAGTGATCATGTATTGTTTATTGGCTTAAATGCCAATATTTTTAGATTAATTTCATAAACAGCTTTAACTTTCTCAAACTATTATTTTTAACTTTCTTTTGCTGATTTTACTGTTATTTTATGAGAAAACTGTAAATAAATCATCTTTAGAATTTTTTACAATTAATAAATCAATATAACAATGAGGAACCTGCCTTCCAAGGTGCTGATTGGTTAGTTTTTGTTCTCTGTACAAGAGAGTGCCTAACAATGATTTTGATAGGTCCATTATCTTAATTTTGATTTTCAAAGTGGAATCGTATATTTTAGAATCTTTTTTACACATAATTTTTTTCAGAAAATATTTGTGAAAGTATTAATTATTTTAGAAGAATGATTCAGATTTTAATAGTAAAATTTACTTTTACATTAAAGCAAATTGACAAAGAAATTATAACATTGGGCTGCATTTTACAATTTGATAAAAAAAAAAACACATTGTAATGCACACTATATACATATAATAAAAATACAAACATTAACAGATACTATTAATGGCTTGAAAATCATGTATTCTAGTGGAATAGTGAAGATGAGAATTCAAGTTCTGAAAGTGAAGATGTAGAAAGTGAAAGTATGTCTGAAGAAGATTTGCAAGATATTAGGTGAGCTTACTGTATTTATATTAGTTCTTACTTAATTAAATAAAAGTGTTTTTTATTTTTCAATAAAGTCATTTAAAATTTTTCCAAAATAAGTTTAAAGTTTATCTGCATTTTAAATTCAAGGTTGCCTTATATTTGTTATAACATTATTTTTCATTTAAGGGAGAAAGAAATGATAATTTTTATACAATCTGTAATATTTTATTGTGCCATCTAAGCTAGACATTCTGTAGGTTCAATATTCTAGGATTCTGAATTTATACTATATAATTTTCTGGGTAATTAGATCTGAAAATGGCACAAAATTATTTTTTATTGGCTAACTACAGGCATTTGACTTTGGTAATAGAGTATATGTACCAAACAAAAGACAATAAATATTGCTGTTGTTCCATTTGTGTAATGAGTATTTAATAGAGATGTTTGAATGGAGATCTAAGCACTTGGGAAAGCTATTAATATATTGATGCAATGCCATCTAGTGCCAATAATGATCTATCTTAGGATAGATATTGCTAATACTTAATATTTATAATTTTTAAATTTTCATTAAAATTTTTTTAATATAACTTGCCTTGATGAAGTCTTTACAGGTTTCTGACTTTCAAAGCAGATAGATATTAATTAGGGCATTTTAATTTGTTAGCTGTTAGCTCAAATTACTAATGTGATGAAAAGGCAGTGACCTGCACAAATACATTACAAAAACTTTTTTTCAGAAGCTCAATAGCCAAAAATTAATATGAGATATATCCTATATTACCAATTGGAATCTTAATTTGAATCATTAGATATCTTTTATTGCTTGTCGAATCATTAATTTCTTGTTCATATGCCATTAGGATAATGTAATTAATGGGGCAAATGGAATCAAGAATTATGATAGTGATTAAGTAATATATATTAAGATGTATAACCTTAAGACTATGCACCTAGATGTGACAGTAGGGACCTCTACAAATCTTAACACCAGATTAATGACTTTAAAAGATGAGTGGCCACTCTTATCTTCAACCTCCTTTTTAATTATATAGGCGAATCTGAAGCATTTTGATTTGAGAGTGTGGAGCTATTAAATACTCCACTGATTAAGTCTTCAATTTCTATACAAGCTAATGTATGTGAAATCTTTCAATTTATAGGGAGTCAGTATGAAGCTCTTATAATTAGAAATCTTTTAAGACAATTTAAAGTTGTAATTAATAATTTGTTAAGCATATACTCTTACCTAAATAATATATATTAAGGCTAAAACCTTAAGTCTATGTGCCTAGATGTGACAGTAGGGACCTCTTCAAATCTTAACACAAGATTAACTATCTTAAAGAGTGGCCACTCTTATCTTCAACTTACTTTTTAATTTTATAGGCGGAACAGTGAAATATTTAATAGCTTCACACTCTCAAATCAAAATGCTTTAGATTGACCTATATAATTAAAAAATAGGTTGAAGATAAGGGTTTTAAAGTTGTTAATCTTGTATTAAAATTTGTAGAGGTCCCTACTGTTGCATCTAGGCGCATAGTCTTAAGATTATAGCCATAATATATATTACTTAGGTAATGAGTATGCACTTAACAAATTATTAATTACAACTTTAAATTATCTTAAAAGATTTCTAATTATAAGACCATCACACTGACTTGCTGTAAATCGAAAGATTTTGCGTACGTTAGCTTGTATAGAAATTGTGGACTTAATCAGTGAAGTATTTAATAGCTTTATGCTCTCAAATCAAAATGCTTTAGATTCGCCTATATAATTAAAAAGTGGGCAGGAGATAAGAGTGGCCACTCTTGCCTTTTAAAGTCGTTAATCTTGTGTTAAGATTTGTAGAGGTCACTACTGTCGTATTTAGGTGCCTAGTACCAAGACATACAATTTATATATGTAGATGTCATGACTCATAAAGTTAATAAATTGAAGTCAAAGCATTTAGGAAATCAGCATTAGCAATTTTTAAATGGTTTGACAATTTTTTTTTGTATGTGTGGTCGGATGTCTGGATCATAAGTTACAATATAAAATGTGTGATTTGTATCTTGGTAGATTGGCTTCAATATTTTTTTGTTATCTGAAATTTTGCAAACTATTGGAAATTTTTCTATGACTCATGATTTCACTGCCATAGACAATTTGAAATAATCATTTCAAACACTTCAGAGACAGTTTCGTTCAATTTTAAACAAAAATTAATATCAGCACAGTGGCCCAACTTGGGTTGATGTACAAAACACACTCACATTTTATGTTTCTAACTTGCAATCTGGACATTGCTACACTTTACAGTTTTTAGCTAAAATATGTTGCTGTTAATTGAGAGCTGGTGCTGTAGAAAGCTTGGAGAGAGAACCAGTCACCAATCATTCATTCTTCATTGGGTGACCCTGACTTCAAAGATATGTTATGCAGTAATTCACTAGGCTGGTAATATAAACACAATAAAGGTACAACTAGTAGTAATTTAACTCTTGACAAAAGTATGGCATTAACTATTGAGAATCAGTAATAATTGCAATATATATGTTTGTATATACTAGTCCACTTCACATCCACAATTTTTGATATCTACAATTTAAAAAATAGATATAAAAAAAGAGAAATTAATAAGAAATTTTTACAGAGTCATCACTAAGGATACTTATTAAAAATTGTTATAAGCAAATAAACATCAATGGTAATTTTAATCTCATTCTAATAAAACTCTTGTTTGTTTTTTTAGTGCGTTCACATTGTGCTGAAATTTAGCTGTAATTTTATATGCATATATCTCAACATACATATTTAGCTAAAGGTAACACATGCTATTTTATACACTGGTAAAATATTGAAAACATTAAATAATTTTAAAGCATTTTTAATGTTGAGCACCATCATCAAAAGTGACCATTATATTTAAAATCAAAAGGGGGTTTATGTTTTTAATATAACCCTTTGCCTTTAACAAGGATTCTCAGCACAAAAAATGCATTAGACTTATTTTTAAACATTTTCAACATTTTTTTCATGGTTAAAACGTATTAATACTATCTTTGTTACATTGCACTGATGGGGTCTTCATTGTTATTTTTATAATATATATATTGCATAAATATATTTTAATTATTAAAACAAGATCATTAAAAATGGGACTCTGTCTATATCTCTGTATTATTATTTTTTTCATGTGACATAGCATTGGCCAGGAAGTGAACCCGCTAACCCGGAACAACTGCTTGTAAGGCAGCTGTGCTGACCTTTTGACCACCAATGCTTGACATATCTCTGTATTATTGACTATCAGCGCTATGCTTTCATCTGGCTGATATATCAAATTCACTTTATATTTCATCACTGTCAGGAAGGCTAAGCTTATAAACATCAAAGGTTTAAAGAATATATGGATTCATTTTATTATTGATCCTTTGTCAACTGAATATTTTTATTCATAATCTGAAGGGGAAAGTGGACAAACAATAGGTGTAGTATGGCACCAGAACAGGATGTAATGTAATAGAGGTGACATTATTAAATTAGTCAAGAGAAAGTAATTATAAACTACTTTAGAAATTTTGGCGAAGTGTTATTCATATGATTTCCAGGGTCAATGTTTATTTGATGTTACATAATACTAAAGATGTTTATTTCTCTGCTTTCATTTTCAATGCACACCATTAAGCACACTTGATTGTTTATTATTCATAAATACTTTATTTTTCTTACATATTTTACCGAAATAGAAATGTTTTGAAGTTGATCATGACCAGCTTGAACCTCCTGAGAGCTCTACTTATGAAAACTCTAAAAACAAATGATTCTGAATGCCATGCAGTATAAATAGAAAAAAAAAAAAATTTCAGTAATTTTTGGTTTATAGTTGCTTACTAAACTTGCTTTGTAAATTACTGAAAAGCTAAAATTAATAACTGAGGTGAAACTATAATGATTGCATCACTCTATAAGATGTTAAAAGCAAATAGAAACCATTCCCTATCTTGTGTGAGTGCATAGTGAAAATTAAACCATAAATATTTTTTATTAGGTGAATAATCTCTAATGTAATGAATGATTAATAAAAATTACTGGTAAATAAAATATTTGTTCACAATTTTAATAACAATAAATAATTAATAATTTATTAACTTTTAGATTTTTTTTTTTACTTTGACAATAATTAATCCTAAATATATTCTTAATAACATAAAATTCAAATATCAAATATTTTGTTTTTCTAATTTTTGAATAGGTAAATACATCCATTAGCAGCATGCTTCATTGTTATAGGTAAGAACTTTGTTTAGACATTTATTTTAATATTTAAAAAAGAATAGTTTTTTAAAATTTGCATCACTTTAAAGCTTATGCTTGTAACTTATTAGATAAAAATTAGTTATATAATATATAGAAAAGGGTTTTTAAAAAGAAAATGTTCAAACATGGAGGGGTGTTTAATGAAAGTTTAATTAGGTTCTACTCAAAAATTGACAGGTGGAGTTTTCTTTTCAGGACATTAAGTAGCAGTTTGTAAAATTAATATTAGCAGGTTGTTTCATTATGGGTTAAAGTACAAAATACTCATTTCATATTATAATCCAGACATAGTAGCATTTTAAAATTTTTGTGGTAGGTAGCTAATTATTTTGCTTTGTAACATATGCATTGATTCAAATATGGCAACAAAAGACAGCTTGGAAAGAGTACCGATCAACTTTTCACTGGGACAGACTATGTATATACATATATGTGTTCTAATGCTTACACACACACATATATATATTAATACATTTTACACAGTTCACTATCATTTCAAAATTTTAGTTATCAGTGACGGAATTAATTTTTTTGATACGAAGAGATTATTGTATTTATATGTAGACAAGAATTAATTAAAAGCTATCATTCAGTTTAAATAGAAAAGATAAAAGAAATTGTTAATGAAGTGAAAGTAATAATAAGAATTATTGTTTGAGGTATTTAAGATAATATTTATATTGTCTCAATCCTGATAACTGAGCTAAAGCTATCTCATGACATAAGAAGTGAAGCCAGGGCTACTCAGATGATTTTATAAATCATGGTTGATCAATTTAACAATCTGCAACAATATTGTTTCGATTGTATTCATTTTGTTCATAGTATTTTAAATAAAGATTTCAAATTCTGTATAAACCTTTGGATCACATGGCAACTGAGAAAGCTTACAAAACTATGAAAATTGTTGGAAGGTCAGAGTATAAAGAAGCTTAACTTGCAATGGTTACAATGTGATTTAATCACATAAATGCTACAAGCAGTATAGTTTTTGTTTTATATAAATATCATTTCAAACTTGATTTTATTAAATTATAATTCATGCGTTATTTATAACATTAAAATGTTTGTATAATTTTTTTTTAAAAATATAGCCATAATTAGTTGTAGTGAAATAAATTTGCTTTTTAATATTGTTATAATTAATTACAATATGTTTTATAATATTTGTTTTAAAAAAATAGCCAAAAAGTATTATTTGAAAAAGATAGAAAAAATTTACAGTTGTTTAAATTACAAACAGGATGAAATATCACACTTTTTGAAAAGGGAATATAAAGTTTAAATTATGTGAGTTAAATTCAGACCAATTTATGTTTTCAAAAATAGGTAGTTACTTAAGACGATACTGAGAGGCTTGTGCAATTTAAAAAATATGCAATCAAGGCGTTTCAAAATTGATAGCAGAATAATGTAGCACTTGTAATCATCATACGGTAATCAAAGGCTTCATCTTTATGATGATATCACAAATGCTAAGCCATAAAGAGAAAATTTGTTTAATTTGTTATAATACCATCTGCATTGGGAGCAATAGTATCTAAACCTCATAACACCCTTTTTGAAGAAAGTGTGTGTCATATCTGACTTATATCCAAATTCGCTCATTATTTGATCAGATTGAACACACATTGCTGCTAACCAATGTGTAAATATGTGGATAACCAATGTATAAATATGGCCAAAGAGTGAAACATAAGTATGGTCAATGTGTAAACATATGTATAAAATCCTATCATTGGTTAGATTATCATTCCAAAAAATAGCAAACACATTATAAATCATATTAAAGATGATCAGTTTGGGTTTACATATAGTATTATAATTAATGATAAGCCAGTTACAATGAAACTGGACATAGGGTCTGTAGTATCTATTGTTTCAAAAAAGATCTGGGCTATCATTAATAAGAAAAATGAATATAAGCTGCATCCTAGCAGGAAGTCAATCTCGGGCTATCCGGGCAATAAAATAAAACTGTTGGGCCAAACAACTAGGTAATCACAGTAATTTATTAGCCCATGACTGGCTCAGTCATTTAAGCTTTGGAGTGACAAAAGTGAACCAGGTCACTACATTAAGTAAAATGAATCAAAACATGCCAGCAAAGGACAGAACACTTCAGTGGCCTAAACCTAAGGACCCTGGTCTAAACTTCATGTAGATTGTGCTGGTCCATTGAAAGGCAAACCACTAACCAATAGACATTTACAAACTAACCCGCCAGCCCTGAAACCTGATTCCAAATACGTACAAAAAGAAAATTTCAAGTACAATTAGGCATTCACGTGCTATGTAGAATGTACTATGGATCCACAAAATGGATACCAGCAGTGGTTACACAACTGAAAGGACTCTACACTGTAGTAGTTCAAACAGCTGATGGGTATTAACATCATTGCCACCTAAAACAACTGAAACTGAATCACATAGAAACAGGTACATCAAGTGGAAATGATTACCACCAAACCCAAGACAACAACAACCCAGGCGAATACCCAGGGACAAGACAAGACAAAACAGCAATAAACAAATAAAGCGACAGCACGATGTCCAGCTCATCTTGATGACTATGTTTTCCAGGGCTAAATTTAACCAGGGGGAGGGATGCCATATCTGATCTTGCCTTTAGAAGTAGATTAATCCAGATTTCTTACCTTATCTGATCGGTTTGAGCACACATTGCCACTAACCAATGTGTTGATATGTGATAATATATAAACATGGCCAAAGGGTGAAACATAACTATGGTTAATGTGTAAACATGTGGATAAAATCCTACCATTGGTTAGGCTCTCTGAATCCGATTGCTGTAAGGGCGGGGATCCGGCAATAAATAATCAGGCTTTTTGGAGGCAAGCCAGAGAATGTCTGTCTAACCTAAATGACAGTATGCACTCTTAAAAGAGAGAACGTTTGTCTACCTGAACGACTGAACATGCTCTCCATTGAAACCACTTCCAACAGTGAAGGTGTTTCTACGATATTCAGTACTAATATGTCTACACAGTGAGGCAAGTCCATGATAGGATTGGAAGCTGCTACGACTTTGGCAGACTTGAGACAAGATCTCTAGTTCAGCAGGAAGAGTTAAGACTAGAACTCGTGAGGCAAGCTAATATATACAGCTGGAAGTGAGTCCAGTCATTTGGCACAAGCAGCACAGTATTAACTATGATTGTCTACATACAACTGTATTTTGTGAGTGTTCATATTTTTTGATATTACTGTTGATTTGTCTGAACTCTGCACATCAGCCAAACACAACAGTATGAATATTATTTTTTGGAAGAGAAAATAGTAATTGAGAAGCCAGATTGACAAAAAAATTCTCTGATATTAAAAGAAAATTGTTTGATTAAAAGTTGATGGCAAATTCATGCTCATCAAAGTTTTCATTTATAAGTTGAGGATAAAAGTAAGTCTTCCATATGTGATCTTTTAATTGTAAAACATGAGTTTTTGGGATAGTTGCCATGAATTCTGAATTCATATTGAATCAAGATTTCTTGCATGTCTGCATATTCTGTTTTATAGATTGGACAACTTGTTTAGAGTGCCCATTTGTTCAGCTATCTAAATTCAAGGGTATATAAAATTAAATAACAAAAGAAAAAATATAAACTGAATTCTGCTTATATCTTGACTTCTGAGTTAATTTGTTTTAATCATTTTGCTTACAATTATATTAGCATAAGCCATTTCTCCGTGTGAGTTTTTTATTATTTTCTGTAAGTCTTCAGACATAATTTATTAATACATTTATCTCTTAAACACATTTTCATATTTATTTTATCTGAAATAAAAAATTAAATGAGATATTTTTAAATACATTGTTTTATCACTGTTTGATTTAAAGCAATCATAACACATTTTTATTGTCTTGAATTGTAAATTTTTAAGAATTTAAAAAAAAGTTTTGTATAAAATATTTTTAAATTAAAAAATAATTACATACTAAATATTATTCTATAAATTAAAAATTGTACTTATTTAATTATATCAATATTTTTCTAAAAAATTTGACCACTCATTGGCTTTAACTCAAATTTGCAGGGGGGAAACCCATTGAAACAATGCAATCACATGATACCTTATTGTAAAGATGATAAAATCGATTTTTCTTAGTCAACAATGATATGAAGAGAATAATTTCAATATTTTAATTTTCGAAAATGAAATTGTTTCTGATTTTTAAACTCAATTTATTGAGACAATTAAAGGAATAAGATAATCATTTTTATATTTATAAACATTACAATCATATTCTCTTGTTTTAAAATTCAAATAGAAATTATTTTTAACAGATATATATATTACTGCTTCTACAATATATATATATATGTATTGCCATCATAAAAATGAAATGTAAACATTGTAAATAATATATGCATGTGTGTGTATAAATAAAAAATAAATTGTAAACAATTTGTTTATACTATTCCATCTTGAAAATTTATACATAAATTTTTTATTTTCAGTCATAAATAAAAAATTATTATAAAATAAAATGCAAACTTATCAGCAGTCTATGAGAACAATTATCCATGAAAATGTATGTGTGTACATACTTTATATTTATCTTTAAAAATTATTTACTATTATTTTTTATAAATATGCTATAATTTGAGCTCAAATGGGTTTTTTTTATTGCTTTGCTAAGAAAGAAATATGTCAGATATCTTTACAGAGAAAGTGGATGGGAGGTATAAAAATAGAATGCTTTTTAATTATTATTGATTGTATAAACTATCATAGATAAGTGTTTTTATATATTATTTTAATTGCAATTTGATGAGAAGTGTAATAAATTTTATTAGTAATTCAATTTTAAAATTGATCAAAATTTGCAATTTATGAGTAAATATAAAATTAATAACTTTCAAAAATGTTTAAATTCTTTTGTTATTATAATTTTTTATAATGATTATGTTTCATCAGGTATCTTGCATCCCAAGGTATTAATAACTTTCTGTGAAAATTGTAATACAAATGGTATTCTGATGTTAATGTGTATATTTTTTATTTGTTTACTTTTTAAGAAAAGAAACTGGTATTTTGAAAGTTAGATAAATGTGAATGTTGTTTTTGAAAATATATTTTCAAAGAAAGAAAAAGAAACATTCATAAAACGTCAGGGATTAAATTGGGAGGGTGTGTGGTAATTTTTAAAAATTGTTATTTTTGTTTCATATTATTTTTAAGATTAATTGTTCATAAATAAGTTATCAAAAAAAGACTAATTCTGAATTAATTATGTGCATGTTTTTGAAATTTTCAACATGAGGAAGTTATATATAGATTAGATAAAAGGTGATAAAATCATGTATAAATAGCTAAAAGATGATATTGAGAGAGTAAAACAATTGACAAGGGGGAGGGGGAGAATGAGGTAATAAGAGACATTTCTCAATCCAGCAAAGATTAGAAGCAATCATCTATATTACTTGTATTAATTTTTATGATTCAACAAATATTGCACTGATCTTGAAGAATTTTGCATAATTTTCTATCTTTTTTTTTTGTATAGAATTTTACTAAAATGATTCTCCAAGAGACATATTAATTTTGGTAATCCAGTATTTACCTTGCTATGACATCTTTTGCCTGAAGGCATGCAATTGTAATTATCCGATATTTGCGTCGTCAGAAAAACACATGAACATTGTCATGGCAACGAAGACACTAACATGACTAATTCTAGAGATTTGATTTTTTGTTGCCTTGCTATGACATCATAAGCCTGAAGGCATACAGCTGTAATTATTCGATCTTTGCGCCGTCAGAAGAACACATGAACGTTGTCATGGCAACAAAGACTCTGACATGACTAATTTGAGAGATGTGATTTTTTCATCCACGAGATTTTTTTCGTCTTGACCTGCGAGACTTAAAAGCAGCAAAATTTTAGCGATTACATTTGTCCACAAATTACTAGGTGACGTTATCTTAAAAATCATTTGGTTAGAGTGGTATGCCTTCAGGCTAATGACTTCATAGCAAGGTTAATACTGGACTACCGTAATTTTTGCTTCAAGAAACATTGTAGGTCCTATTTTCAGGGGATGTCTTATTCTTTCATGATCAAAAATCTACATTTATTTAAGTACTTCTCTTTGTAAAAGGCTATAAGATTCTTACCTTAGCCCCCCCAAACTTGCTGGAATAGCTTTCTTTTTGCACTCATCTTATATGATGATCAATAATATTATTGTTTAAATGTGTCATTAAATCAAGTGTTAATTGAAGACTTACAAGACAGGAGTGGTAACAAAAATGATTACAATTAAGCAACAAAAATGTCACCATAAAAATTTCAGATAATGTCTATTTTACATATGCACATTGAATATGCCCATTATAACATATGGTATATTGAGTTACAATGATTCATACGACACAAATTATCTTCATCTGTTATCAAGTGTGCACATCCATTAAAAACTTTCCAAATTACTTACACTAGCCCTGCTTGGGTATTCTTGTTAAAAACTTTTCTTTAGGAGAAAGATTGATGATTTAACTTAAGCTAAACTTTGATTATTAAAATCACTGCCATTATTTTAATAAAATCTTTTAGAAGGGGGAAAAAAATGTTTTAAGACATCAAACTAATTTTTCTTTCATCCTGAATATTTAAAAGTTACCACGATGAAACTAAAACTAAACTAAGCATTTTAAATCTAAGTGTTAAATATAAATAAAATAAATACCTAAAGATATATAAATGAAAATATAAATTATCCCATACTGACTTGTGTTAATTATTCAAACGGAAGTCAATCTCCGATAATGCGCTATTTCTTAAATATTATAAATCTCTGCGCACTCTCCCGCCGATAAGAATTTAAAAAATTTAAGTGAATCGCTTAAGTTTAGAGTGTACATTCTATATACACCAACTAAACTTAAGTGATTTACTTAAGTTTTTTAAATTTTTACTGATGGGAGATTTAAGAAATAGCGCATTATCGGATATTGACTTCCGTTTGAATAATTTCAAAGTTTTCAGCATTTTATAATAATAGGTTAACTTGTGGTAGATAAATTATTTCTCTATGCAGGAAGAATTATGTTTGTCAAGAATTGTCGACGAGAAAATACAGAAGAACCATATAATTTATATTACCATTTATTTAAAGAATTAATGTCAATAATATTGTTTACATATTCATTACTTTATAATTCAATATATCTATCGACTGTTTATGTGGCTGACAATTTTGTTTAGGGCTTATATTTGGGATAGGACTTATATTAAAAGTATTCTTGAAAAATCTTACTAGGGTTTATTTTCTGGTTAGGTCTTACTTTTGGGGAAACACGGTAGCATATAAATTTTTGTTTTAATTGTTTAAAAAAATGCATGAAAATCTATATCTTAACGTTTTTCGAATGATGTCATAAAAAACAAAAAAAGAGAACAACACTAATTAAAAGATTACAGAGTTGAAAAAATTTGTAAACAGAAAGTAGTTTTTGGTAAAGCAAAGCAAAATTTGATTTTGTAAATATATTTTAATTTATTTAAATTGTGTTTGTAATTATAAAAATACAAGACTTTCCTTAGATGAGTGTAATATACCTAGCTGAAATGCAACAAAAAGGAAGAGCTATAATTGAATGACAATAATATCAGGCAACTAAGCACTTTCAAGGGCTTTTCTATGTCCTCATTAGCATGATCTTAAGGGGAAATGGTAATGTATATAATAAGCAAAAATATATTCAAATCTTATGCAAATTAGAGTCTATTTCTTAAAAAGAGGAAAGTATGATTCCTTTAGTTTATACCATTGTTGTTATTAACTATGTGTTAAAACGGGTAAAACTTACTTTACATATTGCCACACACAGCAAGCTAGAGTAATCAATGGATGCCAGAAGGCTTGTGCATAAAATCCTCATCTAGTGCCTACTCATCCAGAATCCCCAGACTAGTTTCTGGCTTATGGCCTTCATCAGTGAGGAGCCTTGGATCTGAGAGCACTGCACCTAGAAAGTGAGTTTTGCCTGTTTTAACAACAGTTATAAGCACGCATAAGAAATGGCGATCATGTGATGTTTATTAGCTATGTGCCAAGCTTTTTTGACCTTTTGCCATGAATTGTTTGTTTGTATCACATGTTTAATTACAATTTAGATCAGTTATAATAATGAAATTGGTAAACTTTTTGAATTTTACTGAATTTGATAATCTTTTACTTCTTTTAACATGTATAAAAGTAAATTTTTAAATGCTGTGATTACAACAAGAGAATTGCTACCAAATTTGATAAACTTTTAAGATGCAAGAAATAAAATTAAAATGGTATAGGTATTTGCCTGATTTTAAACTTTAAACTTCTATCAATTAACTAATTTAGGCTATAAATATAAGAAATGGAAAAAAAAAGCCAAATCCATAGCCTCCCATTATTTATCTTTTAATAAATGTCAACTTACAATAAATAAAAAAGGGTAATTTCTACATTATTTAAAAAATATTTTCTCTATTCTTTATTTGTTATCTATATATTCTTTGTATATATACATAGGCTATGGATTTTGCTTTATAATACTTGGTTCATTTTATTAGAAAAATGTCAACTTAAAAATTGCTATAGAAAAGTTAGGTTTTTATCATTATTTTAAGCAATATTAAAAATTATACAATTAATTATTTATTTTTAAAAACTATAGCAGTGTGCATAATGAATTAACAATCTTGTATTATGTTTTTATAAGGTATATACTTTCAGCAATATTAAAAATTATCCAATACAATATTGTAAAGAATTTTATTATCCTTTATATATATGCAAAGTGTGGCGACTAGTTAAAATATGTTACTATAAAAATATGCAATGTTTCAGAGATGTCATTTTAGGCAGCTTGGAAAGAGTACCAGTCACTTTTTTTTATTTGGGCACACATATTACAATTACTCCCATTGGCAATAATGATATTTGTTAATGATGCTTATTAATCAAACCATACATAAGCATAAAAATGAATAATCAGACACTATTATCAATGCACAAAGAAAAACAATTATGTCATAAATTTACAGTATTTTAGCCAGGAACAGGGATATCATTAGGTGAATCTGGAGATTAAATCAATCTTATTTCCCCTCCCCATATGTCAACATGATGGTATTTATTAAAGTTAGAAATGCATGATTTTATTTAAGAGTTAGATAAACATAAATATTGAAAAACACATAAATACATATGTATTACAAATAAAATGCTCTGAACTATTTTTGAGACTTAATTACCATATGTAAATGAGTATTATATGCAATTATTCAAATTAGAAATGCATGATTCTAATCAATAGAATAAAATTTAACAATAATAAAACTCATAAAAAATGCATATTTAAATATAATTTCTAAGTAGCAAGTCAGGAACAAATTCCATGAAATGAATTATTGTTTACAAATCATTATTATTTGTAATTAATCAACTTTGTTACATGTTTTTTATTTTGACATGTCTTAGATATATATCAGTGTGTGTTTAATAATTAGTAATACTTGTTTTATCATGAGAGGAATATACAAACAGCTGATTATTTAATAGTATAACTGATCATAAAAACAATTTTTTTTATGATTTTGCTATTGATAATTTGTGAGTTATTATTTCATTTTGATAGTATATATTTATAGAAGCTGTGGAAACAGCTACATATTGGTTTATTTTATTCTACTAACACAAGTGAGGCCATGGTATAGCTAGCATTATATAAATTTCAATTTATAAAGAGCTTAAAAGTAGTGTCATCTAGAAGATGAGCTTGAAAGAGCAGAGACTAGGAGGCAGTGGATTAGTTCTTAATTCTGGCAAAGATTAGAAGCAAAGATAGTTTATATATTTTAATTCAAATAGAGTAATTTAAATTTAGCACCAACTAGGAGATGAGTTTGAAAGAAATAATACAACAATTCAGCAAAGGAAAATAGATTTCTGATTCCAATAGAGATGAGAATAATATCCTGTTACAATAACATTCATGGACTAAAAAGAAAAATAGTGTTCAAATTGATTGCATATCATTACTATGATGGCGACAAACTGATCATTAACTAATAATAACCATCTGATGGAAAATATTAGACTAGGCTGTAATTTAATTTAAATCCGTCAAATGCTATATTTTTTAAAAAAATTTTGTCACCTAACCTGAAAATAAAAATATTTATTGAAAAATAAAAGAAAATAATTCAATCACAAAATAATGTATGTGACAAAAAAAAAAAAAAAAAGGGGGGGGGGGGGGTTATTTGCATTAAAAATTAAAAAAAAAAAAAAACAAGAAATAAATTTTTCTCCAAGCTTACATTGTTTTATAATCTTATTGAAGAAAAGTAAGAATTATAGGTATCCACATCAATATTTGAAGAATTGCAGTTATATCGTAAAAAGTTATATTTAGTTGTCAGTGTGAATTTCAGAATCATTTTTAACCAAAAGAGAGCTCTACTCCATTTAAATCTATTATATAAGATTTGAAATACCTGCCACTCTTATACCTGGAACCTAATTATAAATATATGGGATTTGAACTCAGACTTTCAAATTCCCTATATTTACAGTAAATCTATTATAGTAAATTTTGGAAGATGTTCTATTTTATTGTTTATTTGATTAATTTCTGTTTTTACTTATTTAATGATGTCTTGTTTATTTTGAGATTATATTATGTTTTCATTTTTACATTATATTTTGTCTGCTTATAATCTAAAGTTTTTTTTGTATATATTTAGAAATAAATCTCAAAGAGAGTGCAGGGAATTCTTAATCCATTGCTTTTCAGGGGAAGAATAAAAATAAATGATAGACATGAAAAACTGACAATGTAAAAAAAGTTGTAAATAAAATAAAAACTGTTTTTTAACTTGGTTTTTTTAAAAATAATAACATTATTGTTTATTAAAATAAATACGTTCATTATATCCATTCATTTAAATGCAGGTTAAAATATATTCACACAAATATAAGTATCATTCTTCTACTAAGTCTTCCATAAATCCAACGGAGCAACTTTTTAATGTATGTTCCATGCATTCTTGTTGGTGCAGTTGTTATTTCGTGATAAATGAATACAGACAGTCTGTTCACCAATGTACAAGAGATACCATAGTTCTGAAATCTTAACAAAGATATCAATTGGATTTTTTTGAAGACAGAATGAATGTATGTTTAAATACTCATTCTTTGTTTTTATATTCACTATTATTACAAAGAAAAATGAATTATGATCTTCTAATCCCAGAGACTTTCATGTGCCAAAATAGTATTCAAAGACCGAATGCAGAGATTGCTATGAATCAGTAGGATATGCATTTAAATTTCCATTTGATGATATCCTTTTATTTAGCTACTTACAACTAAATAAGCATTTATTTAGTGCGATAAAAGCGCATGTACAATAGCTGTAAAAGGCTGATATTTAATGTACTACGTACAACTGTAAATTATTTTCAGGTAATGTAAGATAGCATATTTTTATGATTCCCAGAAGGTTTTCATTCTGATGAAGAAATCAAGGATTTTTATTTATTGATCAGATCAAATAATATTGTAAAATTTTCTTAGGTGATTTTAATGCTAGAAATATAAAACGATTGAAAAATAATATGAAGTTAAAAATACAACTTGTGGAATCTGCTGAAAAAAGAAAATTTGCAAATTATAAATTTTTTGAGAATAATTCAAAGTGGAAATGGTCAAGAAAGCATTAGATGAAAGTTCAATAGAATTGGATTACATTTTGACTAACATAAAATATATCTTAAAATTGCAATGTATAGTAGATCCAACACAAAATGCAATAATAGAAAAGTAGAGATTTAAAGGCTAATAAGAGAGACAGTATAGACATTTGATGTGACAATCTTCAGGAAAATTCTAATGAAGTCAAGCTAGTTTAAAACTTGATCTGAAATATTGATAAACTTTGAAGATGGATTCAGATTTGAATGAATTCAATAAGAATATAATTGATACTCCATTAAATACTGCAATGAAAACAATTAAATTAATAAGCATCAATTCACTAAAAAGTTGTCACTTGTATATGAGTTAAAGGAATATGAAAATATTTGACAGTGATTTGTTTAGAAGAATGGAATTCTGTAAAATGGTTTGAAAAAGTTACTAATATTGCCAAGAAATGTGGATGTAAAAAAATATCAAGGAAAGCTATAAAAGAGAATAAAAGTCACAAATGTAAAACAGCAGTTTAGTACTAGTATTTAGAACAGAGATGACAAGATTTTTACAAGGAATAATATAGCAATGAAGACAAGAAAACAAAACTGCTGCAATTATGACTGTCTATTTTGAAATGTCAAGAATTTAAAATTAAAAGTGAGATAAACAATCTATGAACATAGCAAAAGCTCTGAGAAATTTTGTAATTATAGAAATAGAAACATTTTTGGCAACATTTTATAATAACTGTCTAAATAATAAAACTATAGCCAGTGACTGCAAATCTGCAGTAGAACTTTCCATACAGTAGTGCTACTCAGTACAAGCTAGAGTAATCATTGGATGCCAGAAGGCTTGTGCATAACATCCCTATCTAGTGCCTACTCATACAATATCCCCAGATTAGTTTCTAGCTTGTGGCTTTCATCAGTGAGAAGCTTTGGATCTGAGAGCCCTGCACCTAGATCTTAGGATCTAATGCAACTCTCCAGCAGCCACCTAAGATCCTAAGATCTAGGTGCAGTGCTTTTGGATCCAAATCTCCTCACTGACAAAAGCCACAAGCTAGAAACTAGTCTGGGGATATTGGATGAGTAGGCACTAGATAGGGATTTTATGCACAGGCCTTCTGGCATCCATTGATTACTCTGGCTCGCACTGAATGGCACTACTATATGGAGAGTTTTTCCTGTTTTAATTACAGTTATGAGCAAGCATAAGAAATGATGATCATGTGATGTTAAGTGGTTTAAATCTGCAATAGTAATAGTGATTACTAAAGTGCATGAAAAAAGAGGTTACTAGAAATTGCATTTTATCACAATACTTTTAATTCTACCTATGTTTATTAAGATCACATTATAACTTGCCTACAGAAAATTTTGAGCTCAGATTAACAAAAATAATGAACTGAATTTAAAAGTGGTTATAACAGCAAATCCCATCGAAGTATTAAAAGACATTATAGAGTGAACTTATATGTATGAAATACCATCTTACATTGGATTTGTAGACCATGAAAATGCATTTGATTCTATAAGCATTTATACAGTGATTAAAGCTTTGGAAGATTAAGATATAGATTTAGGATAATATCAAGAAAATTAATTAAGAAGGGTATGATTTTATTTCTTTAAAACTTTTTAAAGTAGTTTATATGAAATATTTTGCAGATTAAAATTTGGATGTTAAAGAATGAAAATAAATGGAAGATATTTACATCATCTAGATTTTACAAATGATGTGGGGAGGTTTTTTTTTTGACTAATAATGCTTAAGATCTTCAGAAATGTTATAAAAGTATCAGATAAAAGCAAGAAAGTAGGATTTACAGATGAATGTTAAAAAGATTAGTGTTATTGAATTTCTAGCAGAAACAAGATCAAGGTGGATAGTAATGGATTAGAAGTTAACACTATAAATACCTTAGCCATAATATTAATATAGATGGAAACAATGAATAAAATTAAACAATTAAACTTAGATGGAAAACATTTGATAGGAATGATTTAATATTAAAAGTAATAATACCTATATGTTTGAAAAGGTTTTTTTTTTCATAAATGGATTTTAATCAGTGCTGATTTATGGATCTGCAACTTGCGTCAAAACCATACAAAAACTGCAAACTATTCATGCTGAAAGCCACAAGCTAGAAACTAGTCTGGGGATATTGGATGAGTAAGCACTAGATAGGGATTTTATGCACAAGCCTTCTGGCATCCATTGATTACTCTGGCTTGCACTGAGTGGCACTACTGTATGGAGAGTTTTGCTTGTTTTAATAACTTATGAGCAAGCATAAGAAATGGTGATCATGTGATGTTTAGTGGTTATATTGAAATATAATTGGACTGGATATGTTCCAGAAGTGATGGCAACAAATGCACAGTTGAGTGTTAGTTAAACTGGATCCCAAAAGATTGTAAAAAACTTAGACTAAATTTGGGACAGACATTTGTAGAGAAGAAAAGCTAGGGATCAGAGAATTTGTATTAAATGTTGTGAGATTTTTATTCTCCAGCAGATTGATAATGACTTTAAATGGTGAAAAAAGAGTTAAAAATTTAAATAAATTCCAGAACAGTTTTTAATCCTGTATTTCTATTTTAAACAGGCAAAAACTCTCCATATAGTAGTGCCACCTTGTGCTAACCAGAGTAATCAATGGATGCCAGTAGGCTTGTGCATAAAATCTCTATCTTTTTGCCTGTTTACTAACAGTTATGTGCTAGCATGAGATGGTGATCATGTGATATTTCTATTTTACTTTTCTGTACTTGATATTCTATCTTGTTTTATGGAAAACATTTACAATTTTTTTTAGTAAAATTATATTAAATTTATTTCTAAAAACAGAATGCTTAAAAAAAATTGAATTATTATTATTACTATTATATATAGGATCAACTAAATCTTTTCCACTACTTGTATTAGGTGAAATTTGTTTTTAAAACATCAGTTATAAAAACATGAAATAAATAGTATACCGTATTTTATTATTTTATATATGGAAATATATTTATGCTTTATGAAGTAGAATAGATGGGAATCTATACTCACGACTAATACATAGTTTATGAAAATGCAATTGTAATATTTTATTGCAAACTTCCAAAAATACCTGTTTCGACTATACAACATTCTTTTTCAGTGTCATTATCTTAATGTAATTTAAAAGCAAATTGTTTATACATATTAAAAACTACCGCATCTTTAACAATATTGAAAACTATTTGATTTTTTATTGATTTTATTTAATAAAGCCAATTTAAATTAGAAGAACCATTAAAAAAAAAACTTCTAAAACAAATGGACCTGGCTATTTAAAAAATTTGGTTACTGCTAATCACTTCGGGCTCTTGTGTCAAAAGATTAAAATTTTTAATTTGTATATTCTATAGCAATTTTTACATTACGCTTTTGGTTACTATTCTTAGAGTCATTATTGAGTATTTGATTTTACTTTCATTGATAAATAATATTATAGTATAATAATTATATGTGGGACTATTTCCATCATGTAATATTTATTAAATGTCTTTAGAATATTTCAAATGTCAAATAATTCTGCTGTTAATGATGGCATACAAATTAATATGTAACACATTTTAATTGATACTATTTTTTTTTTCTACAGGTATGTTAATCTGACAAGTGATAGTATTAGCGTGGGAATCAAACCTGGACTTCAAAATCTGTGAATATTGAATTTAAGATGGTGTTCTAACTATCTAGGCTATTCTGTCAAAGCCTCCAAGTCTAGATTCGATCTATGCTAATGTTGTCACTGTTCAGGCCAGCGACATCTGAAAGAGGAGAATAATACTATTCAAAATATATTATACATTAATCTGTGTGCCATTACTAACAATTGTGAATGTGTTGGCAAATTTAAAGAAAGATTGAATTTTTCTAGACATTTAACAATTAATGTTAGATTGATGGAAATAGTTCAACATATAATTCTAAAACATTATTGTCAAACTTTTTTTATAAACGTTATAATGTATTGTTCATTATAATGAGCTACATTGTAATTGGTTAAATAAAGTTATAAGGTGATGAAGTATTATGGATTAAAAATCCAATATTAACAGATATAGATGAAGTAATTAGCACTTAAATCAAAAATGAAAGAAGCATATATCTGTAATATAAGCCAGAATACGGAGGTGGTTTGAACTTGAAGAGACCATTCTGCAGTGGATTGATAATAGTTGATGGTGATGATGATGACATCAGTGAAAATATAAATAATTACTCTGAAGAAAATCTTCTTTAATATTTTTGATAACAAATGCATTCAATAATCCATCTGAAATAGAGAAAACTGGTCTTTATATTAAATGAAGACAATTGCTTAGTTATGATATCATAGGCTTCTAGGATCTGTTAAGATCATTGTCATTATTCAATTGAAACTTAAGGTGAATGCAGTATTAACTTTTCTAAATTATTAAGGTTATGTGCCATATATATCTGCAAACAGTTGATCATTCATGATAAAATTTGTATTAGACGGTGGCTGACTGCTAGAAAGAAAAAAAACAGACATTTAGATATTCTCAGCTTTTTATCTGTCTTTAAATCTCTACACCTGCCATTTTCCAAGCACAATGCCATTATGTCAGTCTACAAATCTTTGAGCAAATTACTTCTCTTTATATTCCTTTTTTGCCAACTTCTTGTTTGGATGCCCTTTTTCTCTCTTCTAATGGTGTCCTATTTAATAATTATTTCACTAATCTTTCCTAAGATGATCTTTGTATATGTCCTTTATATTTACTGTAGCATATTCAGTATTTATTATTTATTTTGATCTATTCTTTCACTAATATAGTAAGAAAATCAAGTCATACGTCACACGACTTAACTTTTACTAAGCTTTTTGCAGATATTTGCCAGTAATTCATTTCTTTAATTGCCAATTCCTTTGCATTTTTCTCCTTCAAATACCAACCCTTTTCGTTTCTATGTCATATATTCCTTATTAATTTTTGAAATATTCTAATTTTATAATTTTCTATTTACCATTGCTATAGCTTTTGTATCTTGTCTTTTCTTCATTTTTAGTTTATTTCTTTATTTCTAGGCATGATATTATCTTTTTTTTTTTTCATATGTCATAGCACCGGCCGGGACGCGAACCCACACCCGTTTGCAACCAATTACTTGCTTGCAAGGAGGGCGCGATGACCTCTCGGCTAAACCTAATTATTTGTATTTTTTACATTTTCCAATTCGCTATCTATCTTCCACTATTAATCTTGTTGTATTTTTCTAGTAAGCACCCCCCCCCCCCACAACATTTACTTAAACTATATGAATGTATCTTTACAATTTGTTTAATCAATTACTTTAGCAGAATTTTAATGCACTCTATCTTATAAGCCCTTTCCTTGTGTAGAATCGTGCACTTGTGTACCAAAAGTTTTGTGGGTTTTGTTTTTGTTACATTTTCATCCAGATTTTCTATAGTTTCAACTACCTGAATGAAAAAAAATTAAGATTCAATTCTGTGGGTGTGCGTGTACAGATAGGATTAAAGTTATTTCATTAATAATCTTCTTAACACAGTTATTTCAATTAAATAAAGAGTACATCAGGTAAATTTCTAATTAAGATGAGGAGGCTTTTTTCTTACGCCCCCCCAATATAGAGTTGAAATTTCTTTAAACACACTATGGCAAAGTTGTTTTCTCATGTCTGGGTAAATTAATTTAACCCAATAGATTTATAATATGTACGCTTGTTTGTTTGCCACACGCGAATTTGCTTTTCATTCTCGTAGATTCCCCCAATATTGGCTTTTCATTTTTTGTTAAATATAATCATTTTTAGATGTAAAAAATATATTCTGCTCAACTATACTTTTATCACTTTAGCGAACGAGAAACTTGCAAACAGTTATCATGTTTACTTGCTTAAATTAACCTCTGTTATTTATACTTCATTTCTATTTCCTTTTTTTTTTCTACTTTATAAATTGCAAACTGATTATTGTGGTGACAATTTTCTCTCCTTCCGTTAATTAATTAACTGAAAAATTATTTTCTCGATAGTCTTTGATTTTTTTACCAGTCCGAGAAGCGTACAATTGATGCGGGAAGAAAGCAAGCGCAGATTCTAACTGGTTTGCAACTGCCCCATTTTTAAAAAGGGGGGGAGTTTGATTGTTAATGAAGCACTCTGTCGGAAATTGTTTAAATCATAATGCCAATGTTTTGTTAACTCGATTGAGGAACATGGGAGAAGACAAACCGGAGACGACCACTGCTAATGATACTACAACCAAGGAAAACATTACGCTGACGGAGATAAACGAAACAAATGGACCAATAGAAGCTACCAGTATTCCTGGTTAGTGATTTTATTTATTTTAAGAATGAAAGTTACAATTAGTATACTGTAGTTTGAGCTACGATTAGCTGCTCTTTCTTATAAAAGTTAGTTGCGTTAAACCTTTTATATATATACTATGCTCTATTTTTTTTCTTGAATGTTTAAAAATACTTTTTAGTTGAAAATCTTTTTGTTTGATATGTAGATAAGTTCAAAAAATATTTATAATTGGCTAATTTGATCCTAATTAACATTTTATCTCTTGTACTTGTTTTTCTTCTATTGATTTTACTGATATAAAGATGATATTCCATATGGCTAATATTTCATTTGATGAAAAGTTAATAAACAAGAAGACGGTCAACCCATCAACTCTGATTTATTTGAAACTCTGGAATTATGGTCTAGAACAATCGATGTTTTTATCATGAATACTTACCTTTTACAATTTATTATTGAAAAGATTTATATAAATCGAGTTAAAACTCAAACTTTATTATTTATTGGTAGATTTTATTTATTTATTATAACTTATAGGTTTTTCTATATATATGTATGTGTACCATATAAAACGTTGAAAGTATATTTGATACAATAAATGTTAAAATTTTATATTTGAACTCTGTATGAGTCTTATTTTACGTTAATATATATGTGCATGTACATTTTACATATGTATGCATGTGTGTACATGTATTTACAGTAATTTATGTAATCTCTCAACTTTTTTTATATTATTATCGATTATACATCTTGTTGGTGTTATTTCTTGGTCACGATAGTCTGTACCCTAGACGGGGCTTCGCGTTGCCTTATAACTGAGAACTTACTTCTACGTATTCCCAAATCTGGAATTCAATTGATAATATTTAATTATACTCTAAATGTTAGATCAGCAGTTGGCAAGAGTTTTTTTTTTCTGATAGGGACCACTAAAATATCTATGAACCAAATTTGATTAGGATGCAAACACTAATTCACCACCCTCTTCCTAAGTAATGAAAACATAGTGTGGATGGGAAGGAGAAGGGGATATAAATGAATTTTGAGTTTGGAATTTTTTTTTAATTATGTAAAACTTATTTTTTTAGTATTCAGGATAATACCTCTAGATAGTAAATTACTTCCGTTTATGTCAGATTGCTTGAACTATTTGTAATTTTAATCATAACTAGGGATGACAAAAGCGTTTCATATTATATTTGAAATTAATAATTCAGCATGGTTAACACTTTCTGTTGTGATATTGTACTATTTAACTGTTGCATTATATATACCTGCATATTTGGAAGGTCATGTGACCTGTAGCATCACTGGTATCCGGTTGAACACTACTGGAACTGGATTAGGTCAATGTCGAATATTTTACTATTACACCAAATCATACAGGGTATCTAAGCACTGATTAAAATTATTGATCATTTCAGCCATTATATATTATTGGACCATAACTTATAAAAATTAACATTTTAATAATTCGTTCATTTAATAATTTTTTAGCAGCAATTAATTAAAACACTAATCAAATAGCTTCATTGCTTGAAAGTTTATAAGAAGTTCGGTGCTGGAAATGCTAAAACTGAAATCAATCCGGGACCTTTATAGTCCAGTCCAGAGTCTGATACCATACAGAAAATTGCAAAGAAAAATATAGCACGAAACCATGATCAGGGTGTTTGTGGGGTCCTGACAGAGATATTTTAAGTGCTGGCTCTGGCTAAGTATTTATCATAAAGCTTGTAGAGGCAATCTTCATTGTTTATAACTTACAAGCTTAAGAGATAGGGTCATGTGATCTATGACTCTTATTTTGACTATAATAATAATAAATTGAATAGTGGCGGTGCTGAAGTTGAGATGCATTTCATGGGTCTTGAACTCTGCTACTTTACTAAATTATGCAGAACAAAATAAATAAATACAGATATATAGGAATAAATTATAGTAAATTATATAGAAATAAATTATAAGCAAATATTTTATCTACCCCCCTCCTTGCAATTTTTTTTCTTTTTAAAATCCCCCCTTCCAACATAATGGGGCGCCGGCTTTGGGTGGGGTAAAAAAAAAAAAAATCTCCCCCCCCCAAACAAAAAATTTTTTTGGGGGAAAGGGGAAATAAAATAAATTATAGTAAAAAATCACTTTATTAAGAATAATTATTAGAATAGAGTTTCATACATCACATGCTTAAATTTTCAATCACGCAAAATATTTTTCGAAAATCATAGTAGTTTGTATGTAAATTTAATTTTGTATTGTTTCTCTGGCTGCAAATTTATTTATCATTTAAGCCAAGTTATGCACAAAATTTTGATAGGCCTTTTAAATCTTCATGATCATCAGACTTTATTATTATAGCATGAGATAGAATTGTATCTGCATTTTTTTTTACTTAATATTGAATGCACATGAATATTAATAAAATAATTACAGTACAGTAAGTGAATTAACATATGTCTTTATATACACGCGCATTTGAAATCATTAAATAGTTCTAAATAATATCTAACTGATGTATCACATAGGTTTTAGAAACACATAGCTTACTTTATATGGAATTTGAATGGAAGTGACTACATCTTCAGAAGTCATATAAAACAACACTTATACATCAATAAATACAAAGAATAGAAGGGACCATAATAATGAACTACCTACTCTCTAAGAATGTGACAGTAATTAAGCATTCATTTATTGGTGTTGGAAATAAAGATTGTAATTCATTCTGAAATTACGATTGAACATTTAGAGGATAAAGACATCTCATTCTTAACCATTTCATAATATTGATAAGTTAGTTTTGTAAATGTAAATATTAAACCATGACAGTAACATAATGACTCCAGCTGATATCTGATATCTTTCATGAGAAAGATGCTTTTTATGATATAATTAAGGTTCCAAATAGCTATTTAAAATAAATCAACTAAAAACAATTAATTTATTTCACACTAGAATGAACATTCGCTGCGTATTTGTTTGATGATCACAAAAAATGAAATAAAATTATATTGCTGATGCAAAACAAAAGTACAAAAAATTATATTATGTGAGTAAAATGCATATGAAGATGTATGAAAATTTTGCATGATACGATATCTGCTACATTTCCAAAATCTGTGCATAAACAATAATGTTTCTTGCATTTTCTAGTGTATGACAGGGAGGGTAGTTTTTCTATTTATATTTCATTTACATTTAATTTAATGGTACTTTAATTCATGCATTTGATTCTTCTCATCCTTAAAATAAAACAACAGAATACTTTTAATAAAAATTTGTTGTAATTGATCATTAAAAAAGATTAAATCGTTTTTTTTAAATCTTATAGATTTAGAAATAAATGGAGGGAAGATAATTATCAGATAAGCTAATGTAACAATTTAAACAAGAAATTAATAAAACATTTTTTTATTATTATTATCATATAAAAATGAAACGATAAAGTGTAATTTTTTATTGGGTTTATTATTCAGACGTAGTTGATACAAGATGTAATTGTGAAAAATCAATAAGAATTGCCCAGTTTAAGATTATTTTATGTTCTCTCTATGATAAGGTGTTGGGTTATAACTGGTTAGATTATGGTTGCAAAACAAACAAAATGATTACTGCCTTATATAGTCGATGCTGGGTTTTGAAATGAAAAGTTTTGTGCACCTCTCATACCATCAGTTTAATGCCAATCTTTCAATTTTTTAAAAATACAAACATTATGAGTATTTAAAATAGACAAAGTCCCCATTTAAAGTTGAGCAAACTAAGAATTGTTGTGAGTTCACAAAAGTCAAATCAGTAACGAGTTACTTTGAAACTAGATTTTGGAGAAGTTTCTTTCATTTGGAAAATGGATTGTGCAATCCTATTTATAGAAAATTGCCATGCTCTCACAAATGGGGAAGGATCTTAAATGGCTTATTTGCATAGCAAATTGCACATGAGTTGTAATATCAGTAATAGTATAATGAAGAGTTGTATACCCATATTTCAATATATTATTTACTACTGCCCTAAGAATTTTTTTTTCTTTTTTAAAAATATTTTTTAAAATTATTCATATGTGTAGGCTAAAATTTGTTTTTATATATAAGGGGTTCATTTTGTAGCATATCTGACTTGTCCAGTGAAATTTTATATATTATTTTAGGGTTTCAATCATATTTAAGATTTTCCACCATATAGCCAGCTCACAGCCACTTCAGCTAATCATTTAGTATAGGTTGGTAAATGGGTATCTTAATTATTTTTTGTTAGGAAGTAAAGATGGAAAATCAATCAAAATCTCATTCATTCCTTAGCAATTAGATAGTCTGATCAATATATATATAAAGTAAATATACATAAGGCTAAAATAATAAGTTAACTATTCTTAAAGAAAGTTTAAATAAATCAGCCAATCACTCCATCAGTAACGTACTCTTATAATTTTGACATTGACCAGTCAGCTCTTCTTAAGATATTTGTTTCAAGGCATTAACCTTGCTTTTCAGTTAGTGGCAAACCTACTGATAATATTCCAACATAATACACAAAGCACTTTCCATATAAATATCAAGTTCAACGCCAATTGGATATTAAAGCAGCATGTCTTATTAAATTTTAAATATTTGTCAAATTGAGCCCAATGCAGATTTGGAAATAACTGTACATTATTAACATGTAATTTAATTATTACTCCACTATATTATAAACAGAATGCATCTTATTAAATAAACCAGCCAATTCAGTTCACTGGTATGTTCTTAAAATTTTGACATCTTGCTAAAATAACCAGCCAATTAGCTTTTCCAGATTATTTGTTTCATGGGAACACTATTGTTTTTTAATTGGCAACAAGCCTATTAGTAGTATTCCAAAATAATTTGCTTGATCAAATTTAATACCAGTCTTAGAACTCCTGTAAATCTAAATAAGCTTATTAACAATACAAACAGCAAAATTCTAGCATTAGACTGACCCAAGGAAGTCTATATTGTAAACTGCAGTCAAAAAGACTGCTCAAATGTATACGAAAGCAAATCTTAGAACTAGAATGACCCAGCATTCATATATAGAAAAGCTAAGACAAAATCTGATACTGTTAATTCATTGGTCCTTTATAATCATGAGTGAGAATATGGTCATAGCTGTGATTCGAACATTGTTAAAATTAAGTGTGAAGAAAGAAACAATCGCAAACTTAAAATAAAAGAGGCATGGTTCATTATACAAAATGAATACCTAAAATCAGCAAAAAATTAATGCTCTCAGCAGACTAACCATGAATATGATATGAGAGCATTGAAAATATACTTGGTATAATGAATCTTACTAAAAATTTTAATATTTAAACTCTGAAGCAGTATTTATTTTACATTAATAGTTATAATGATAGAGTATCATATATATATATATATATGTTTACATGTAGGAAGAGTTTGTAGGTGTCACTTTAATACTTCCAATATCTGGGTTTTTTTTTAGAAGTTCATTGTTTTAAAATAATGAAAAGAATCCAATCTGTGTTGCATGTTTGACTAATTATATACATTATATGTTGGAATATTGCACATCTGATAGAATGATCTAGAACTCTAAAGCTTGGAGATAGTAGATGTAATTGAGATAATAAATATTTTATTTTACTTAATTCAATATTTGCCATAATTTCATATTTAAATAGAAGTTTTATATAGGGCCTGTTTATGGGCTAAATTGAGAGCTTTCAAAGTAAGGAGTTGTCCAGAGGTTCCCTATCCTTGTATTATTTGCTAGTTTGTGATAAAATTTTACTTTTAGATGATAAATTTCTCAAACACTAAATTTATTTTTTAAAATTAATTTGTGAATTAGAAGATACTTCAGATCCATATATATATATTAGCCGGTTATGTTTTTTTTTCTAAATCTATCTTAAGAGTTATAAACAGTGAGGATTGCCAATTCCTCTACAAGCTTTATGATAAATGCTTAGCCAGAGCCAGCACTTAAAGTATCTCTGTCAGGAACCCCTCCCCAAACCCCTGACCATGGTTTTGTGCTTTGGCACTCCTCAGAGAGGTGTCAGGGTAGGTTCAGACACCTCTCTGAGGAGTGCCAAGCACGAAACCATGGTCAGGGGTTTGGGGAGGGGTTCCTGTCAGAGATACTTTAAGTGCTGGCTCTGGCTAAGCATTTATCATAAAGCTTGTAGAGGAATTGGCAATTCTCACTGTTTATAACTTACAAGCTTAAGAGATAGGGTCATGTGATCTATGAATTGATCTATGACTTTTATTTTATCTTAAGAGTTGTTTTGCCGATGTTAGCCATATTGTTGGATAAAGCTAACGATTAATTTTATTACCACCGATGTTGCTATAGTAATCATTATGTTCCTTTTCAGTGAAACATTAACTAATATTTCAGTACAGTTTTGCTGTTATGGTCCAACAGCCATTTGAAAGAATGAAATGATAATTTTATAAGTTCTCAGTAATTATTTTCAGTTAGTAACTTCACTCTATTTCATAGTTTGATGTTTTCTCTTTAAAAAATGTTATGTAAGATGTCATTGGAGATCCTCTGAAGATGAGTTGATAGTTAGGTTTTAAAATTGGACAATCCGAAGTGAATATTTGCACCTCTTCATTAACAACAATCGGTATTTTTAAAAATATAAGAGAAATGGTGATCATGTAAATATAATTCAGTTATAAAAAGAATTGCAGTTATCTCCATAGATATTGTTACAAAAGATCCAATTTCTATTATCAAATCGGAAAAGTGATTTATTAATAAATGATTATAGACTTTACTAAGAGCTACTTCACTATAAAAGTTAAGCTCAAAAGTTGATTTAATAATAAATTTATTTCAAAAAATTGATATATCCTTGGGAGGAGTTTTCTTTATTCCATCCATAGTAATTTCTTGATAAACTTGAGCAATGTTTTTGACCCTAGATAGTAATTTGTTGACTAGTTTCTGGCTTATGACCATTTTGAGTGAGGAGTTGAAGCTATTGAATTTCATATCTAATGACAATTTATTAACTCGTTGATATTATTAAGCCAATGATTTGAAATTGAAAATAGTTCTTTAAGATTTTAAATGCAAGTGAATTCACATATTTATATAGATTTAACATGAGAGCAAGACATTTATATGCATGACCTTAATTTGTATATTAATTTTAGGCCCTTTTTAAGCTTTGATTAGGATAGTATACACTAACTAAACATCACGTGACTTTCTCTTCTTACATTCAACACATTTTAGCAATTCTTCTTCACTCTACTGCAGGGCTACCTATTGTTAGATTGAGTAATCAGTGAATAGTTATGCTAATATGTTTACATTTTTAGACTAGTTTCTAGTGTACAATCTGTGACTGTGGACTAATGCATTCACACCTGGCAGTTACTTTTAACTTATTTTTTTCCAAATATAAATTTATTTAGTAAGTTAATTACATATTGAAAAAGATGGTGATTACTTATCACCATCTTGTGTTATATTGTTGTGATGAAAGATTGTTCATATTACATATCAATCTTTTTTTATGTTAAGAAACAGCTTAAAACTCAAAAATTAGAGTGAAAATAACTAATCCCAAAATGCATATTAAATGTAAGCAGTAATACGAACTTGTTTCGCCAAAATTATAGTAAAACAATTGTTTTACTATAAATGTAAGCAGAGAAATAGATACTTTTTGATATTTATTTCAGACTATTTTAAATCTTAATAACCTTGAACATAGCTGTATAAAAATTACATTAATTTTATTTTCTATTCTTAAAAAAACATTGATATATTGAAATTTTTAAACGATTATATTTGCAGCACATATTCATGTTATAAATCATGTGATCTATGACTCTTATGTATTTGCAACTTTCTCTTTTCTAGAACAATTTAAATTATAAAAATTATCCTAAAATGACTAGTTTATAATTAGTGAAACTTTGTTTGCTAATGACTAAAAGTTGGTGAGGCCTTCTTTTAAATATACATATATTTATATCATTCAGACTGGATTGATCTATGTGAAATTAAGGAAGAATTTGTCAAATGACGGATAATATAACAATTTTATAAAATTTAAGTATATCTAATCCTAGAAAAATCCTGTGTAAAAACAAGATATAATCCATATGGAAAAATGGAAGATGGATACCAGATTTTAATAATCAGCAAGAACATTACGATAAACCAATTAGTATAATAGGATATATTTTGACAATCTTAGTTTGATTTTTATATAGTAGGTGTATTTTTTATTTCATAAACTTATAAAAAATGTGAATACTGGTATATAAAGATAAAATAATATTTATAAAAAAATATAATTTTTTCAAGAACAGAATTAGAAAAATTATGACTTCCAAGTGTAATATTTAGATTTTATTCTATTATTTTCAGTTATGATTAATAAATTTATTCACACATTTTTTTATATTTTTTATTTAAATATCAAAATATTTCTAGTAGTTGAGTAGTAAATTCTCCCCCAAACAAACTATTTTCTATTGAGAAAAATGAAAATGCATATAAATTTTTCAATTTTTTTGAATGCTTCATTCTTTGTAAAAGGCCAAATTTTCTCATACATTGAAATAAAAGCAGATTAAAAAAACAACATTTAAAAAAAGGTAAGCAATATATTTGTATTTTAGAATTAAAATGCCAATTTTAAAAGTGCAAACTTATTGGATTGTGTTATAATATATCTTTTTTATTCATTGAATGTATTTAAATACATTTTTACCGATTTTTATTTTAATAACTATGTGATGTTAAAGCTTGCTCAATTGATATTTTTTTAAATGATTTGGCTTATATTTCAACTTTTCAAATGTATCCTAAGTAGTAGTCAGGATGTGAGGGTATTATGTTAAAAACTTCCTATTAGCCCATTGTTTTTTTCTTTATTTCTTAAATAGGATATTGAACAAGAAATATCATTTACTAGCAAACTATTATCTCAATATTTAGAGATATTTTCTTAATGATTTTTCTATCATCAATGTATGGTCTTTGCTAACATATCTGGTAATGATGGAGATAGTGGTGTTATTTGTTGCAAATGAATAATATATTCCATTAGTACAATACTACGGATTATAGATTGTAATCATTTTCTCATTCTTAATGATGCACAGTCTCTCAGATAAAGAGATCACACAGTTGTGGACTCTTAATTTTGTGATCTTTGTCACAAATTTTCAAAATCTCAAAATTCCTGATAATGGGGAAGATTTTAAAATTTATTTAATAATGTGATGTACTATAAGATCTCTGGTCTTTATTATTGCTATTATTGATTATAATTTTCCGCACTCAAGTTTTTTTAAGAATTTGTTTAACACACGTACCTTTCATATTCATATTCTGCTTGACACTGCGACACTTTAATTTTTATCACTCCTATTTGTGTAGTAGGACTTGATTTGGTGACATATTACACTACTTTTACAGATTTGGAATTTAATGGTTGTATATATTTAATGAAAAAAACAATCATTTTTTAAAGCTTTGCTAAAAACATATATAGAAAATAAAATTATTACCGGAAATAAAATAAAAAATCAACTTACAAATACAAAAATTAATATTATCAATAGAGTACATTTTTATGTCTGCGATTATATTAGTTTTCAACTGAATTAATGTAATTATAAAAATAAAATATACTTTAAAAAGTTAAGTCAAATCTTGCGTTTAGATTTGTAGAGGTCTCTCTTGTAATAAATTAAGGTTCTAGCCATATTTAAGTATTACATGCTGACATTGCACTTAATAAGAATTAATATAAACAGCATTAAAAGTTAAATTGTTATTTTTATATAAATGTGAAAATTTGATTGTTGTTCCTTAATAATTCAACAAATATTGCATGAATATTGTATAACATTTTCTTTTTTTGTGAATCACATAGACTATGAATTTTTACTTTGTGGTACTTAATTGTTTTAAAAACTTTTAAGTAATATGAAATTTAAAAATGCATCAAAATTATAATCATTTTCAAATGACTTCATAAAAATACAAAAAGAAGGCAGCACTGTTTAAAAGATTATAGACTTTGGAAACTTTTTGAAATGAAAAAATATATATTGTGTCCTGCATATTTCAATATATACTACAGAAATGGAGAGAATTATAATTTTTGGGAAGGCAAAGTAAAATTTGATTTTATAAATGTATTTTAAATTTTGTTTGTATCACATATTTAATTTCTCACAACTGGAATATGATACAAAGTATAATGTTAAAATTTCATAGTCATTTTTAAAAGTTAGTTTATCACATGAGAAATATATTTAAACTAAAATCCTAAAAGTTGATCAAATTCAGTAGTATAACTGATCTTATATATATATTGCAATGCTGCTGTTGATATTATTTCACGTAAAAAATATGTAAATATATAAGCCACACAAACAACTACATATTGCTTTATATTTTATTTTACTAATGTGGGCAAAGCCATGGGTAGAGCTAATATTTAATAAATAAAAAAAACAAGAAAAAATATACTCTGCTCTTAACATTAAGTGAAATAAAATAACTGAAAAATATGCTTTCTGTTGCACAAGATTAGAAATCTTTTTTTTTTTTGTCTGATTAGTTATTTTTTATCTTCTTAGTTACTAATTATAGCTGATATCTAGGAATAATACATATAATCAATAGCTAAAATTAAAATGTTATATATAACTATTTTAGTTCTAACTAGTTTCTAGATATCAGCTATAATCAGTAATCATGAGAGAGAGTAACTTTAATCAGGAGAAATTATATTTTTACAGTTAATTTTGGTGGTATTGGCAGAAAACTAAGTATAGTTTTACACCCCCCCCCTCCAATGAGTTAAATTATTAATTGTAATTATAATGGATTAAAAATGATAGATTTAATTTTGTATAAATGCAACCTTTGGATTTAAATTTATTTTAAAAGAATTTTAAATTTTCTCCACCTTTAATTTTTAATGGGGGGCGGGGGCTTTCATTTTTGAGCCTGCAATTTATCACATTCATTTAAATTTATTTTAATACTAAAAAAACCAGTACATATAAAAATTGAGCATATTTTTTATTTTTATTAATAATAACATGATAGAAATAAATGAAGTTGTATTTGCAATGCAAAATTTTGCTTTCAAATTAAAATAAAACTTTTTTTTTTTTGCCAAATATAATATGATAAATTCCTATTGCATTGTGAGGTGATGCACTATGGCTTCTCCTTATCAAAGTCAGGAATCTCTCAGTCCCTATGTCCAGAGAAACCTGTTAGCCACTTTACCTTCTCTTTTTATTTCCCACCATAAGTTTTTCCCATATTCTCTATGCTGTTCCATCCCATTTCCATAAGATCATCTTTGTCCACTCTATGCTCTTTTTGTCTAGATTCCCCTTATCTTTTTCTAAACTCAACATAAAAATCAAGAACCCACTTTCTGTATAATCACTTTGTTTATATTTATTCTCCCACAACTTCATTATTTGTACAATTTATGTTTGTAAGCATTTACATTTAATTAGAGATGCCTAATATTTTCCATGCCTTCCTTACATAACTTGTAGACTAAATCACCCACATTTACAAAAATGAAACCGATACATATATTTATAATTTTATAAGTAAATCATGATCTCAACAAAATTCAGATGGACATTATGTATGAGTACTTGAGTGACAAAATGGAATAGGCAATTGCATTCTAAATAATATCTAGACCCACCAGTGAAAAGCTTAAAAGTATGTGATGTTTATATATAACTTTTTAAAGTATGTTTTTATAAATATTAGAATGATTAAAAGCTAATATGATATTAGTCATGAAAAATTTACTATTAATGTTATTATTTATTTTTTTATTTTTTTTTTAAAGTTGATTTTTTTTATTATTTTTAATAATATTTGTATTTCCTATGTATGTTTTTAATAAAAATTTTCTAAAATATAAAGAATGATTTTTTTTTTTTTTTACAAAAATATATTTTAAACTGAGAACCGTTTATATGGGGGGGGGGGGCATTAAGGTGATTAAATAAAACAAACTTTAAATAATTAATAAAATTGTTTGTAATAATTTATTCATGTATTTGGTGATCAGTTGCTATGAATTTAATATATTTATTTTAATATAAATCTTAACGGGACTTTTAATAATTTATTTGTTGTGTCAAGGTTTTTTTCTCTTCACTTTTCTTTTTTCAAGCGAAATGATTTTGAAATCTTTTGTGTTAACAGTATTCCGCTTTATCCACTGAGTCAGACAATCAAGTTTTCAAGTTCTACTTTAATTTATATAATCATTGGAATAGTTGTCCATAAGGTTGTGTTGATATATTTTCTACCATGCACTTAATTAAAATATTTACCTTTAATGTTGCTTTATTTATGTATTTATTTTTATAATAAAGTATTAAGCGCAAGAGAAGTGGCATAATTAGAAATTATGTTCAAATACAAAAAAATTAAATATATTTTTAGATAGAATTCACTCACCTATCTGCCAATATCAGTAGAAAAAATTGTCACATTGATTATGACAATCTATAAATTATTATTTATATTATTGAATGTATCTAAGTTAGAAATTTCTCATTCAATAGATGAATTATTTTGTTTGGATGTAACTTTCTTTTTTTTTATTTTTATTTTTAAAACATTTTGTATTATAAAAATGTTTTGGTTTTTTGAAGGGGGGTTAAAATGGAAAAAATGTTGCATTTTTATAAGTATTGCTGCCAATGATAAAGGCCGTATTTTTTTTATCTGATGATAATATTTGACATTTATAATTGTGTGTCAGAATTGATATAGAAACATAAATCTTTGTTTTTAAGACTGTGCTGTTTAGCACAATGATGGAATAGAGACTTGAGACAAAAGGTTTTAGAATCAATTCTCACTGGAGTAACCTTAATAAAAAAACAAAACATTTGATTGTATCATACTTAATGATTTGTAAACCAGGGCCCAAATCAGGAAATATAGGGATATGTGGAAAAAAAATTAAATAATGTTGGGAAAAGACAATTTTGTCAATAGTATATAGAGAATATATAAATCGTAAGTTAAAAAATTAATTGAATGTTGTGTCTAATGGCTGAAGAGGTTGCCAGTATTATTTAACTTTGAGAAAAGTCTCATTTTCTCATTTTGTTATTACAGTTTTCAATTATTTATAAATTGTTTAATGTAATATATGTTTATATATATAATCCATGATAAATCACATAATGTCAGCCAATGCTTAAATTCAACCAATAAAATATTAGCAATCTGTTGTTAAGGCAATTCAACTTATCTTTCAAGTTTTGAATGTAAAAATATATTTAATATCTGTTGGATTTTATTTTTAATTCCATCATTGGGCTGTGTGTTTACAATTATGGCATGTAAATTTAAAATGACAGTAACCACATTTACTGCAAGTATTTTGCTAATATTGAGGCAACAATTTATAGAAATGGCTAACAAAGAGGTACACAAGTGGAAAAAGATAAGGAAACATTCATCTGAATGAAACTATTAAGTACTCAATCTACTTCTAAGTGTTCAGATATATTATTTTACCTGAGCAGTTTAACATCCTATTATGTGCTGTTTGGTTTTGCACAATAGTATCTAAATGTAAAAGCTTCTAAATTGAATTTCTAATTTCTTGGTTCTATAAAATTTCTCTTTGATTTTATTTTGTTTAAAGATAAATTAGCAAAAGGAAATAATATTTTAACTATTTTTTCATAATCCCAATATCAGTCAATAATCTCAAACTGTTGTCAAGGCAACCTCATTTTAACAATAATAGTGGAATACCTTTATTTATAGTCCAATATATTCATATAGACCCTAAAGATAGCAACTTGACCTCTGAGATTGAAATTATTGATACAAAGAAGATATAAAAAACAAAATATCCCATAATTTTTGTAGTTACTTTTAACATGCTTTTGGCATCATCAATTTAATTTTCATCCCAGAACTATCTCTGTGGTCGTGAATTTATATGATAGTAGTAACATAAATTTGTTCTGTTCATTATTGTTATCCAGTAGTCATCATCATCATCAACCATTATCAATCCACCGCAGGATGAAGGTCTCTCCAAGTTCAATCCATCTTCTCTGATCTTTAGGTTCTCTTCTCCACATCATCCCTGCACATTTTCTTATTTCATCCGTCCCACATACGGTCTCTTTCTGGCCTTTTTACAATCTTTTGGAATCCAGTTTAAGAATTTGTCCATCTATTATCATCTCTTCTAGCAATATGTCCAGCCCAAGTCTATTTCAGTCTTTTATTTTTTTCAATGAGGTCAGTAACACTTGTTTGTTCGCTTACCCATATATTGTTTTAGATCTCTTCTTATTAATACCAACATGCATTTCTCCATATCAGTGCATTTAGAACTATTGTCTGGTGTCTGTTTTCTTCTTAATAGTGATGACTTAAAAAGGAATAATATGGATGAGCCTGCTACTTTCAAACTCTGATTAAAATATATGACAGAGTTGTAATGCTTTGATTAGATATGTATACTGGGCATATTTTTATCAAAAGATCAATGGTTTTAATGTTTAGCCTATAATTGAGATTATTAATTGCATGCATAAGAATATTGGAAAATGCAAATTATCTTAAGCTGCATTTTTGGCTAAATCAGCTGTCTTTAGTTGCCCCTGGTCCCACTTTTCACATATATTCATTCTATCTATATATAGTTAATTCACGTGATATAAGACTTGATTTCCTTGCAATTATTGGTATATAGATGATGGCCTTGTGTTAGCGTTGCACAGCTTGAACTGAAAACCATAGTATTTGAAAATTTTAGCCAGTTTGAATTTCACAATAACTCTGATGAAGACTAATATCAAAATTAGTCAAAGAACTTGTTTATCATTATCATATCATATGCATTTATGCCTGATGTTAATTATCATGGCTGAAGATGTTTATTGCTGTTAAAAAATAGAAGAAACAATTTATAAATTTTAAAACATTCACCATACAAATTTTGCTTCTGTAAGCTGAGATTGTCCCAATTTGAATCCGAACATCTTTAGTCCTGTTAAGATAGAAAAAAGCATGTTTATTGATTTTAAATTATTTTTTATTGGAATGTATAAAATGCAAATACTCTTTAAAATTTGAACATTTCAATGAAAAAGAAAAGAGCACATTATACTAACCACAATCATCTTTCATCGTTTTCAACTAATATTGATTTATTCTAGAATAGTTTCTTTCATCCATTTTTCATTGTCCACAATTTCTATCTTTCTCAATATCCCAGCAATCTTACTCATTTCATTCATTCTTTCATCTCACATTGTTCTTTTTGTAGATATCTCACAATGTTTTGGATTTCTGCTCAAAATTTCACTTGTCCATCTACTATAATCTTTTCTAGCAATATTACCATCCTACCTCTACTTCATCTTGTAATTAAATCATATACTTAAGAAAGTTCTAGTGATATTACATTTTTTTCAAATCCACACTTACACAGTGCATGCATTTATGGAAGTGTATATTATAGCTTGTCCTCATTTATTTTGCTCATATATTTGTTTTAACAGAAAAATATTGACACTTTTGTGATTTTTAACTTTATTTTTTCAATCTCTTAAATAAAATATCTCAAATTTTTATATTTGGATACACAATGTATAGGTAAGAGAACAAACAGGTGTTACTGTCCTCATTGAAAAAATTAAAAGATTGAAGTGGAGTTGGGCTGGACATATTGCTAGAAGAGTTGATAATAGATGGACAATTGAAATCTTAAATGGGATTGCAAGAAATTGTAAAAGACCCAGAAAGAGACCACATTTGAGATGGATGAAATAAGAAAGTGTGCAGAGGTGATGTGGAGAAGAGAAGCTAAAGATCGGAGATGAATTAAAATTGGAGAGACCATCCTGCAGTGGATTGATAATGGTTGATGATGATGATGATGACTCAAAGTGTAGATAGATTGCTGTTGTGATGTTTGATCGATAGTGGAAATAATTTACTATTCTGAATGTTTCTACGTTATAGAATAATGAGAAAATAAATAATTCCAAATTAAAAGCTACTTCTATGGTTTAAAATAATCGAAGTTACTAATCTCAAAGAAAATGTTATTCAAAAACGTGTATTACGTAATCCATTCACAATAAAGTTTTTATTACGTTTGAATGAAATGTGTATGTAATTTATTAAATGTTACGCTAAAACAGTTAACTGTTGATTTCAAAGATTATACTAGGAATGTACAATCTTTTGACATATCTGGGCTACGTTGGAAAAAGAAGAGTTGTCTTGAGTCTCATATTAAATATACAAACGTTTTTGAAAACTGATAAGTACAAAAAAAGATCCGTGAATAATTTTCATGATATTCACCCCCACGGATAAATAAATAAAAAATCTTAAATAGCAGTGATCTTTTCGGGAAGTCTTGTAAAATCTTCGAGCAGGTATACAATTTGTGATTACTAATATAGAAAATGTACTTACCTAAATAATAAAACATCTTTGATATTTTTTTATATACACAAAACATGTTGGATATTTGATATTATATTTGAGTATATATATATGCATTTATTTTATTTACATTGCATAATCATAAAAAAAATAAATCTCGTTTTACATGGACCGCATATGGGCCTTGAGCCACAGGTTGGACATCTCTGGGTTATATTAATCAAGCAAGAAGAAAAACTTATCATCATTATTATCTATGATTTGCTATTGCTTTTAACCTAATTAAAAAATAAATAAATAAGTAGTCCTCGTTATGTAGAATACAATCTCTATTATTATATAAGTAGATTTTATAGCAGTAATAATGGTTCATATTTGAGTGATGCAACTATATATTCATTTGTTAAGAGATCTTAAGAGCATTTGTGTAATGGGGAGGGGGGCAGTTTCATTAAGTAGGTCAAACTGAATTTTTCTCACCGGAGTTTCATTTAGCTAGTTATTTTTAGTTTTTGAAATCATTAGTTTCAGCACTGAGCTAAACTATTCCGGAAATTTAATCATTTAGCCAGTTAGTTTGAGAAATATGATGGAAAATAGTTTCAATCTAATCAATTCATGTTATTGTGATTAATCAAAGAGCAGAATAGAAAGGGATTGATCTCTAATTTATTTCATCACAATCCCAAAGCACAATATCATAAAAGCCATTAACTATAAGCTAAACAAAAACTATCCATGTTTTCTTTAATATACACCTGGGTCTCGTTTTATGCGGATTATTTTAAAGCGATTTTGAAGTTATGCGATTTATATTTCTTTTTAATATCTTTCATATTTCACTTTATTTATTAGATATCAAGAAATTTAAATTATTAATAACTTATTTTGACTTGAAATACTTTTTTTTTTCAAAAATATAACGTTATATTAACAGCTAACGTGAATATGGCCTGAAGCTGTATTTAGAATCTTAGCTTCTATGTAAATAGCCTACTTATACTAATGAGTAAATAATAATAATAGATTATACTTATGTATAAAAATATTGCAATAAATATTCAAAAATTTAAAACTTATTTTGTTAGATATAACAGAAATAATTTTTTAGATTGTTAAAATAAATAACGAAGATTTTATTGATTTTTTAAACTAAAAATAATCTTTCTAATGATAATGTATAATCTTTTTGTTTTGATTGCGATCTCATTTTTTAAATATAGAAACAGAAAACCATTAATATAGCACAAGACTGAAAGTGGTGCTAGTTGTACATCACATCACAAATCTGATTTCTTATCAGTTCACAAACGAACGCATATTGTCAAATAGCAGTAATGATTAAAATATGTATGGAAAAATGGAAAATTAAATACTGTAGTTAATAAAAAAAGTTTGTCTTGTATTAATTTTTTTCAAATATTTGAAATTTTTTATTAGTCATACTTTATCTCTATTTTTTTAATATGAATTTTAAAGTATTTTTTCCTTGTTGCTTTGCTTTTATACGATTTCTGAAAATTATTGGAACATATCCCTCTTTGTGCGATTTCTTTTGTGCGCATTTTCTGAGGAACCTATCTACTGCATAAAACGAGACCCAGGTGTATGTTTGGTTTTTTTTTTCATGTAGTGTTGACGATTTTTGTGATTTTTTTTTTTTTAAAAACAAAACTAATATAGATAATATTGATTATAATATAAATGAATAGAAATAACTGGGTAAATTTGTGTATAATTAGATATTTAGCAATTGATGTTGCTAGCTAACTACAATTAACTTTGTTTATATACATGCGAAAAATATTAAATTGACTAAAATATCATTATAAGAAATAAAAACTAATGAATCATTTCTAATACATTTAAATAATAGAAACAAGGAATTCTGTTATATTTGAAATGCGTGTATGTTATACAATATGCTAAAATGGCATAATTGTTGATTTCAAATAATTTCCTAGAGATAAAAAAATAATCGAGTGGTTTATTTTTCAGGAGTTTTGAATGCAGGAAGTGGCAGAGATCAGTTGGGATCTCAGATCTTCAAGTTCCAGAGTCTCTCGATCAATGTATAAACTGTGTAGGGCAAGACAGTCTCTTAGAAATGATTATGGTAGTCAAGTAAAAAGAAAACATCTTTTCCTAGATAATAGATTGTTTTATTTAGAATCACAGATAAGGATTATTAGTAGGTCATTCACATCTGGATACCAGATATGACATGTTTGAGTGCTTCAATCCATAAATATTTTAGATTTTGAATCAGTCATTGACTGCATTAAACTGCTCAACGATAGTTGCTGTTGAGATTATGCACTATTTGGGTGACCAAATGAGAGGTAGCTTCATTTTCATAGATAGTATTGTAATATTTCTAAATTACTAGACCATTTTTCTTTCTTCTTTTTTTTCAGAACCTGAGCTAGGAATCTTTTTTAATCATTGAGCCCACTATCACAGTCAATCATTACATATCAGACATTTGTTGTACTAATGGTTAATATAAACTTGCTATTTTACTGCATCTCATATACTGCTTTGCGTAATTTTGTAAACAGACTCTGGAGCTTAGGATCCATGGATCACAGCACTGTCCCTCAAGATGCACATTTTAAAAATAAACTCTTGAGGAAGTACCTTTCTAGCAGAGGAATATTATTTTTTTTAAAGCTCTTATATAACTAAAAAAATATGATTGTTTATTTGGATCCAATTTTGTACATATGTTAGGAACCAATGACAGGGCCATATTTCAGGATTGTCCAGCTGCTTGTCCAGCCTAACAATGTTGGGAGCCTAGTTGTTATCAATTCAGTGGGTTTCCAGTAAAGCGCTGTAGATGACAATATATTTTCTAAAAATATGCTTTCATTGAATTTCACGACTAATTCACTGAAAAGCATCTACAGAATTAAAAATAAAAAGTCAAAAAATGAAGGATGAAATTTTAATTTTTCCTTATTGTTTAACTATAACTTTTTTAAATGTTGTCTTCATAAATACAAAGTACTGGAAATATGATGTCATTGTTTTGATTGTTAGTTTATTGCAAAATATCCAAATACTAAATAATATACATTGATAAAAACTGCTTATATTTCATTTATTAAAAACCAAACAATATTTTTTTTTCTCAATGAGAATTTTATGTAATTTGAAATAAATGTGTGAAAAATCCATAAATTAAGCAAAAAAATAGTGATTGAATTAATTTGTATGGTCACCCTCCTTTTTTATTTCGTTATATATAATGCCCAAAATTGTGCTTAAAGAAAAAAAATATTTTTTATTTTTTTTGGTTTTTAATTCAATAATTCCTCAAATTAAATAAAAAATGGTTTTTATAAAATATTTTTTATATATATTATTAATTTGAACTAGCGATCTGAAGAAATAATTTTTTTAGCTTATGCTATACTAAACAACTTTACAAGCAGACAGTAAAGCTTTTCACCTGTAAATGTTGAAGCTATGATGTGTTTTATTTTTAAAAAAATTTGATTCGAGTTACTCATATCACCAAATAGATTGGGGAAAAATATTAATTGATGAAATGTCACTAGAATATTTAAAAACATCTATTATAGTTAATGTAGACTTAAAATGATGGTTTGGTTTCTATTCTGAGTTATTTAATAATAATTGTGATTATGTGAAGCTCTGTTTTTTTTAAGGGTATGATCATCTACTGCAGTGATAGCTGGTACATAAGCACTGCGACCCTGAAGCACTCCCAGAAAAAATACAAAGATCAATTATTAAATTTCTCATTATTATAATAATCATTCAATATTTTGCATAATTATTATGTAAATACAACTAATTAAATTGTTTTTACAAATAATTCTTTTAATCGGTGCTTGAGATTCCTTTCAAAGGTATTGCAAATTATAGCAGTGTTAAAACATCATTTTCAGAAATTTCAACAAGTTTTGCCGAGATTCTTTAGCTCTTATCAGTACGTGTAACAAATGCTGTTCTCAAAAGATTATGGATAAAATTATGCAAGCTTCTACCGACTTTTAGGATTATTAAAAAAAATGAAACATTTTATCTTGGATAGAATTTTTTTTATAATATTATCCACTTGTTGAAACATTATATAACCAGATGAAATCTAGAAAATGCTGTTGCTTATAAAATTGAAAGAGCATTAAATGAATTTTATAAAGCAATTTCAGAAATTTGTAATTCGACCTTGTGTGAATCTGGCAGTATGTCTAAAATTATGGAGAGTAAAGAAGTATGCAACCACATTTACGAAGGAGCAAAACAAAGATTTGCTTTTAGGAATCATTTAATAGCTTCTAAACTTTTACCAAGAGAATTTTGTAAGATTATCATAAGGTATTACCAATTTTTGAAATAAAATGAATATGTAATAAGTTTTCAGATCTGTTTCAAGAAAAATTAAAAACAGAATGACAAATATTTTATTCTTGAAAAAGATTTCACAATTCTTAATGGATTACTTGTATTATTATTATATATAGTAACTGGATAAAATTTATGAAGTGTTTTTACTTCCAATGACTACAGCAGAACTGATATTTTTCTACTTTAAAAAGGATGAAGTCATTTTAAAGAAATAGAATGAACCAAGAGCGAGTAACTGCTCTGTCAATGATTTCTATTGATAAAGACATGATTTTGAAAATAAACATTTTTAATGAAAAAGTGATTAAAAATTTTGTCAAGCAAAAATTTAAGAATTTATTTCATACTTAAATTTAAAAAAATTTCTATTTTATTTTCAAGTATTTTTGTTTTTTAATAAATTGAATACAATTTTGATGTTTTATTTTACTCATACTTAATGTAATATTTATTAAGGCTAAAACCTTAAGAATATGCGCCTGAAAAAGCGACAGTAAGGACCTCTGCAAATCTTTAACACAAGATTTATTTAAAAGACGAGTGGCCACTCTTATCTTAACCTACTTTCTAAATAAATAGGACAATCTAAAGCATTTTGATTTGAGAGCGTAAGGCTATTTAATACCTCACTGATTAAGTCCACAAATTCTATAACACATTAACATTTGCGAAATCTTTCCATTTACAATGAAATAGTGTTGAGATCTTTTGCTTAGAAATCTATTAAGATAATGTAAAGTTGTAATAATTATATTTATAAAGCGCATACTCGTTAATTAATGTAATATTTATTAAAGGCTAAAACCTTAAGAATATGCGTCTGAAAAAACGACAGTAAGGACCTCTACAAATCTTTAACACAAGATTTATTTAAAAGACGAGTGGCCACTCTTATCTTAACATACTTTCTAAATAAATAGGACAATCTAAAGCATTTTGATTTGAGAGCGTAAGGCTATTCAATACCACACTGATTAAGTCCACAAATTCTATAACACATTAACATTTGCGAAATCTTTCCATTTACAACGAAATAGTGTTGAGATCTTTTGCTTAGAAATCTATTAAGATAATGTAAAGTTGTAATAATTATATTTATAAAGCGCATACTCGTTAACTAATGTAATATTTATTAAAGGCTAAAACCTTAAGAATATGCGTCTGAAAAAACGACAGTAAGGACCTCTGCAAATCTTTAACACAAGATTTATTTAAAAGACGAGTGGCCACTCTTATCTTATAAATTTTATGGGCTGCCACTGATCTATTACTATTTATCAGTTTTAACTGCAAACTTGAATAATCATTTCTTATGATTTATGAAACCATCCTGTATATTTGTGTGTTCAACTGTATTATTATAGATTTGTGCATAAAAAGTTGGAATTTAAAAAAATTTGCATTTTATAACTGCTTAAATTGAGAAAGTTTAAAAGATGTCTTTCAAATTTAGAAATTGATGGATTGAAAGCCTGTTTTTATATTTTTAATTAAAAAATTATAAAGCTGCAATAATATTACGTCTTAATTGCTTTATATTCTAATTGAAGGCATTAAAAATCCTCATTAAATAATGATATACTCATGATTAAATCAGTAGTTTTATAATTGTCTAAAAGAAATGTGGTTGTTTACAACTAGTCTATAAAAGACAATGAATCCTAGAAAGATTGAAATACATTTAAAAATTAATATGGTTTCTAGAGAAATAAGTATTTTAAAGAAATGTTTGGATTCACTGGATTTGGGCCTTTTTTTTTTTTTTTCAATTTTTAAAGTTAAACTTAGAATGGTCAACTGCTTGAGACTTGATACATTAGAGGATTGGAAGTGATTAGAGCAGCAATTGTGATCCATGGACTTTTGCCATTAACACTGCATTAAATCATGCAATGTAATCAAAGGGCATATTTACTGGGCAGTTTGTAAAATATTGGAGGTAATAGAACTAAATCATGATTTGTGGCCTTGCTTTCCAGAAACGCTTTGTCGTTGCTCTAAATAATTGAAGGTTTTTGCTCAGGAGTTAACATTGAGCATTGTAAACGATTGGAGATTCATGGATGTAAACGATTGGAGATTCATGGATGTAAACGATAGGAGATTCATGGACGTAAACGATTGGAGATTCATGGATGTAAACGATTGGAGACTCATGGATGTAAACGATTGGAGACTCATGGATGTAAATGATTGGAGATTCATGGATGTGAATGATTGGAGATTCATGGATGTAAACGATTGGAGATTCATGGATGTAAACGATTGGAGATTCATGGATGTAAACGATTGGAGATTCATGGATGTAAACGATTGGAGATTCATGGATGTAAACAATTGGAGATTCATGGATCTTGAAACCCAAAGTCGACCATACTACTATTGCATGAAGGTGAGCAAACTTTAAAAATAAATACAATTAGTGCATTTTAACTTGAAATGAATATTTAAAAAATGATTTGATATGTCAAAGATATCATTACTAATAAACGATTTGACATAAAGGAACTAGCTAAGCTTTACAAATCTTAGCTGGTTACAATACTTCTGAATGCATGGCAGATGCTACATAATAGAAGCATGATGATGTAATCAATTTTAAAGTCCCCCCCTCCCCTATTGAACAAATAAGGTGCTTTATAAAAATATTTGTATATGTAGTGAAAATAAAATGCTTCAATCAGAATCTAAACATAAAAATATATTCACAAATGACTAATACTATATACTTAGAAATATATAAATATATATTTTAAAGAGAAGACTTGTTCAAAGATAATGTGATAGATTATTTAAAATTATATAATTTTTGTGAGGATTTTCTCCACAGGGCATTTTATGTAAAGAAATATATCAGTTATACACAAAACTTTTTGTTCAAATCATACTGAATTCATGTAAAAGATGACCTATTTGATCCCAGTTATTTTTAATAAGTGAAATTCCAAGACAGCTCTCATGTGAAGCAATATCACCTTAGAAAATCATTTTTATTTGTCTATAAGTTACTGAATGGTTTTGTATTAAATTTACAATGTGATAGGGGGCCCTGTGTATTTAGTGAAGTAGAAGAGTGTTCTGGAGCATAAAGATCATTGGATCGGTTCCAGTTCTCTCTTTTTGGCACTACTTCATATGAACTCCTAAACAATAAATCCATTTGATTATTTATTTATTTTTTAATAAGGACCAATTTTTAATGTTGTTTTCCAGCAATACTTTTTATTAGTTTTCTATTTGAGCCTACCTTCATGATCAATTATTCTGTGATTGTTTCATATTAGTTTATCTTTAGATAAGCAAATTGTCATTTTAATATCTCACTGCTGAGAAAACTACCTTTCAGAAAGGAGTGTTAGAAGAGAAAGTGTGACCCATTAGGCTTGCTAAGTTAAAGTAGTTTATTGATATATTTCTCTTTCTATTGTTGCATTCTAAGTGAGAATAGTTAGATAATCATTTTTTGTACCAATAATTGAATATCTAAGTAGATTGGTCTACCTGAAAGAAAAATTCTAAGTCTGCTTTTAACCTCAAAGTTAGCAAGTTTGATTCATGACCTGGTGTTTGAACTTCAGGTTACGAGAATAGGAGATGGTTATGCTAATCTCTGCTTATCCAAAAGCATCTAAAGATGTTTTGCACAAGTGGACCAAGTTGCACATTTCTGCCTAAATTCTAACTCTTTGAGAATAATGGATGAGCTTTCTGAAAATTGGAAAGACACAATTCATTAAAAATAATAATCATCCTTACATATATTGATCATTTGATATCTATTATAGAACATATAGAACATTTTCAGCCGCTGCACTATTGGATGGTTGTATAAGGTGGAATTTAGATGAGGAATAATAAAAACCAAAAAGTCTTATAAATATCTCTACTATGCAATGTTTATTCATCCTGCCATAAGATATTGAAAGTGAATAGAGATCATTCCCTGTTTTATGTTAAAACGATGTAATGGAAGAGTCAACAAGGATGTAGAGTTTCAGGTGTTTGATATAGTTAGTTCACATGATGTGTAATGGTTGTATGCAAAATATGCTTGGGTAGTTCTAAGATTCTATACTGGTTGGACAAGGGATGCACAGCTAAAACTAATAAAAACTTAAAACATTTAATATATGCATATACAAAGTTGTTTTTTCTTTACAACAATGTTCATATCACTTTTCATGATCCATATGGTAGTTTTAAACTGATCCCCGGTTACTGACTGACTATTGGTTTTCTTTAGCAAGAAGCATAGCGTCATATTGTAACCACCCAGCAATTACCTCTTACACTTGTAGTACTATTCAAAGGCTAATGGCTTGGTCAAGGTTTGATAATAACTCATTCATCAGATTAGCTGTTGATGGTATTTGGTGACCTCAGCTGGAAGAGTAATGGATTACAGCTGCCAAGAGCAGTTTAATTGCAAACTAGAGAAGTTATGTGCATTTTGATCTAAGATGGCATGAGATAATTAAATAAGAAGGTACTATTGTCATCACTTGTAGTGATTTATTCACACAAAAAAACTCATGCTTTTATTTAATTCATAAATAAATAAAATAATCGAGTAGTAAATCAAATACTCAAATGGTTTATTGCTCAGGAGTTCATAAGAAGCTTGAACTCTGGAAGTGTCAAAGCGGAGCTGGATCGTGAATTCCAGAGCTTACCGCTCTACCACCCGTGAATTTGCTATATAAGACATTGTTATATAATTAAGTGAAAGTGATGTGGGGATATCAAAGCATTTTATGTATAAAGTTAAATTACAGATTAATTTTTCTGATTACTGAATAGTGATTTGATAATGAAATAATCCGAATCGGTTGCTTGTTCCTGATCAGTCATTTGGAATAACCTTGGAGTTTGGTCTAGAACAAGTTCCAGAATTGATTTCAGTACTGTTATTCGGTCAAACTCACCTACCTTTTTAAAAATGTGAATGAAATAGATATTTATAGATTGTTGCATAACATAATAATTGCGAAATTAGAAATCATCTTTCAGACTTCAATAAATTAAAATTACAACTGAAAAAAGGAAAGTCAGGAAATGATAAATAATTCAGTAATTTTATACTTGACTATTCATTGATGTTTCAGTTTTGTATATTAAAACTGATAAAAATATAAAACTAAAGCCATTCTACAAGTTGAATAAATAGTCTTAAGGGATCTACTGCAGAGTGGTAGAATAGTGGATTTACAAGTTAAAGGTCTCTAGATTGATAGGGCTGCTCGATTGTTATTTAATTATTCAAGGGCAAGGCCTTACAGTTATTTTAATTTCCAATAATCCGACCACTCTTAAATTCAAAAATTATTATTAAAACTGAAATGAATTAATATTTGAATTTGTTATGAAATTAGTGCAGTGATAGTCATTTGAGAATTAAAAGTCTATGGTTCATAGCTCAGTTCTGTCACCTCCAGTGCCCTAATGTTATAAAATTCTTTTAATATCAAATGATTTGATGTCTATATGTTGAATCTTGAAGTAAAAATTTATAGGGAATTGATATTGATGGTGAGGTATTTTTTTAAATTGGATATTTATTGTATCCAGGGTTTAAGGATTTTAGACTTTACAAACACGGGTAAATTGAACTCATTGATGATGAGTTCATTCGTTGATAGAATGCAGCACCTTTGTGAAGGGGCTAATATATTTATTATCTAACATAATGCACATTGAATACTTATCACCTTTTTTTATTTAAATATTATTCAGTGTGTTTTATATGTCAAGCATTATTGGACATTTTTTTTTACCAAGAACCAAATGAGAAGCTTTCATTTATAGAATGCAACATCCTTTTTGTTATAAGAAATTGTTGGATCAGGAATTTTCAAACTCAGATATCTCTTCATTCATTATCCCATGGAATAACTTCCTTTAGCATAATTGATCATATGTGGATTCTTGTTTTCTTAAATTTTATGTTAAGTTTGTTGTTTTAATTCCTTTATTAGAAATCTGTTGATTATAATTATTAGTAACTCCTTTTTTATTTTTATTTTACATATTAAATTGTTTAAATCCATGCTTTCTCACTCAGAACACAATCTGGATATATGAAAATGCAATTTAGCCATATTAAAAAGCATTGACATATCACCCAAGTAGAAGAAAGCAATCATAAAGCACAGCTGGTCTTAATTCATGATAGCTCATGAAATTATCAGTGTACAAGTGGTAGGGTATCTTAATATAATAGTTAACATATGTGTCTCTATCCCATGACCTGGGATTAAATCTGGATGGAAATTTGAAATTTTTAGATAGGTGATGATTTCTAAGCTAACCTAGGACTGTTTGTAAGATAGCCGTCTTATAACCAATCCAAATAGCAGTATAAAAGATAAATAGAGGAAAAACCTTCAAGAATTCATTTTAATCTGATGATTAATCCCTTCATTTTTATCATTTATATAGTGATGCTGCATTCCATTTTTAATAAATTTATCAGTTAGTGGTTTACAAATTTATAACACCATGCTTGAAATGGATCCCTTATTGTTTAGTTGTAGGTTCAGTGCTATTTGCAAGTCTTGTGATGTTGAGAAGCAGAACTGTTGGTACTTTGATATTATATGCATTGAGATGAATCTCTGGTTGGATTTATCAGAGTTCACTTCTTCTATAAATATTAGATCTCACATGGATATATTTTCAATTAGGCTGTTGTTAAGATTTTTTTCTAGAAAGCCAGGATAGAAGGTCTTGCATAATTTGACCCCATTTTGTCTACCAGTTATTGTTTCTTAAGATCTATCAATGATAATGAATGTTTTTCCTAGTCCTTTAATTCGTTTTTAATTATAATAAATAAATTATTCACTAAGAAATTACAATATTCAAACAGCTTTTTATACCAAAAAGAATAATTATTATCTTGTAGATTTAGAGATCATTAAAGTTTATTAAAAAAACAATTGGATGGTGTATTGCTTGGGAATTCCTTAAAAGTTTGAGCCCTGGAAGTGACAGAGTTAACTGTGCAGGATATTAAAGTTTAAGACATCTCTAAATACAGAGATGTTAAAAGAGTGATACTTCTACTCTTGTCAACGTTCCTTGCTCAGGTAAGGAAAAACTTACATAAGTGTGTGCATTATAAGCTTAGAAGTCTTAAGTAATTCAATAATCTTACATACTTACATAATATTAGATGATTAAAAAATATATATTCTTAATATGGCTAAAAATTAAATACTGCTTACCGCTATAGTAGTAATGATGGTTGTCTAAAAATGTTTAACAGTAATTTAATATTTGATAATTAATGAGATAATTTGAAAACAGAATGAGAGGGAATGAAATTATTAAAAAAAAAAAAATTATGAGTTGAAATGAAAGCGTACACATTTCCTCTTTCAATAGTTTATCGTTGCCCCCCCCCCTCCATTAAAATTAATTACAAATAATATAAATAAAAAAAAAAAATATTTACCAAATTCTTTTTGCCTGGTAGAAAATTTAAGTTTTTTTTTTTTTTTTCTGATGTTAGAATTATGGATAAAAGTCGTTTTAGCGATTAAAAATAGTTTGCGGGCGAGGAAAAATTCTAATATTTTCAGGGGAGAAGTGAAAAAAAATTTCCTGGTGTGCGGAAACTTTTAAGAAGCTAACAGTAGCTTAACTACTGGTTGGGTTCCCTAAGATGGATGGATTTGGGAACTGTGAGTTTAACCCATCTAGAGAAGAAAGTACTTTTAAATCACTGTTATGAATGGAATTGAGGTAGTGACATTGGTAAAGTGTTAGTGCCGGAAGGAGTAATCGTAAATAGAATATCCTGAACTCATGCACTTAGCTGAAGAGATTTTCTGCGTATTACTTTCATCATAGCAGGCTATGAAAATGTACAAATGGCTATTCTTCTTCTAAGAATATACAATTCAAGGAAACATATAAATATATAATTATATTATAAAAGAGGTTTATTAAAGTTTATGATCTATCTATTAAGATGTTGGAGAAAATTTGTGTAGAAGACAGCAAGCAATGATGGGTATCACCAATGGTCAAGTGGTATTACTCTGATAATCTAGTTATTTCATTTTCTTTTAAGCAGCGTCATTGTTACCCATTGGTCATTGGACTCATCACTTCATACCATGTCCATCAATTCTATCTCATGGTCTACATTTGAAATATACTCAACTATTTTGTCTTCCAATTCTTTTTATTTATCTCAAAGTACATGTTAGATTCTTAATTTTTTAAAATAAGATTGACCCCCCCCCCTCCATCCACATCACTAAACTTTTTCAATATAATATTCCCATTCTGCATAGCCTTTTAATGTTCTAAACCCCCAGTTAATGACTACTACTTTCTTTAATAATTGTGTTCATAATGATTTTCTCTTTTTAATGATGCTATATCCAACAAAACATTTAAGAAATCTCTTTAATGGCTGACAGAATACTTTCTGCATCGTTTAAAGCTGTAGTAGAGTGCCAGGCTCTGGAATGTGGGGTGTTGATCGATTCCCTGCTGGTAGTTCTGGCTCTCTGGAGCATTAAAGCTATTTGATTTTTTTAAAAATAATCTTTTAATTATCCATTGCAATCTAAACCATTTCTTTACTATTTCTACCATCACCAGTTAATAAGGCTGTTTTTTTAGACATTTAATTAAAAACGAAAAAACAATAGTCGCAATGCCTGATAAATTAATCTCTTAATCTGTTATCACAGTTTACATTTAATTTTTTTAAATCACTGTTTTCTCCACCCGTTTAAAACTAATATCTTAGAAACTTTTAAACTATCACAACTAAAAGCTAAAAACTATACTATGGACTTCCCCCAAAATTGCAAAATAAAGACTGATAATTTGATCCTATTGTTACTACAATTGGAAGTGGGTGAAATTAATCATAGAATTAAACTAGTGCTTTTGGTAGAAATAATATTAAAAGGTAATATAAAGTATGTTTTAACAGTTCTTCCCAATAGATCTGAGATGTGGACACTTAATAAAAAGAATAGAGTCTTCAGACCACTCAATAAAGTATGGAGATATTTAGGTTAGATATATCAAGAATAGATTGAGAATGCAATACATGAGTGAGAGAGCAAGCAGGTATTATTGATAATATTGAATGATTTAAGAGCCTGAAATGGGACTGGGCTGGACATAATGCTCGATGATAATAGATGGACAGTTGAAATCTCAAACTGGATCCCAATAAGTTATAAAAAACCTAGACAGAGACTACATGGGAAATGGATGGATGAAATAAGGACGATTTCTGGTGCGATGTGGAGAAGAAAAGCTAGAGATTAATCATTGAAAATGATGATGATGAGCCTTTGAATCTATCTTTATTAAGTGGTTTGCAAATTCATTTTTTTGCCAACTTGTTAAAGATTTTATTTATTCTAGTTAGATTTTAAAAATAACATGTAGAATTGAGGGGTAAAAACATTCTGAGTCAAATTCTAACTGGGAAAAAAAAAAAAAAAATGAGGAAAAATATCTCTATTTGCTCAATTGAATAGAACTTCTGTTGCTCAGTCATATCATTTTGCTGTTCAAAGTTATTTAACATTTTCAGCAATTTTTATATTCTATCAATTTATACTCGTGATTTCTGAATATACACAGACTATCTATTTTTTTAAAAAATATTTTTCATGTTACAGTGGAACTTTTATAAGTGCAATACTCTTATCTGTAATATTCTATACTGTATATAATATGCTATTTACTTTACAGAGTTGTCTGTTATATTATTGAGCAATACATTGGACATTTGCCTGTTTTATATCTCCAATTGTACCATAAATGAAAAAAATGTTTCAAACTGCAGAATTGTGCAGCAGGTGGCTTAATTAACTTCTCTACAAGCATTTAAAAATCTTACACATTTAGCTCTATAGAAAGGTCTCCATTATTCTGCATTGAATATTTCATAGTTATATTCCCCACCTGTCATCTATTAGTAGTTTTTACATTATGGTTTTCTGTATGCATTATCCAATAATAACATCTATTTTCACCATAGCTTTAAGTTACTTGTAAATCAGCAAACATTAAATTGTAGTGCAATAACCTCTAGTTACCCACTTGTTTTCTGTTTACTGTTCTTTGTTTGGTCTTCTGAAAGACCTTCTAGATAAGCAAGTGCATTCTTCTATTAATGAGGTTAATGATATGAAAATTTTAATCCCCTCATTTTGGAAAATTTAAATTCAGAACCTGTTAGGTCAATATTTAACCTCATGAATCAGTATCTATTTGTATAGCAAAGCATATTGCTACAATAAGGGGAAAAAACACATATGGCTTTATTACTCAAGAGTTCATAAGAAGTTTGAATGCCAAACCTGCAAATGCTAGAATCGATCCTGGGACTTCCCATTCCCAAGTCGGGCACTATGCCAACTATGCCAAACTGTGCAGGGTATTGGTACAATAAAACTGAGCTAATAAGATATTGATTATATTGTCTTTACATATTTACTGTCTACCCATGATTACAATGAATGGCAGAACACTCATATTAATCTGTAATATAATTTCAACATGATATCCATTCTCTCATAACTAGAGTAGATCTAATTTTTTTATTTATTTTAAAACCTGCTTATGCTGCGATGTCAGAGTATCTCTAGTTTTTTAAAAATTTAATAATGCTGCGAATATTAATCTTTCTCCCCACGAAGATTGAATGAGAAGTGCCAGTTATCTTTTCACAGCTGTACCATACAGGTTTACAAAAGGATTTCTTTTCTACAGATGACAAGCATTACATTACTATGATCAAATTCCCTTTACAATGAGCATCTCAAATCAATGCAAATAACAGATTATCCTGCGATATTTAATTTTTAGTTAATTCCCTAAATGGTTTAGGACAATGGCACTATGATAGACTCTCGAGGATAATTTCTTAGGATTAATTCCAATTATGACATTTGCAGCATTCAAACCTATGCATTTCTGAGTAGTAAAGGCATTTATCTCTAGTTAATAATTACTGAATAATGATTAAACCTGGTTTGATGTGGATTAACTCATTGAAAGAAAAATTGTAAGCTTGCTAGGAATCTGAAAACAAAATCAGGCGGTTGAGCTAACATTGTTCCACAAATCCCTTAGGCCCTTTAAAATGATCAGCTAAGATTTTGTCTCATTTTGCTAATGATACTAAGCTCCATCATATTCTTAAAGTTGCATCTTTGGTGGCTAATTGCCACCCTGTAATCTTGGAACATCCAATTAGTAGCTATTATATTTCCTATTGTGTGGGAACCCCAATTCAAAAGGCCCAAAACTTAAAAAAAAAAAAAAAATTCCCTTTTATTCATAGGAAATAAATTAATAACTTGACCACACTAAGGGTTTTTTTTTTTTTACCTTTATAAAAATAAAATATATTCACCTAAAATTATATACGTATGTATTTAATAAAATATTTTTCTCAGGTATGTTTTAATTAATTGCTTTATATTTCGCTGCTTTATTATCTATGAGCGAAGAATGTCAAAAATGTTTGTAATTATGGTACAAACATGATTTAATATTTAATTAATTAAATTTCAAGTTCAAACAATAAATTTTAATGCAAACAAATGTTCTATGTTTATAAATCAGGTTAAGTCACATTTAATGACATTTTTGGAATTTATTAACTAACAGTGTGCAGTTATTTTAATCATTGAATGTATTAAGTGTGTGGCATATCTTTTGTTAAATATGTAAACTCAAAGGTAGATTCTATATATAAAGCCTTTATGAATTTTTTATTTATTATAAAATTCCATTTTTTAATGAAAATAAAATATAAATATTTATGCTGTGGAGTAATATGGCCGAACAATGTCATTTGTTTACTTCATAGCTTAGTGAACTAAAAGAACTGATCTTGAAAGCTAAAGATTCGCTGATTTGAGATTTAATATGTCACTTTCAGTGATTGAATATGTTACAACTACCTCAGCAACAAATCATTTTATTTTATCACTGGCAGGCAGCTATTCTTGGGCCATTTTTTAAAAGGGTTTTATTACACTATTTCAGTATATAGAGCTACATCATGTATTTTTATGAACTGTATGAATATATATAAACAGGAATGAATGGGGTTGTTTTTTTTGTAATGACTAGAGAAATTCTATTACTATTGACATTGCCCAAACTAAACTATTGCTATAGTTGCCAATAATGGCTTTATTTTTTGTCTTGAGTTTATTTAGAAATAAAACCCTCTTTTACTTCTAATTGAAATGTTATATGTTTTTTAATCCAAACACATTACAAACATTACTTTATCTCTCCCGGAGAGCTATGTATGTTAAATATTTTCAATGGATTAATTATGGTGGAAACAAAGAATGAATGGGGTTATTTCCTGTAATGACTGACTAAATTTGTTATCAGTAGTGTTGCTAAGTCACTATGAATAACTATTGACAGCTTTGAGTTAAACAATTTGCTCCAGAAATTTGTTTTGTTTTGTTTTGAATTTGCTTAGAAATAGAAGGAAGTCCTCTTTTATATTTAACATAAGGAATTATATGGCTTTAAAAGGAGGTTGGGCATCCAGTGATGATGATGATATTCCCAGCAATGATAATGATGATCATCCCTGGGTTCACATAAAGAGAATATTTTTTAAAGTCCATGTGTTGGCTGTTTTCTAATGGTTATATGTATGTATATATGTATTTAAAAGTTTACTATATAGTGATATTCAAATTCAGTTAGGTTGGAAATTGTTTAAGTAACTGAAGAGTTTCAAATGAGGATAGCTTCTAGCCTCTCCACAGTTAATTTTTTCCAATGATTATTACAAAAATGGTTACAGTATGCAGTTCTTTTTAGCCAGATGGGAAAACATGGAAGAAAATTTATTAAAATTCTCATTAACAGTTGACAACCTGATGGTTAATACCTTCTTCCTCTCTGGCAGTTTTTAAAGTAAAGATGACCATTTTGTAATAGGATTTAAGATTGTTTAAACCTACACAATATATCTACATATATTTAGGGAATTCAAATAAATTAGGACATCAGTCCTGATCATTATGCAATATACATTTTTTAGTGTGGTTTTTATATTGTGTGAAAAAAAAAAAGATAAATCAGATAACAGTATATGTCTCAACTTTTCCATATGGTAGAGCTACCGCAGTAAAAATTGTATTATTAAACATGATGATTGAAGCTGACATCTCTTCAAATATATTTGGTATCTAATTCAAGATGCATTAATCTATTTATTATCTATAAGGTATTTGTAAAATGACTATTTTGTGGAAATTTTAAAGGTTTTCATATTGGGGATAATGTTACGTGTATTATGTTGCATAAAATTATGCCTTCATATAAAAGTTTAGAGCCAGCAACTTTTCTTTGGATCCCCAGAACTCAGTTCTATTGCTTTTCATATTTAAAAAAAAAAGTTTAACCCTTATTGATGATAATGCATGCATAGGAATGGATTTGCACAGTAATATTCATGAAAAAGAAGACATGAAAAGCAATGAAACTGGAGAAAAGTTTAAAAGTATCATAAAAAGATCCTACTGACGAGGCTACTAATTAGTCTACAAATTCATGAGGACTGGATCTACAAATGATTCTATTATGGAAATAGGATAGAGCAGGATGGAAAAAATGTAGGGTGGGAAAGGGAAGGTAAGGTGGCTAACAGGTTTCTCTGGGCATAGGGGATGAGATATTTCTGAGTCTGAAAAAGAAACCACAGTGCATCACCTTACAAAGACCACATTATACATGATGCAAAAATGTAATGTCAAAACTTTTTATTTTTGTTATATTATCTATAATATTTTTAAATGAAATTATAAAATTAGCAATGTTTCAAGTTTCTCAAGTAACCATAATTAATTAATTTGTAAAATGTAGATGTGAAAAAATAACACAAGAGTGAACCGTGTGAATATTAAAACAACAATAAAAAAGAAATGAAAAATTCAAGAATAAATTTTTATTGCAAAAATATATTACGGAAGTCTGTTCTTTGTTGAAATTATATAACGGAATAGTTTATATGAATGTATTAAATTTTTTAAAAGATGTCTAAAATTTTTCTAACTTATTAGGAAATTGATAGGGGGAGCTGTGAAGAATAAGAATCTTATAAAGTTATTAATCTCGAGGACTGACTGTAAAGAGTTAAAAAGCTAAATGCAAATCATAGAATTTATTTTGATAATCTTGGAAGCGACATTAGTTTTGACCATTACATTTTTTAGAAAACCATCAGTAGTGAAAGTACCAAAGTTGTTTTAAAATAAAAACCGAATTCCGCTTTTCCTGATGATTTTTAGGATTGCTATTCAGTAGCTACTATATTCTGCTGGAAGTAAGGGAAAGGTACATAATTCAGAATGTGTTTAATAGTTTTTCATTATAAATTTAAGAAAGGCTAAAATGTGGATTAATGATTTACTTTTTAATAACAGATTCTAATATATATATATTGTGACGGTATATAATATGCCGTTACATTAATTTAAAATTAAAATAAGTTCGTAAATAAAAATAAAACTATCCCCCAATGAAAAGGATCGTCAATTAATTTCATTCTTCCAAGTTATTAATGTCTGAATTTACTATTATATATAAAAACTACTGACATGCAAAAGGAGAATTCATTTTGTTAGTCAAAAAAGTCATTTGGGCATTAACACTTGCGATTTTTACTTGCTTTCTTATGCAGGTTCCATGACATGAACTTAAATTTATTACTATTATTTAAAGAACTTAAATATTAATTTGATTATATATATATATATAGTGATTCCAGTGAAAAAATGATTGATTCTCTCTCCAAATTGTCTACAGTGCTATCTTTGAATGTAAGAACATCATTTAACTATTCATTACAAAAATCTAGTATCTCTGGATCATAGCATGAAATATGGTGTGTTTCATATCTTAATCCATGATGAAACAGTGAGCTAACATTAAATTTAAGTAATCTATTACTGAAATATTTGCAATGATTCACATTGTATATGGCGGTAAAGCTTTGAGTTGCAAGTTTTCAACTAGTTTGCAAGATTTCATGATGTCAGGGAGAACATTGTTGACAATTTATTCACATTTCATATCATGACTTTTGATCCAGGTCAGCTAACATTCTAAAATTTTTGTGATGTGTAGGTAAACTATGTCCGTAGGTAAAACATGCATTGATTTTGAAATGGTATTGCAAGCCGCTTGGAGATTCAATCACATTTTTGAGTCACCCTGTGTGTAAATATATAAAGATTCCTATGATTTTGCTTTTAGAGTTTTATTTATTTTACAAGTTAAATTAATTTGTTTAGCTGCACTAAAATAAATTTAAAAATTACTTTTGCTCCTAAAAGTAGGAATGAAAAAATTGCAATTACTTTTTTTTTTTCATGTGTCATAGCATTGGCCGGGATGTGAACCCGCTAACCTGGGACAACTGCTTGTAAGCAGCTGTGCTGACCTCTTGACTACCAATGCTTGACTTTTATTATATTTAAGAGTAAACCCCAACAGGTTCTTTCATAAAATGACTAGAAATCAATTTTTGAAAGTTGTATGACTGAAGTTTAACTGTAAAAGCAACAATATCATGCTTTGAATAATGGAAATGTTTGTTTTTTATTAAAGAACTGCTAGCTTTCAGCTGATTTACAATATGACCATCTTCAGCAGATAAATATATTATTTTTATTTATAAAGTTAATGATTATGATTTTACAAAAGTCTACAGCTTTTTAAGCATGAAAATAAATAAATAAATAGTTTATTAATCAATTTATTATTAATAATGTTATAAAAAATCTTATGTAGTTACCTCCCCCCCCATATTTTGTATACTTGTGTGATGGCTAAAACTGAAACAGACCATTGGTTTATGATATTATATGATTTTATTCTATGTGCAGGGGATTTATGTCTGTTGCATGTATATTTAGTAGGTTATATTTCAACTATATTTTGTTTGGGTTATTGTACATCTCATCTTCGCTATCAGTTATCAACAAATTTAAATCAGATGGAATAAGTCATGGAATTGACTTCAAACTAGAGCTGCTATTTTGTTATTAAATTTGTTTTCATTATAAAGAATTGATATCTATTATTTAAGTGACACAAGATTTATTTTTGAATCAATAAGTATAATTCTTAAAGGCTTTAATAGTATTTTTGAATTTATTTACATTGTTTCTCATGTACGTATAAATTGTTTTTTCCACCACTGTAGTACTTACATAATCTGCCATTATGGGATGGGAAAACATTTCAGTTTGTCATTTGATACACCATGCATGATTTAGAATCAAAAAAAATAATCAAATGATTTATCACTCAGAAATTCATAAAAAGTTGGAGCACTGGTAGTGGTAGAGCTGGGCTGTGATTCATCGACCATGAGCGTCCAGTGTCTGCTATTCTGCCATTGCAGCAAAGAATTCTGGGAACTAAGAAAGAATGGAGTTTTTGTAGGAAATTCAAACATCAGAAGTAACAGAGCTGCTATGATCTATGGACATTGAGATCCATTCTGCTATCCTACCATTGCACTAAACCATGAAAGGTAAATAAATAATCAAATGGTTTATTTCTCGGGAATTCATAAGAAGTTTGAAAACCAGAGAAGTGACAGAGCTGGGATATAATTCATAGATCTTGAACTACAATCTGCCATTTTGCACTGCATCAAACAACACAAGGTTTTAATGTATAACAAACAGAGTAATGCATATTTTATTGTTCAAGTAAGATTGCATTCGTAAAACTACTAAGTAAAACCCGTAAACATCACATGATCACCATCTCTTATACTAGTAGTGCTTGTTTTGTTTTAAAACTACTAAGTCCAAGAAATATTCTATTTGACTTTTTAACCTTTATATATTAAAAGTAAGGGATGTCCCAAATGCCCATTATCATAGGGAAGATGTCACACCATAACACTTGCTTATTTCTTGCAGTCTGTAAACTAGTGAATAAATAGTAATGGGCATTCTTTCAGCTTATTTCACACACTCTTTTTTAAAAAAAATAGTTTTGTTACTAAACAGAATTCTAAGTATATTATTTTATAATTTATAAATTTACATTTGCTGAATTATTTAAATTAAATTATGCTGAGGCTGAAGTTTATATAGCCACCCATTTGTAATCTTAGGAATATAACATAAGCTATTTTTCTCCATCTGGATATTTAGGGAAGAGATTTTTGAGAGCTTTTGAGATAATGATCAAAGATGACATTTGCTGTAACATCAATTGATTTTTATTAAATGTGTACCATTTCTGTTCTTTCTTTTGGTTACAAGCAATCTCTTGAGTTTGTGGCAGTTCTTTTTTACTTTCTTAATAGTAGAAAGACTTAATTTTCTTGCTCATTTGTATATATATTGTGATCTTGTAAACATTTACATCAAATTTATAATGTAGACCATGTATATTTGTCATGATGTTTATATATAGGGTGTCTTAATGACGTGAAAGGGGCTTAGTAAAATTTATATAATTCTAAATTTTTAAAAGAATAATTTACATTAAAAGTATAGCAAACCAAAGATGAGATCATGTATTGCCGCTTGGTTATGGTGTATTTTAGTTACTGGAATTTGAATGTGAAATATAACACAATTGTAGATGGGATTGGGTGTATGTGCGTGCGTTGACCTTTTATCTCCAAATAAGGATACCTGTCTTGACAGCACTGCGTCATGTCTTCGAAGACAGGTATCCAATAAATTAACATTTAATTTTTATTTACATTTCTTTTGCAAATGTATTTGCAGTAGGTAGAGAGGTCAGAGTAACTTTAGGTCAACATGGACCTGAGAATAATATTGGCATCAAGAAGGGATTTGAACATTCCATTTGATTTTCAATGGTATGGATGACTAAAAAGTTGGAGGGAGGAGTAGATTGAAGCCTATCCATTAAAGTTTGAGATTTGCTATATTAATATAAATCGAACACTGATTATATGTATGTGTGGGAGATGATCTAGACCAGATGATCATTTACCTTTTTCTCATGTGTGCGATCGTGTGAATTGGTTGTATGAGATAGAGTGGTTAACTAAAGGGAGCTTGAAAGTCTGTGATCAAATCCCCTATATTACATTTAAACTCCTAGTATATGAATTATGCTTGTATTTCAAAAATATTATACTGTACTGTATATGGAATCGTAAATATTCCGTTATTTTAATGCAAAATTAATTCAGAAATATTTTTTAATTGAAGTTATGAAATTTAATTAAAACATAGCTTGTAATTAATATTATAATATTTTAATGATTTTTTTTTTGAACTATTAAAAAATGGATTTTGTTTGTAGAAAAATATTGAATAAGAAATTCTTCCGTTAATATAGTATGTGGGTGTAAGAGAAAGTATGTCGGTGATACACGTCGTTATGTATGTGGGTGTAAGAGAAAGTATGTCGGTGATACACGTCGTTAAAGTTGAAATTTCCCCCTAATTTTGAGTCAACAATTTTTTTTATCAAATTAACTACGTATGCATGTGTAGAATATTTCAAATACGACCTGTTATTGATAATAAGAACGTAGTTTTCGCCCGCAAAGCTCGCATCTTTATATATTTATGGCTTTAAAGGATTTAATAAGATATTTTGAAAAGATCTCCCAGTGTGCGGTTATTTTCTTTCTAATCAAGGAGAGGGGGGAGGGGGCTTGTATTATGCAATTAGATCTCAGGTTCACTATAAAAGGCTGATGTATCTTCAGATATTTTATTAAGGTGCTATTGTTGGACGTCTGAATTATTTCCTTGGCAACAATAGATGTAGTTAGTGCCAAAAATTTGTTGACTTTTACAAGTTTTATAAAAGACAGTTTGTCAGTCTCGATTTGATGGTGTTTACTTTCTTATTTTTGTCATTTTGTAATAAAAGTTTTTTTAAAAAAAAAATTAAAGCAGCAAACTATCTCTAAAGTGCATGCGCACACACACTTTTCTTATATATTATAGAAATCGGCTGCAAAAGAACCTTTGTAGTTTATCAATGCATATCTTTTATATCTAGGACTTGGGATTTGAATTCAAAGTTATGTAGAAGTTTGAAATTTTTTTCAAGTTTCAATAGGTTTATAATCTTATAACTAGTCAGCCTATAGTTAATCTAGCTAATCGTCTAGTTGATCAGCAAATGGGTGTCTAGCAATTCTTATACTAGAAGATAATGAATATTTAGGGGGTGAAATTTAAAGATGGAAAACATCTACTACTTTCATTATCTGGATAGAAATGAGTATGATGCTAAGGAAGTATAGAGCGTTTGGAAATTAGCGGTAGACTATTTAAAAGTTGTTAAACTTGTAGATTTTACCATAAAGTTAAAACTCTGATCAGGGTATAAGAAAACAATTGAACTTTGAATCTCTCGAATTCTCTAATAAGTATTAATAATTATAGTAGTTTAGGATTTTAAAAGTACAATTGCAAGATCATTAATCTAATCAATATTGTCTTCATTTTGTTGATTGTTAATATAGAGTCCACAGGTGTAAAATCACGTTTGTTGGATTGTCTATGCAAAACGAATCTCAGATTTTCTAAAGAAGTGTAATGTATCAGTATTATTTTAACTGGGAAGGTTGGAGAGCTACAATTAGACATAGTGTTGAAGTATTTCAGAAAGAAAAGTTTTCTGCTGAACAAATTAAAAGATATTGCAAAATATCAAACAGAAAATGCGCTTCTATATTTGATTGTATTTGTAGTTCACAGAATAGACATTGCAAAACCCATTTCTATTTTTTCATTGTTTTTTTTGCTTGGTGTTGGAATGGCAGCTACTATACATATGAAGTTCCAGATTTATTACGAAGCAATAGCCATAATACTTCCATCATAGATGACTGGTTATTGAAAACTTAGTTTGGTTTAAAAAAAATCATGAAGTACTATAGGTGTGGTTTTTAGTTGTGAGTTAAAATGTAGGAAAGATGTTATGGACTGATCAGTTATTTAGGAATTGCTTATATCAATTTGATAAAGACATTTGAGTCAGTTAACTGAAAAGTTTTTGCTGCAGTATTTGAAAACAAACTGGTTGTCTACCGATCATTCGTATTATACAACTGCTACCTGTTAGTATAAGAGGAAGATTTTTATTAGTAGTAGAAAATGTGAAAGACCTGCAATGATAACGAAAATGAAAACAGGATGCTTACTATCTACAATCATGTTTTCCACTTTTATGGCAGAAATCTTTGAAATAATTTGTATGAAACTTTGTGAGATAGTTGTCAAGATGCAGTGTAGGGTTTTCATGGTGGTTTTTATTTGAAACAGTTAAAAAGTTCATCTTCTTGACTTCTATATTTACCATATCCAATGGTTGTGTTATTTTTACTAATTCAAAAATTTATGTTTTGATTGCCATCGGTAAAAAAATTCAGCAAACTTAACTGTTTCATTAGCTTGGAATGGAAGAAAATTTTTTAACTTTTTAAGTAGAAATGTGTTGATGTTGAACTGGTTTTAATATGTTAAAATATAGTATATTTTGTCATAATGATATAATTGAATTAATTGTTTTTTATAAATGTTAGCTAATTTATGGTAATGAAGTTAGATATAGTAGAGCCCATGGTCTCAAAATTTAAAAGCATCGGGGAAATTCATTTAAGAATGATTCTTTGTTTTGAAAATACTGTGGCAATATCTCTTAACCAATCTCTATGTTCTTTATATTTTTGGATATGTTGATATTGAATCTTTATGGGATTAGGCACGTAAAGAAAATGATTACGAAACGGTCTTCATTAAACAAAAAACTTTTGCAGAGAATATAAGATTGATTTTTATGAGAGGGCTATGTCCCATTTATGTTTTAAAAATCTCAAAGACACTGTAATAATGTTCAATATTGAATGCTTTTACTAGAAAAGTAAAATATAAGAACTACAATTAGGTATGGAGTTGAGTCTTTCAGAATGAAAGATTTATTGCAGGAGTTAAAATGCTACATCATATGATGTTGAACATTTAGATTAAAGGAATTATATGTGCATCTATAGTTCATGAATTGATTCATACAATCATCACAAAAAGTCTTTTTTTTTTTTTTGGTCTTTCTTTTTTTGGCATTAGAATGGTTATATTTTTGCAAGTGATTCTTAATAATAACGTTGTTAGTTATAGAGTAATTTTATTCATTTGAATGTCTGTCATCTAATGGAAGCCCAAATTTAAAGTAAAGAGACCAAAGACATTTGTCAATATAATTAGTTCCCAAAATGATAATCATTTTTTTTATCCTTAATTAATATGCTAATTTATAACCGTGTGGGACTAGCTCATTTCTACATTTTTCAAAAATAATAGCTTTACAACATTTTTTTATTTTTTTATTTAACTCTTATTTTGTAATTAGATTGCTATAGGGGTTTTATTCATAGGTTTTTTGTAGTATCACAATTATTGGTTAAGTAGACAACAGGCACATTTATCTGCAAGAAGTTGTCATTACTCGTTATCTTATTTATAACATTCTAAAGTTAAAAATCATAACATTGTAATGGCACATAATCATTTCTGAATTGATTTCTGTCTTACCCATGTTTTTATTTTTTATTTTTTTAAATATAAATTTGGCCAGTCATCCTCTCTTGGAAAATTGTCTGCATTTCATTATAATCCTAGAAATAATAGTCAACTTTTACTTTTAAGGAGAAAACAATTTTTAACTTCTTATTGCCCATACAAAAGCGTTTGGGTTCGAAAAGATAGATGGCGATTCTATCTTTTCCAAAGACTTTATCATGTGGTTGAAGTGTTAGTATTCATTCATTTTATATTTAAAATCCAAAGCGCATGTGCAACAGTTTAATGCTGTTTAAATATTATTGTTTATAAAAAAACATCGCGCTATATAAAATAATTGACTTATTATAGGTATTTTGGAAATGCATTTTCCTTTTGAGCTCATCTGTTAAATTAAAAAGAATAGATTCAATTCCTGCTTTAGTGCAATGAAAATTTGTATTTTTAAGACGACACACTCATTAGTTTAAATAATAACTATTATTTAGTCGGTTTTTGACCCAGTATAACTAACTCAGTTAAACAGTAAACGGTTGGAAAAACTCAAGACACTTCTTAATCGTTTCATTGGTTAATAAAATCATCTCTTTTCGGTAAAGCAAAGACTTTCTAACATCTCGAAAGTAAAGGGGAAAAGCACTTAATATACATCTGAAACTATCGTGATTTTTAAGTATTAATTTTCATCTTTTATTTTCATAACTGATTCATTTAGTGAAGCAAGCTGAGATCCCTCCTTCCATTTAGAACAATTGATAATCATTTCAGTGATCCGTTCTATAGATGATGCCTACAAGTGACGACCAAATGTAATGTTTTTTTGCACACATCTCTTTGAGCACTGAACTTCTGCTTAATTAATTAATATTAATGACTCAAGGCTTCAGAATCGCATGAAACAAAGTTTGATTTATTGTTTTTAAGTGAACTGTATTTTTACTTTATACCGTAATTTAAAAGTTTTAAATTTGTTGGTCTTATTTTTAAACCTCGTTTGTAAGAAGGAAGCGAAGAGGAAGAAAAAAAAACAACGAATAATTAGGCAAAATTAATCTACCCCCTTTGCTAACCATAGAGCGTAAAATTGCAGTGCGTGCGAGGTGATGTGTGTTTATTAAAATAATTATTCATGTCTTCCTGCTCATAATTTGAAAATATTATAATTCTGAGATAATATCCTGACCTTGAACCAAGAATTATCTCTGGCTGGAGAACAGGCAAAATAAAATGAACTATTTTTAAAAGAAAAGTAGATTTTTTATTTTATCCTAAAACTTGTAGGATGTGATATTTTAAGACTAAAGGATCAGCTGATTCGCAGATGTGTTTATTTATAAAACTGAAAAAAAAACATGAAAATATGTTTAGTATTATGTTGCCTATCGAAAGCAAGTGGAGTTAAGTCAGAGAGAAAGTGGTATAATCGAGTGTTAACATTATACGGTAGTTTGCTGTTTATCTGCAGCTCTCTTAGCCATTTATTGGACAATCTTAGAATGTGTATCAAAATATATTAGCTCGTCAGTTTATTATTATTTTGGTATATATAAAACATTCTTTTTATCAAACAGATCTTGGGTAGTTATATATTTTTAGAATATATTTAATCTTTGTAAAGAAGACCATTATTTTAAATGCAAAATATCAAAATATGTACACACACACACATAGCCGCAAGCGCACACACACACACATACTTACAAAGTATAATTGAAATAAATTTATTAATCTGTACTTACAATACATGGAAACAAATTATTTAAGTTTTTAATTTGTCTAGATTTTGCAGATGATATGGTTTTTTTTTGCACATACTGCTTTGAAAATAGGAAAGTTGGATTAAAGACAAATGCTAAAAAAAAAAAATGTTCAATGGATTTTCTCATAAGTTTGATGTTATGAATTAGAAAAAGTTAACAATTTTTAATACGCAATGAATGAAATTAATCATAAAATTTTATAAAAATCAAAATGAATATGTCTTGGTGTTTGAACAGAAAGTTTTTTAATAGATATATTTTATAATTTATTACTAATAGATCTGAGATTTAGACACTTAACAAAAGAACACTACAATGATTTAAGGCCACTCGGTGAAGCATAGAGAAATATATATGACGGAAATAACGAGAGAATGAAAGCGAAATACTTGAATGAAAGAACAAACAGGTAACATTGTCATCATTGAAATAATTAAGAGATTAATATGGAGCTGGTTTGGATATATTTCTAAAAGAAATGATAATAGAGGGATAGTTGAAGTCTTAATATGAGATCACATGTGAGATGGATATACGAAATAAAGAAATTTGTTTGGTATAATATAGAGAAGTGAAGCTACATGAAACAGATTAACTGAATTGAGCCTATAAAATAAACCATGACAAACTTTAATATACCACTTATATGTATGACAAATATGGTAAGTTTATAGATTCAGTAAAAACTTTTTTGTTTATATATTAATTAGTTGCATTTGCATATTGAGTTAAGATATAATTTCATATTATTACTGCCATCTATCATATATTTTTGTAAATCTTTTTACATTATTCTTTAATTAAAATAGTTTACTTACCTTAGTGATGTTAAGAGTGTCTTTACTTTATGGTATAGCTCTAAGTTTGAGATGCTGTCTTCAAGAAGATGGCAGTCATTGTTTAACTATTGTTTCGAGATAGGAAAGTTATTCTGCATATATAATTTATATGCCATTATTTTTTTCTATTTAAATATTTGTTAATTTTTTAAAATCTATATATGGTAGGATATTATTAATTCATATATCTATTATTCAAAATCTTGTATTATCCCAACAAAATTTAAATGAACTTTATCCTTTAGTAAATGAATTTGTTTATGCAAAGGCAGTAAAAACAATCATAATCATATTTAGTAAATGCCTGTAAATTAATATATGTAATTGAAGTACGCTACTTGTTTTTTTCTATGTTAGCAAAATTTGGGTTCATCATAAAAGGGTAAAATGTCTATTCTTGATATCTGAAAACTTTACAAGTCTTTAAAAAAACCTCCTGAAATCAGGAATTTTGAACCAATGATGTTTTATCTGTAATAACAGGTTATTTTTGATTTCATTTATTGTACAGGTATTTGTGTTTGTTATTAATGCACTGTTTATCATCACATATAAGGTTAATATTTTTAAGTTTCTTATTAGGCACAATTATCCAATGTTGATCCCTGAATGAACCATCATCTATTTAAGTATCTAAATCACCTGATTGCTTACCTTCCAAATATTACACACTTTTGTGATGAGTTAAATCTCATAATGTGAGGAAAATAAAGACAATTTTAATCTAATTATTTATGCATCGAATGAAAATTCAGCTTAGTCTCATCAAGTTTCCATTATAATTCAAAAACTTCAGTGTATTCTATAGAGAATTACAGGATATACTATAGTTTTGAACAATTGTCCTTATTTTTAAAGTTATGTTTTTGCATCCAAAACCCTTTCCTATGCTTTTTATTGTCCAGTAATATCTGCGATGAATCTTGATGGCTGGATATGTTGTCCTGGATGATTGATCCGAGAAAGTAAAAACTGTCAATAATTTTTATAGTTTCATCATTGTCTTTGAAGTCAAGAGTTGTTTTTGTAATCATTGTCTTTATCATCTTCATTTATATTTGCTCATAATCACTTTTATTGTTTATAATTTTCCTAATAAGAATGACAGTTTTTTTTTCCATATAATCATCTTATACTAGATTCTTAATATTTTTTTTTTCCAATTCCATATCTTATGTCTTTTGTATATTCAATTATGGCCTCATCAATAAAAGACCCCTGGCCTTCTTTATTATGATATCATTGGCTTTTGCAATGTTGGTGATATTATCTTCGAAAATCCTGAATTCATATTTGACTTCACCCAATCTAGAGATCTTATTATAAATTTAGAATACAAGCCAACAAGTTTATGTTAAAAGGGTTGCAGAAAATGAGATTAACATTTTGACCTTGCCTAAATATGTAATATGAATGGTCGACTTTTGTAAAAAAAACTTCAAGTTTTATTCCAAATGTAAGTTCATCAAATATGCGAAATCTATTTGATATAGAGACTTCTAGATTAAATGTAAGAATTCTACAAGTTGTCAAGATTTCAGAATGTAACTACTTTTAATGATACTTATTTTTTAGAGTAAGAAGATTTAATAGAAAGAGTAGATAAAAAAATTTTTTTTGGAAGGCTAATTCAGTGATGAGGACATTGTATAATTTTGGACTCATTATAAAATTTAACTTGATATCTTTGATTTCAGGTATATCAGAGAAAGGTTGGCAATAACTAAAATTTGAATTAATGATTGTATCAGTACTTATGCTTTAATTTTAGATTCTGAAAGTTTTTATTCTTTGTTGAATAGAATCATGACATCAGCACAAATAGAAGAACTATTAAACATCACATGACCACCACTTTCCATGCTTACACAAGCTAGCAAACTCTATTCAGTAGTTACTATGGGTTATTAAAGAACTAAACACACCCAAATGTATAGATACTGAACTGGGTTTAAATCTGTATGACTATATAGGTGAGCTTGAATTGAAAACATTGTGTTTTCATTTTGAACTTATAGCTTTATAGTTAACTAAAAAGGTAAAAGATAAAATGGCCAAATTTCTTGTTGGTTGAGCATGAATTATGTATATTGGAGATCATTTATCTTTTTCACATGTGTGTGGTCATGTGTATCAGTTGTAAGAGATAGAGCAGTTAGCTGAAGGGAGCTTGAATGTCTGTATTCGAATCTCTTATAATTTACACCTAAAATTTCCAAGTATATAAATTATACTTGTATTCAATCAAATATTACAAATTCAGCCTCTTTACTGCTCATCTCCCTTCTGTGTATTTAAATGAATAAGGTCCTATACATGAGGGGTCAGAGTGATTTAAAGTCAACATAAGAATGACAATAATATTGGCATCGAGAAGGGATTTGAGTATTCCAGCATCAGATTTTCAATCATATGGTTGGCTGAGTTGGAGAGTAGAGTAGATTGAAATTTTTGTCCATTAAAGTTTGAAGATTGGCTATCTTAATATAAACCAAGCACTGATTATATATATGTGTGGGAGATGATGATTTGAACCAATTGATGCACAAAATCCTTGTATTGGAGATCACTTATCTTTTTCATTTGTGTGTGATCGTGTGTATTGATTATATGAGATAAAGCAGATAGCTGAAGGGAGCTTGAAAGTCTGTGTTCAAATCCCTTATAATTTACTATTAAGTTTCAAAAAATTAATAAATCTATTATAAATTCTATTCAGAAGGTTTATTTCAATTTTTTGTTTGTATTTATACTATAACATGTAAATGTGACTTGCTCTAAACATTATCGTAATTTGTTTATATTCAACATTTTTATTTTTCTGACTACCATTTTGGAAAAATGATGAAAGTTTGGATCTCCCGTTGACAGAACAATATGTAGTTGAATATTTCCAAAGATACAGGATTCTGCCTTACAAAAAGTCAGCGTTAATGGGCACCATATGACACTTGACATTTCTTATATTGTTTTATTTTTATATTAATAAGATGAAGTCTGCATGAATGGGCACGATATGATACTTTAAATTTTTTATGGTTCTATTATTTTTATATTAGTAAGTTAGTGGAAATATTTTTATTAATTTTTGCAGATTTCTTTTTTTAAACATAACTATAATAGTAATCAAAAACTGTAAATATTAAATACGATCTCTTCTTTCCAGCCATTTTGTTTTAAATATTTATTGCCTGTCCCTGAAACTGTATGATTAAAAAAAGGTTAACAAGCTTGGTAGACAGGATAATATACCAGCATTGAAAAATTTTATAACAGTTTATGTACTACATTTTCTTTTAATTTTAAACATTATACAAACTATGCTAGTGGTAATAGCAATAAATAATATACTAATTTTAAAATAAAAATATTGATTATATATTAGATACTCTTCTATATTTTTCTATATACTATACTCAACTATTTTTTTCTCTTCTTTAATATATTTTTTAATTTGACTTTTTTATTTTCCTATAATGTTGCAAGCTTTTTAATTAAATAGGTGAATTATTGAATAATTTCGGAACATAGTGATTTAATTATTCTAGTTCCATATTTATTACAATATTTTGAAATTACATATGTATAAACAATGAGAATTGCCAATTCCTCTACAAGCTTTATGATAAATGCTTAGCCAGAGCCAGCACAAAATATCTCTGTCAGGAACCCCTACCCAATCCCCTGACCATGATTTTGTGCTTTGGCACTCCTCAGAGAGGTGCCAGGGTAGGTTCAGACACTTGATCTAAAAATACCAACCCAAAGCCAAGTACTTATCTAAAAGTTATCTATTGAGTGGAAAATCTGAAATTTTCAGACATCTACATGTCTTCAAACCCAGCTTGGTTTTGGGTTGGTATTTTTAGATCTAGTGTCTGAACCTACCCTGACACCTCTCTGAGGAGTGCCAAAGTATGAAACCATGGTCAGGGGTTTGGGGAGGGGTTCCTGACAGAGATATTTTAAGTGCTGGCTCTGGCTAAGCATTTATCATAAAGCTTGTAAAGGAATTGGCAATCCTCATTGTTTATAACTTACAAGCTTAAGAGATAGGGTCATGTGATATATGACTCTTATTTTGACTATATATGTATCTGTTTTTTTAGCATGCATTTTCTTTAGTTTTACAAATAATTCTAGCAAACAAATAAATACATTTTTATATTTTATATGAAATTTATTATTCTTGACGGTACTACTGTCTAGCGATATTACTATAGAAGGAAAAAAATAATAAAAATTAAGGAGAAAAAAGAAATATTAAAATAAAATAGTATTCACCATTCTGTACAGCAATGTGATAGTTAAGAATAAATCTTAGAAAAGAAAGATAACTAATGTTGATTTTTTAAGAAAGTCAACTTCCATATGGTTTACTCCATTTGCACAATTACAAAAAATATCTTGCAAAAAAAACACATAATATACATCCTACATTGTTTGTAAAATTTTACACTTTGTTGACAATATTATTATAATATCATTAAATGTGATGTAATTAAACTTATAAAATGTCCAGCTAAGCAAGAGTGAAAAAGATGCAATCTTGAGTTTATGAATTGTTGCAAAATTTTAACTCTTTAAATTAAACTAATCATTAGTATTTTATCTAAGTGAATGGTATTTATAATTGCTTATTAAAACGTACCTTTAAAATGGCATTAAAAAATAACTTTATTAATAAATTTTTATTTTGCTCTTCAGTTTTTTTAAAAAAGTTTATAAAACTAAAAAATATAGGGTATATGAGCACAGACTTTCACAAGACCCACCACTCTCCACTCTATCTAATAACACCGATGCACTCAAGCACATATATGCTGAATCTGTCCATTAAAGTATGAAGATTGTCTATCTTAATATATATCTGAGCACTTATAGTATATATGTGTGGGAGATGATAATCTGGACCAACTGATGAGTGTTGGTTTAGCATGAAATACGTATATATTGGTGATTATTTATCTTTTCAGCATATATGTGCTTGAGTGTATCGGGGTTATTAGATAGAGTGGAGAGTGGTGTGTCTTGTGAAAGTCTGTGCTCATATACCCTATATATATATATATAAACAAAGGTATATAATAAGCCTGTGTTTCGGTTAAAACTAAAAAATAGAAAATGAAAAACTTAGAAAAATTTATTTTAAATAAGTGCTTTTTTACTCCCACTACAAAGCAGATAACCTTCCGGGTTGTCTAATTCTTTATCATACAGTTTATTTTATCTTATGATTTTTTAAGTCATTTTGATTTTTTTATTTATCTTCTCTAAGTCTGTGCTTCTGTGTCACTGTCCATATGATAATCATCAGTCTGCAGTGTTTTATGTGATATTTTTTCTATTTTTTTTTTTTTAATATGTGGTTTATACACTCATCTTATATTAACTTGTATATAATCAGATAATTTTCATTCATCATTCTTATTTAATATTATCCTACCTCCCCTACTTCAAAATACCATGTAGACATAGTGTTATCAAATAGTTGAAATTTTTTGGATTAGCTCTGTTGTTATTTTCCTTGAGTTTTATATCCTTGTAAAATAAAATTTTATTCCGGTAATATGCAATAAGTAATAATCTAGCATATGTTTTGAAATTAAATTGTGAAAAATATAATTATTTTTAAATTGAAAAGTTGTTTTATGTATTTTTTTTAACACCTATCTTTCAGCTGATATTGTGCGGGCCACAAAAGAAGAGCGGAAGCAGCTGACTCAAAATGATTCTGAAAATTTGCGTGGATCTGCCATTAATGATGATGACGAAGATGCTGAGGTTCCTACAAAAGCTCCGGAACGAGATCCTAAAAAGCACAATAATACGTAAGCAACTTTTCATATTAAAGTTCAGTATTTCACTTTTCATTTTGCTAATCGATTGTTGTTTTTTAGGAACCTCGATGCTATGATGCATATTCTGAAAGGTAACATTGGTACGGGCATCTTAGCACTTCCGTCAGCTCTTCACAAGGCAGGACTGATTGTAAGTTTCTGAACAGAGAAAAGAAACGTTTTAAAGATTAATATTTAATAGGTATGCAGAAACTTGATTTCAGTATGGAATTTTTTTTAATATCAATAGATGCGGTAGATTCTAAGATATAACATTTGTCTAGCATGATTTGAATACATTTCTTATAATTTTTTGAAATGCTCTTTAAATGCATCTTGCTTATTGAATAATCAGTTTCTGCTGTGTGTGTAATATTTAGTGAATGGTAGGTTGTGTCTTTCATGGTTTAGTGCAGGGGTAGAGTCAGTTTCTGGAGTGGGGAATCCTCTGATTGAGTCCATTGCTGATACTTTCAACTTCTTATGAACTCTTGAGCGATAAAGCCATGTGACGATGATGATGAATTGTTATGACTATTATTGTTTATTTATTATTGATAATTGTAAACATCTCTCAGAAGATTTATTAATATTTTTATGAACAGTAAATTCTTCTAAAATTTTCACTAATTCCATCAATATATATATAAAAAAAGCACAGTAATAGTTTAGACAAAGTTTTTCGAGAATGAACTGATGATGCATATGCACTGTGGCTTCTTCTTTCTCGGAGTCAGGAATCTCTCGGCCACTATGCCCAGAGAAACCTGTTAGCCGCCTTACCTTCCCTTTCCATTCCGCAGCCTAAGTTTTTTCCATATTCTTCTCTATCCTGTTCCATCCCATTTCCACAAACATTATCTTTGTCAACACTATGGCTTTTATATCTAAATCCCCCATATCTTTTATCAAACCCAGCATTAAAGCTAAGAACCCACTTTCTGTACACTTATGTTTATATTTATTCTCCCACAACTTTATTATTTGTATCCTTTCTGCTTGTAGATATTTACATTCAATTAATAGATGCCTAATATTTTCTACGACTTTCTTACATAACTTGCAGACTAAATCACCCGCTTTTTTCCATTTGTGGGTATATTTCTTTATTCACATGATCACCATTTCTTATGCTTGCTGATAATTGTTATTAAAACAGGCAAAACTCTCCATACAGTAGTGCCACTTACTGATGAAAGGCACAAACTAGAAACTAGTCTGGGGATGTTGGATGTGTAGGCACTAGACAGGGATTTTATTTACAAGCCTTCTGGTTTACTCTGGCTTGCACTGAGTGGCACTACTGTATGGAGAGTTTTGCCTGTTTTAATATTTCTTTATTGTTAACAATCCTGTTTGAGCTTTAAACAGTAAACTACTTTCTTTGCTATTATCATAAATTAACTTGCACCCAATATTCTGTTTACTTCTATATATACTTAAACTCTTTTTTTTCACTCTACTAGTTCTCCATCTCTCCAACTTCCTATTTATTTATTAATGCATCTAATCTTCTATCTCATTCCTTGCCCGTATAATACTCAACAATTCTCCTAACACAATCATCCCACTTTTCTGTATAAGTATAGTGACATAAAGTCTTTATCCAAATCTTCTGCATACAGTACTAGATGTAGAAGGATCACTGCAAGAAGCCTCTAGCGGCAGAAACATATACTACAATGCTTTCACCTTCCAGAGAACTATTCCAGGTTTTTTTTGTATACTCCCTTATATCTTGATTCAATATTACTTTTGACAACAATGCTTCCAAATTTTCATTTTGATCAGAAGTGCAAAAAGAATTGCATATCATTAAAATAAAATAAAAAAATTATCCATATCAGAAAATTGGGGCTGGTAGGGAGGGAGACAGTGCATTTCTATCATGTTGGTTTCAGGACCTAAGAAAGTACAAAAATTCCAAAAAACTATGCACATGCAAAAAATAAGTAGAGATTTCAAAGCAAGTATAAAAACAAAGCAGGATAGTTTGTTATTCAAGTAGATGAAGAATTGATTCCAAGCTGAAATCATGATTTGAGGAGCCCAACGGTATAAATATTTATGTTTAAAATAAAAGTCACAGATGTTAATTCTAAGTTCAGTACCAATATTTTCAATGAATGCATGGTTAAATCTATCGCTGCCTTTCAATTTAAGTATATTCCATTTTTAAAAAATAACTAAAATATTAGCTAAGAATAATGACTGCATGATAAGCAAGAAAAGCATATCAAATTAGGAATTAAGTTATTAACTCAGAAAATTGTTTTTTTATTTTATTTTTCAAACAATGAAATTAATACATTGTACAGGCTTAAATCTGCATTTATATATGTAATATATGCGGGATTCGAACTCAGACTTTTACATGACCCATTACTCTCAGTGCCATCTCATATTGTTGACCCACCTGATCACACACATGTTGAAAAGATAAATAATCACCAATGTACGTATTTCATGCTAAACCAGCAATCATCAGTTGGTCTAGATTACTATTCTCACATATATATATAATCAGTGCTCAGCTTTATATTAAGATAGCCAATCTTCATACTTTAATGGACAGGCTTCAAACTATTCCAACTCACAACTTTTCAGCCCTCCATTTCATCGAAAATCTGATGATGGAACATTCAAAACCAAATGTGCAACTTGAACTCATCAGTTAATAGATTAATGAAAAATATTTTAGCAGTATTGACCAAAAAAAAAGGGGAGGGAGGGGGGTTGGAACAACAGACCAGATCAACATTTAATAAAAAAAAAAAAATGTTTGTTTTGGTTGTTTTGACAGAATAGGGTTAACTTCATTTTGTTTTTTTAAACTATTCAATGTGCTACTTATTTGTCAGATATATAGATTCAAAATAATTGAAAATTAGAATATTAAAATTTAAATATACAAACATATACTTTAAAAAATATTTCCTTATACAATCATAAACTAAAATGTAGAGGGGGGAAATTTCTAATAATATTTAAAACAAGTAAGAGGAAAAAACACACAAAGTAAGGCTATGAACGAATTTGTTTAGAATTTAACAAACTATTTAATATTAAATCATTTAAATTATTAAATATTTATTAAAAATTATAAGCAGTAATTAGTAAATTTGTGGCAACAGATAAATAAGTAAAATGAAAGATTCTAAATAGTAATTAAACAGAATTGAGAATTAATACTTTGGTTTTTTTTAAGCATGTGGACAGAGCAGAAAAATATTTAAAGTGGTTTATTTCTTCCATATCATTAACTAGAAAATATTTATTTGTTAATAAAAGCAAAGGAGTCTTTATTTTTATAAAAACCAATAATTTTGGCTAGGTTTTTACACAAAATGGTCCCTTGATATCTTCTTGTCGTCATTCTTTTATTCATCTTCTACATTTTAAGAATCGGATCTAGCAGAAGCTTCAGCGAATCTGTTGACTATAGGGGTTTCGACTGCACCTTCACTGCTTTTCCATTTCAGCTCTGCCATCTAGTGTAAGTTTGAGTAACCAAATATATGTTAGATTTAGAGTATGTTAAATCATTTACTCAATGCTGTTTTAATGACTCCTCTATACTTGTTTCTGGGTTAAGGTTCTCATCAATGAGCACTTTTGAACCTGAATGTAGTGCACCAAGATTTGTAAATGTAATCTTCCAGAAAATCCAGTTGCACTAAATTCAGGTTTAAAACTCTACTTATTGATAAAGGCCTTAAGCTGGAGATATGGATAGGACAGCACTGGATAAAGGTTTATTAAGTACTCCACCTAATATTTATTCATTATTTAAGTTCACATTTAAATGTAATTTATCTCTGTTAGGTTATAATTGTTGTAGAAATTTATTACAGTTATATTTGCAACTTAAGTAATATTCTCTGTTTACAGGTTGGCTCTATCTCTATTATGGGAGTGGGGTTTATAGCAGTTCACTGTATGCATATTTTAGTAAGGTGTGCACATCATTTGTGTGAAAGGTAAGTTATTCATTATCATATGATTTTTTTAGCCTAAGTCTTTTTTTTTTTTTTCAACGATGATAGCTGTTTTCCACGCAATGTTTAAAAGGTAAGGCAGTGCACAGTTTGATACATTAATAAAGTTATTCAAATGTCATATGACTTACTGAGCAAAGAACTATTCATTTATTATTATTATTTTAAAAAAATAAACTGCTAAATATATCTAGAATATCTGATGCAGGTGTTGTGTACACTGGCATCTGGTATCATTTTGCGAACACATAACAGAACATTTTACCGTTAACCCGACTGCTATGAATATGTGTTATTAGGGTACCAGACATTAAATATCATAACCAAGCATTTACTTGTGATTCATTGGTTTACTTAATGCTTTTTATCAATGATATGTACTACATGATTAAGTGCAATGGTGGAACATCTGGCTCTGCAGCGTAGGGTTCTTGGCTCAATTCTAATTCTGGCTCTTCGGGCATTCAAACTTCTTATGAACATCAGATCAATAAATCCATTCGATTATTTAATAATGGCATCAGATGATTGAAGAGATTGCCATTATTTGATGGATTAAAAAATAGTAAACGTTTTATCATTGAAAAAATAAAACCTATTTTAAAAAGTTAACAAAGAAAAGAGAAATGGAGTTCAAGTAATTCAATTATTTGACCAGAGAGTATTTTTCATTGGGAATAGTTTGTTTTTTTTTATAAAAAAAATATTTGGCCAAAATATTGATCCATTTTATTTCTTTTTTTCAACTAATAAAAATTGATGTTAGTTGTGGAGAAGGCGCATGGTGAACAGCGCCACCTAGTGGCTGGAACAAACTGCTTTGGGCCCTTACCTGGATACTTCTGTGTGTTGACACAGAAACAGAGCCTCTTGTGGCCATCGAGCGCCTTCTCGACAACTACCTTTATGTAGGACAGTAATATAGCTTCAAATTTAATACCTGAAGACTAATATTTTAAATAAGTCTTCATATTTATAAAAGATCTTATAGATCAGAGATTGGTGTGAGTTAATTTATGACAATAGTAAGGAAAGTAGTTTATTGTTTAAGGCTCAAATAGGATCTTTAGTAACAATAGAATATACATGTAAATGGGAAAATATGGGTGATTTAGTGTGCAAATTGTGTAAGGAAGATATAGAAAATATTAGGCATCTGTTGATTGAATGTAAATGCTTGAAAGCAGAAAGGGTACAAATAATGAAGTTATGTGAGAATAAATATGAATAAAGTGATTATACAGAAAGTGAGTTATTAGTTTTTATCCTGGGTTTGGGAAAAGATAAGGGGAATTTAGATATAAAGGCCATAGAATTGACAAAAATTATGTTGTGGAAATGGGATGGAGCAGATTATGGGAAAGCTTAGGGTGGGAAATGGAAGAGGAAGGTAAAGGGCTAACAGGTTTCTTTGGGCATAGTTGCTGAGAGATTCCTGACTTTACATCGCATCATATCAATCAATGGATGCAAGGTGTTTGTGCATAAAATCTCTATCTAATGCCTACTCATCCAATATCCCCAAATTAGTTTCTAGCTTGTGCTTTCATCAGTGCGAAGCTTTGGATGTGAGAGCACAGCACCTAGATCTTAGGATCTAATGCAGCCCTCCACTTGCTCTCAGATCCAAGGCTCCTCACTAATAAGAGCCACAAGCTAGAAACTAGTCTGGGAATATTGGATGAATAGGCACTAGATAGGGATTTTATGCACAAACCTTTTTGCATCCATTGATTACTCTGGTTTGCACTAGTAGCTACTGTATGGAGAGTTTAGCCTCTGTGTAAACAACTTGCATAAGCATAAGAAATTGTGATCATGTGAGGTTTAGTGTAGATGGATGAGTTCATCATCATTCATCATGATGAGGACCTCGTATATATATAACTCCAAAATTACAAGTTGACATAATTTTTGCATTTTGTTCATTTTTAAATCCAATTTTAGCTAAACGATTAATTCTTTCAAAGAAATTTATTGTGATTAGAAATAGAATTAAGCATTAATGATCATATCATTAAAAATATTCTTAAATTGATATGTGCACTTTAATCTAACCTTAGAACTGGTACAACAGCTCTGGATTATAACCAAGTTGCAGAGGTTTCATTCAAAAATGGACCAAAGCCATTACAACGGTATTCTAAGGTAGCCAGGTAATTTTGATTTTTACACTTGTTGCTTAGACTTTATGTATGTATAAGTAGTTTAATCGTTATCAACTGTCAAAATTTATTATAAATTCTAATAATTTTTAATTTTCCATGATGCATACCTATCAAACAGTTTTAAACTGAAATTAATGCTAATTTTTTTATGCGAATATAATCATTTGCAATCAGATTATAAAAATGAAGATCGTTGCTTGGTAATATTCTGATTTTAATGATTAATCATCTCATTTAATTTTACAACTGACCATAATTACAGTGAATTCTAAGTCAAATTATTTTTTAAGGGCAAGAGAAAATAAATATTAGTTAGACTTAAAGAATAGAATTGAACTATTAAAAAACTAAAAATGATTATTTACTGAAATTTATATAAAGTACGACTCAGATTTTATAATTCAAAAGATTTTATCTTTATTATTTGCAAAAAGTATGTATGCTTATATATGTAATTTTAAAACCACAGTAATTATGCAAATTAAAAAAAAAAATTGGAGTTAATATAAATAAACATTTTTTTCTAACAAACTTGTTTTTGTTTTATTTATTTTGAAAGTAATTTTATTGGGAACAGAATTATAAAAATATTTTGAAAAATCGTAAGATTATTTTGTATATGTATTAATTTCTTTGCTTACAGCTCCATATTCAGCAACAGTGCTGGAAAGGTTAGGGCAAGCATTCTGGAAGTTTTTACCCCATAAAATGCATGATGTTTCCTTAAATAATCATTACCATTTTACTGACTTCTATTCAGTAAGTGACATGATGAAGAAGTAACACTAAAATCCCACCTTTTCTTGGAAAATGCAGATGATTTTAGAGACTTCAAATGGTTGCTATAGCGACGTTGTTTTGTTTAAAATAATATTTTTTATTTTAAAAAAATTAAAATGATAAACCATTTTACTTTTAACAATGATTATTATCATTTTCAAAACATTTTAACATGTATTTACACATGACTTTTAATATTTTGTAATATATAATAAAGAAAAATATTCCCATAAAAGCAACATCTGTAAACTCAAACAAGAGAGTTACAGTATGTATACAAATACACGGACCTTAATGCATATGCAAGTTGCAATGATTTCTGAAAGGGTGTAAATCATGAAAAATAAAACATAATGATCATAGCAGCCAATTTCAGTTTTCTATGTATATTACTGTAAAACATATGAATCATGTGACCATTATTTAAGGTTAAAAATGTCCAATTATATGATGCGTATATATATTTTTCTGTAATTTTTATTTGTTCTCTGATCCATGCTGTGTATAATATAAACCAAATACTATCACTCAGAACTGTTTCATTTAATTGCATGTGGACAAATCTTCAAATGTAACCAATGTTGTATTTAATAAAGTCCTTTAAAAGATAATTTTACTTAATATGAAATGCATGTATGTATGACAGCCATTTTTAAATTTTTGCATCTTGATTTTTTGGAGAGGCACTTTAATTTATCAGGAACAATATACTAGGTTAAATAGCATTTCTATAAAAGTATTAAAAATATATAAATATTTTTTTTTATATTATTAACTGTTTGATGCATAATTATGAAAAAATATTTGAAGTATTTTTGGTAAAGAAAATGTATCATGAATCTGAAGATACTACAAACAACAGATTTAAATATTTTTGTATTTATTCCATCCTTCATAAGTCTGAAAGAAGAATTACTGGAAATTGGCTCTTAATAATCACATAGTCATATATACGTTTTGAATCATATAAAACTCCAGTATTTTAGATATAGTTATTGGAACAGTATTACTATTTAAGTTCATACATAACGTTTTACCAGCACTTCCTGAAAGCGCTTAGTGCAATATAAACATTACTTTGTTATATGTGAAGTATAATTAATTATTTAATTATAATAGTCTTGTATTATGCAGATGTTAAAAGTAATTATATTAAAGAGAAAAAAAAATCAAGAATGTTGTATTCATAGCCCATACAGTTTTTCAATATACTATTTTTAGTATGGTCACCAGGGCCAAAAATTGTTTTAAAAACCATGATTTAAATAAACGTCATCAAAAGAGAGCAGAAGTATACAAAATATGATGATAGTTATTTAAACTTTGGCTTTAAATCCACATTCATGAAATATTCTTAGTAATATGATTTTCTTGCAGGAGTTAGCTGCAGAAAGTCTTCTTTTCAAAATGTTTCCTAAATGGTCCTCACAAATGTTTTGCTCATAAATAACCAGTATTGAATGTGCACATATTCATGTAAACATATTTCACATGCAATTTAAATATTCGAAAAAGCATTTTTGTGTGCGCCTTAGGTTGCATTTTAAATAATAAAATGCAAAAAACTTTATACGGTTGGGGAAGAACTTATTTTACCTGCGGCATCCCATTTTTTAATAATGATCAGAAAGTTTGGAGCATATCAACATTCTTTCTTCATATTAATACTGCAATTTGCAGAATGCAAAATATGGAATATAAAATGAACACTTAATTGAAAAATAAAACAGTAATCAATTGGACATTCAGTTGGTTGGAGCAACTGATAATCGTAATGAAAGTAATCAAACAGTTAATTTCTGAGGAGCACACTGGAATCCGTGACTAACACTATGCTAGTATCTGGCTAGAGATAAATTTGTTGAGGATCAATTGTTCTATAAAAATGTTAACACATATGTTTTATATCACATATCTAGTAATTGGATTAAAATGTATTATTGTATTCTCTTTATTTTATGTTATCCAGAATAAGATTTTGCTAATGGATAGCAAAATGTCAGCTGATTATTAGGTGTATTGTTGGATATGTGATGCACTATTGGTTTTATCAAAATATATTACCATCGATAGAGATGCTAGTTGTTTTGTGTCAGGTTATCTGAGTAGACTATTGAACAGATATACATCATGAAGCATGTAATGCATTGAGGGCATATTGCAAGTGATGATATATCTATATAAATTCCACTTTGAAAAAATCATGCAAACTAATCAAAACAGCTTTTGCAGAGGATTCGTTGTTTAAAAAAATATATGTACCCCCATGACCAAATTTACTTTTTTAATATATTAGTAATTTTATTGACTTTCTTATGGTAATGTAGTATCATACATATATGAATTGAGTCTAGCACTTCAGTCCTATCTTCTTTTAATTCCACAGCAATATTAGACTTATTATAAACATTGTTTGAATCCCAGCAGCTTATCTTTATGATATTTTTCACAAACGAAATTCACTTAGTTTACATTTTTAAGGGAATGATAGAAATAGTTTACAACAGCCAAGCAAAATTTTAATTTAAAAAAAAAAAATGGTAATACAGCATCGATTGATCCACGCCATAAGATGGCGCTGTTTCTATGCTAAAGCACATAAATATGCTGTTTACAAGGCTGCTCATAGATCTTACGGCCTAGTAAACTGTTCAACCGCTAAGATGTTGAAGTGCACCCATTACCCCAACATCTCTAGTATGTTGAACATTATTAGCGACAAGTATGCAAGACTCTCAATAGGCATTACTCTTAACTATTGTACAGCATATGATGTGAAGGTTTCTGTATTTTGAATGTCGAAAACTATATTATAACGTTTTTTTTTTTTTTTTGGCTTCGATGTATTTTTTTTTTTTTTCGTTCGTAAAAATTGTAACGATTTTCCAAACGCCCCTGGTTTCGTTGTCAGGGGTCAGAATTCAGTTAATGAGGATTGTTAGTTACAATTCAGTAAAGTTCACGATCAAATCGCACACTTTCCGAGACTTTTTCGAGATCAAAACATTTCAATGGCAGACTACAGAAGCAGATGCAGTGGCCTTTCTTCAACAGAGAAATATTCTCCTCACCCAGAAGAACTGCCTTTGTGGTAGTTTAATGAAAGTAAAAAGCCAAAAAAAATAAAAAAAGTTACTTTAAAAAAAAAGAAGACCGTAATCAAAAGCGAAAAAAAAAAAAGTTAAGTTTTAAAAAAAAAAAAAAGACCGTAATCCAATTTTGTTAAACAACCAGTTTTACAAAAAAAAATAAAGAAAAAAAAGGTTTTTACAAAACGTATTAAAAAAAATATTTAAAAATCAATTTATTTATTTAAAAAAAAAAGAAAATACGGTCCCAAAAAAAAAACCCACGATAACATTACAAAATAATAATAATCAAATCAGCCCGGTAACGTTATATCTATTCGTTTTTCACTAGCAACAGCGCCATCTTATGGTGTGGATCAATCGATGCTGAATTACCAAAAAAACTGTGGAAATTAAAACAACAACAATGTTAAAATGATTGACTGTTATTACATCAGTTTTTACACAAAATGTTCATTTTACATATATATATTAAAGGTTAAACAGCCATTTTTATAAATAGCCCAATGCAGAAAAGGATCAAGCCTCTTCAACATTTCATAAAGAAATAGGAAAGAAGAAAATAGCATTTATTAGGCTTTCCATTTGTCAAATATTGAAGGTTTAAGTGATTGCCACTTTTATTTTTACCTTCTGCCTAAGGAAATCTTGATACCATTTTACTAACTGATGTTGTATAATTAACTGATTCAGTTGCAGATCATTATGTGAGAGAAAATCCTAAAACTTTTGAAAAATTTTACTTGGCCTGGTTTCAAACTCTAAATCACAAGAATAGGAGTGGGTGGTACACTAACTTTGCACTAGGAGGCTCTTCAGTATAATTATATATATAAGATCCTCCACTACAAAAATTCCCACCAATTTATATATTCTCAAAGAAGAATTTATTGATCTCGCGTCAGATCTTTTACTGAAAACAAAATTTTTGTCATTTTTATATAGTATATCAATTTTGTTTAGCCAAAAATGATTTTCCACAATGTAGGAGTAAAAATCTTGCAGAAACTATTTTTAAGAATTTAACTTTTTGACATTGGATTGCCATTTTTCAAATCTAGTACAGATCAAAATTCAATGTGAAAAAATGTGTTATCATATTTCGAAAATAATACCCGAAGTTCAGACTGTTGTGCAATAAAAAGAAAGCGCATAATTTGTATTAATATTTTTTTTTCTTAAAAAAAAAGTTAAAATATGATTATTAGGTACTTGGGGAAATACTGTCCTGCCATTGCTAGAGACGTCATTTCAGTGCCACCAAGCAGGTAGTAGTGCTGGCTGCTACTTGGCATAATATTCCTGTGCGTACGCATGGTGAACAGCGCCATCTAGCGTCTGGAACTTGCGTTGTCTGCTTTTGACCCCCTACTCTGAATATTTCTGTAATTTTTTCAGAAATGACATCTCTAGCAGTGGCAGGACAGTATTTTCCCAAGTACCGAATATTATTTCATGTGTTTAGTAATAATACAATTCTAATATTATCCAATAATTTATGTTTTGTTGATTTGTTTCTTTGTTAGATTCCTTGTGACTCTTTTTCTGTGCCTAACTCAGTTTGGATTTTGCTCCGTCTATTTTGTTTTTATTGCTGACAATATCCATCAGGTGAGTTTCTTGTAGTGGGAATCATTTTAAAATTTTTATCTATTGAAACTTATATCAAGAATGCAAAAGTAGAAGTCAGGGTAGATTTCGTACGATCATATAGATAACAATAATTTGTTGTCTCTTTACATATCTTTAGTCTTATTCACCAAGTCATTTTGATGATGATGAACAAATCTCTACTCAGTTTATTATTAATCTTTTTTTTTGTATCATTTAATATTATTTAGCTATTTCTATTAAGAGTTGGTTTTTTTAATCTAATGTCCCAGCTCCTCACTGAAGAGACCCATAGGTCGAAACCGGTCTGGGAATGGGGACAATCCAAGATAAAAATGATTTGAATGCCTTCTCTTGTAGTAGCATTTATCATAAATAAAAAAAAGCTTGTTTAGAGCTTATTAGCATGCTCTTAATTTTACATAAACAAATATAGTAATATCTAATTAAAAAAAAAATCATTTAGTAAGTATGGTTCTTATTGTTCAATGAAGCTTAGAGTATTAATATATGTAGAAGCCATATTCTTATATTCTTTATTTTGTTATTTGTAAGTAAATTAAGTATGACAATAGTATGATTGAGTATAATGATTTTTTTTCTCTCTTGTTCACCAGCAAGTTATTCTTATTACTGCTCATAGTAAGTAATGCTGTGGACTCCTATTATGTTGATTATCAGCCTAAGTATTTCTTCAGAAAGATTCACGATACATTCATCATTGCGATAATGGAATCTACGTCTTCATTGCAGATCATTCTCCTTTTCTACCATTAATTTTTTTTAATGTCTTCCTAATGAATCATAGCATCTTGTAACACCATCAAAGTAAGATCATTTTAATCTTAATTTTGTGTATTGAGCGGACAGTTCAGATCCAGTTTGATTGAATATCCATTTGATTATTTTTTTGCCATCTGGTATTATCAGTAGTCTTTATCACGGTTCAAAGAAATCGGTTCTTCAGTGACCAACTTTTATTTACAAAAAAATACTACAGCTTGAATTATTTGATATTTATTTTCAAAAATATGATTCTTTTTCAAAATTTTTGCCTCATCTTTGTCTATTATTAATCTTCAGCGATTATGACTGCAGGATTCTTTCTTACAGGCATACGAAACCTACTGGCTTTTTATCAAAAGTTTTGTAGCCCCCTGTTTTTTTAAAGGAGGTAAAATACTATCAATTCTGATTCCTATAAATTGTAGAACTTTCATTGTCAGATCTTAAACCTTTTATAGATCACAAGACTATATCATTTTAGTATGACTTACAGTTGATTTAAGTAATATTCTAAATTTAAATTTTAGAATACACATACTTTATGAAAATAATAAACACTAAATTAATATACAGTAGTCCCTAGCTTTAGTAGATTCACAGCACAAATTATTTAACATTTTGAAAGTATGTTAAATAAAAAAATAAGTAAGAGGTCAATTTCATGCATGCATTGTGTTCACTTGCATGTTACCATGAATCATTTTTCAATGATTTCTTTGTTCAATATGCATTCAATCATGTGGCTGTAGTCTCTTAATCATTACTATATTGTCTTTTTCATCATTGCGTTATTCTATTTTTTGTAAATTATTTTAGCTGGTACCTTAATGTGAATTTTTTAAAATTTAAATTATATTGCAGATATATGTACATACTTTAAACAAATGCATTAGATTTACTATTATCCATGATTTCAGGTATTCAGTTCAAGGCTTGGATTCAAATTTAATGTGGATACAGGGTGAGGAGACTACTGTGTATCTATAATTAAAAGTGTTATTACAGAAGAAAAAGCATCTCAGTATATGTCTAAATTAATAATTTAGTTCTCATGAACATTTATTTATATTTTATTTTCGTAATCAGTTCTATATTTACCTGATTACTAAGAAATGAGAAGAAGGAAATTATGAATAAACTGATTCATTAAAAGAATTGTTAATTTTTCAATTTTTTGGTTTTTAAAAATGATTACGTCAGATTACTAAATAGAGAGGGGTGGGAGTGATAATATTGAATAAACAGTTCTACATTTTAATTACGCATAGGTGGCGTATTGAATTTTTATAAATTTGAAGATGTGATTTTTCATAATATCTTCAATTTATACACACCAAAATAAAATGTGTTACTATATAGGTGAGACTGTTACAAAAAGTAGTAATATTGTGACAATATAGTCCTTATTATAATGTTAAATTTAAAGTTCGTAAATTTTTTTTTATGAATTTTTGATATATAAATTTTAACTATCAGTGGCTATGCATTGGTTTTCCATACCAGTATATAAATTTATCAACAGTTTAAAACGTTTGTGATGTTGGATTATGCGCACTTGTCTACCTAAATTAGTACTACTATCTACAGAGAATTATTTGTTGGTGTTATTTTATAGTTTAGTTTTCAGGATATTTATTGTGTATGGATATTTGATACTAGCACATAATTATTTATGTAACAAATTTAAACTTGTACAGAATTTTAATCATAATATAGTTTTTAATCATAATATAGTTTCTTTGTAAACATATTTGCATTTTTAATACTTTTGATGGTGACAAAAAAATCTTGTTGATATTTTTATGGTTGGAATGATTTTAAACAGTCTAAAGAAAAATCTTTTATGTATATCGGGAATGTCATAAACAAATATGTCTCGAACATTAAGTTGTGCCAAAATTGTGTAATCAACAATTACGAAAGTATTAGTTCATTTTCATTAATAAAATTATATATAACCTTAAAAATGGTTATTTTATTGAATGCTACCTAATTAATTTCTCAGTGGTATGTGATACTGACATTTAGTAACTGTAATTTTTGTAGATTGTAGTGATTGAGGATTAAAAACACGTTTTAGTAACAATATTCCTCATAAATCTGTATTTAAAATAGTATATGAAAAGTCCTAAATTCTGTAGTTTATGCTGCTCTTATTCCAAAACAAAAATATCCATATATTTATTTAGCCCCATTAGTATTGAGATATGGATAAGGGATGTCAGTTTTTTTTCTAAAAGAATAAGTACAATAAGTAGTAAGGCATAATTTGTTTTCTAATGTTTATTATAAGTAACATTGATAAATTATAAATTGAAATTATTAATGTATGTCCTATATATAATAAAGAATAGAAATGAGATTATATTCATGTAATCTGACATAACTTTTAATCTTTAATGTTGTCAAGAAACTATCGTTATCACTGTTTACATGGATATAATGTAAAACTTTAATATGTGTTGATATTAAACATGCGTCTTATTTTTATTCTAATGATTTTAAGAAGTTTGTAAATAATTTTATGACTTCTCAAATCTGTAACACTGTTATATAATATAAACCCATTCAAGGAATAATTATTCTGAAAATGTTGCTAAGATAATTTATAAGCCAGATCCCCAAAGAATTATTAAACGATCTTACAAAGAATGCCCAACTTTGCGTTTATCAATGTCAATCTATTTGATTATTCAATGAATGGGTTTTTATATGTTTATATATAAATATCAGCAGTTGCTCTAATCACCAGCTAGCTTTTCATTTTTATTTTGAAGATAATAATAATGAATGTAAGAATTTTCTGTAAAACAATTTTGAAATAATAATTCATCGGAATCTTTATAAATTTTTATATCTCTTAGTATTGAAAAATATAGTGAATTATTTATATTTATTTTAACTTAATTGACAATTTCTAATGAATCCTCACACATAGGTTCTTTATTATTTAGTTTTAATTTGTGATAATAATAAATAAAAAAGCTTAATAATACATACTTTAATAAAAAATTTGAAAAAATATCTAAACGCTAGAATAAAATAAAGATTTGAAAACTTGGTGACATTTCTTTTTTCATGATATACATTGTGCATTTTGCTTTAATTTAAACTAAAGATGAAAAAATATTCCACATTACAGTGTTTGGAAGTGCTCATATCATATAATCAATTAAAGGAGGAAAAAATTAGCCCCACATAATTTTGCAGCGATAAACTATAAATTCAAGATTTAAGAAGCAGCGTAATTTCTTTTTCCAGGCTGAGTTTCTTGACCCTTTCTAATGATAATGTGAACATTTTTATTTGATTTTTTAAAATTCCTTTTTATTCTACATTACAAATTTTCTAAAGTACTTGTTATAATTATAGGTAACTTCTTTTAGATATATTGTATAAAATGTATTTTTTAAAATGTATATATTATGCAAGTTATTCTGTAAATCCAATATAATATAATGGTATTTTTATATACCACAATGTACCCCAATGTAAAGGTGACTGGCAATTGGTTCCTTCTCCAAATTACATGCAGTACCATCGCTGAATCAATATATGTATTATATGATATCATAATTTAGCTATTAACCACAAAAATTTGGAGGCACTGGACTGCCGGATAATGGATTATGAAATGAAATGTGATTCTCGTACTTTAAGCCATGATGAAACTATGTGCTTTCATTAAACTTTGCTTTATATTTGGGTAAAACTGCTACTGAAACATTTGAAATGAGTCGTGAGAATGTTTTCAAGTGATTTGCAAGATTTCTTGATGGCAAGGAGAGCATTGAAGGCAATCTACGAAGGTAAATATTCCATATTATAACTCATGATTCAGACATACTAGTGCCTTAAAATTTTGAGCTAAGTAGGTAATCTATGTATCGCATACATTGGTTCACAGATGGTGCTGCAGGCAGCTTGAAGAGAGAAGCAATACTTTTCTATTCGAACATATTCTGTATTTTTGAGTGTAAAAAATAAATCTCGATAATTTCATTGATGTCAGGAAAAAAAAGGCATTGGTATAGATTGGGTTATAAAGATAGCAAATTAGTAACAATGGTATATTAGTAGAGTCATTATGAAGTTTAAGGATAACAGATATAACTGTGTGTTTGTTGATTGTGAAGTTCTGAAAAAAAAACTTGGTTTCATGATGCTGGACTAATATCTTGTATTTTTGTTATTAATTTCATAACATTTTTATTATTTTCTATAGGGCTGTTCATTCATTTTTTGCAATATAATAGTTTATATCGCTTGATAATGCTTTTCAGGTAGCTCGTGCACACACTCCGTATCCACCATCTGAAAAAGTTTTTATGGTTGCTACTCTACCACTTATGATAGTTTTTTGTTTTATTCGCAATCTTCGGACATTAGCCATTTTCAGCACTCTTGCAAATATTTTAACAGCAGGTGGACTTATTATCATTTTTATTTATGTAGTTCAAGGACTTCCCCATGTAGATTCGGTTCCAGGACATAAGCCTTTCCAATATTATCCAATGTTCTTTGGAACAGCTGTTTATGCGTTCGAAGGAATATGTGTAGTAAGTAAATTTTAATGTTGATATGATTAAACGACAAAATTAAAAACAAATTTGTTAAATAAAATATTTTTTTTCCAGATTCTCCCGATTGAAAATAGGATGAAAAACCCAGAAGATTTTGGTGGATTAACAGGTGTGTTAAATACAGGCATGGTTCTTGTTACAAGCCTATATACTGCAGTTGGTTTCTATGGATACCTCAGATTCGGGGATGAAGTTCAACCTAGTATAACTCTTAGTCTTCCAGACACAGCGTAAGCATTTGACAGTATGTGTGCATGTAAAATATACTTATTTGCAGGATTAGAGTAAGGTATTAGCATGCGTTTTTGCTAGTGGCATGTAACAAAAAAAGTATGTCAAATCAAAAAAAAAATTTCTGCATTTTATAAATGTGAGAAAAGTCAAATGAAAACAACAATATCAGAATATAGTAGCCTCCATTATGTGTGATTTTTGGTTATAGATTATATTATGAACATCAAAATTTGCATATAACTACACAGCATATTGTAATATGTGTTCTTAATACATGCATGTAAATGTAAAGATATTGTATACATGTTGGAAAAATATGCATAACATACATGTATAGTGTATCACAGTGAAAAATTAATGGTGTCTGGTGATGTGATATTGGGTACTTCTTTATTGGTCAGGAATCTCTCAACCACTATGCCCAGAGAAATCTGTTAACCAATTTACCTTCTCTTTCCATTCCCCACTCTTTAGTTTTTCCCATATTCTTTTCTGTCCCATTTCCACAACATTATCTTTGTCCACTCTATGGCCTTTATATCTAGATCCCCCTTATCTTTTTCCAAACCCAGCATAAAAACCAAGAATCCTCTTTCTGTATAATCACATTTATTTTCCCACAAACTTCATTACTTGTACCCTTTCTGGTTGTAAGCATAGCAGGTGTCTTAATATTTTTCATGCCTTCCTTACATAACTTGCAAACCAAATCACTCACATTTCCTCATTTATGTGAATATTCCCTTGTTGCTAACGATCCTGTTTGAGCCTTAAACAGTAAACTACTTTCCTTGCTATTATTGTAAATTAACTCACATCCAATATTCTATGTATTTCTATATATATTGAAACTATTTTTACTCTCCATACTAGTTCTCCATCCCTATTTTTTATTAATGCATCTATTCTTCTATCCCATTCTTTGCCACTATTACATTCAACAATTGTCCTAATGCAATCATCTCACCTTTTGTACAAGTATACTGACATAAATTCTTTATCAAATCTTGTGCATACCATATTACCTTTCTCACTCATTGACTGTCCTTTACTTGTTACCCAATTAAATACTATTTTGGCTATTCTCTTACTATCCACAGATTGCAATCTACTGAATATTTTTATTTTGCTTTCTGCATCTCTCATATAAAAACTTGACCATCCCATCTACATTTAAGGCATGTCTTCCTACTTCTCTTTGTAGTTTTTTTTAAGTAATCTAACACTCTTTTAATAACTGAAACACAGGCTTATTATATATTTAACACTCTTTTACTAACACATAACACCTTGTTACCATAAGTTAACCATATTACTACCATTCCCATACAATTTTTGCTACATCATATTTATTATATGAAAGCTATTTATCAATCTCTTTCTTTTCTTTGCTTTATTTATCAATTTTTTTTCCCATTCCTCCAAGCATTTCCTCTGATTGCTTAAGACGATTCCTAAATAGTTATACCTATTCACCACATTTAACGTTCTATCCCTCAGTAAAAATTTAGCTATTCACCACATTTAACGTTCTATCCCTCAGTAAAAATTATTCTCTTTTTTCCCCCCAGCATTTATTATCATTACTTTTGATTTTATTCACTAAATTTAATCCCCTCTACCCATCCTTATGCAAGCCTTCAGCATAACTTCCATATCTTCCCTACTTTCTGTGCGCAAGAAGATATCAGCAAATAAAAAAAACCTGATCAATTCTCTCATCTGCCTGTGGTGCCATTTATAAATCACTATAAATTTTACATAGTGATATAGTTTGTCTGTTTATGCAAAAAATTTAAGACACTGATTTATTTGGATCATGAATTATGATGTGAAATGTGTGTTTCATGCCTTAATCCGCAATGGACCAACATGCTAATATTTAAGGTGATTCAAATTGTGTATGGCAGTGTAGCCATGAATTGCAAGAATGTTTTCAAATGGTTTGCAAGATTTGCAATAGCAAAGAGAGCATTGAAGTTAGTCAAGGGAAGTATGAAAAACACTAATGTTTCATATTGATCTAGATAAGCTAGCACTTTAAAATTTTTGTGGTGAATCGTTAAACCATATTACTAATACATGCTTTAATTTTTAGATGTCATTGCAGGCAGCTTGGAAAGAGAACGATTCACCTTTCACTGGGACACATTTATATTAATTTCTCTGCCAGAAGGCAAGTTGTGGCAACAGAGTGGCAACAGAGTTGTCGTAATTCACCAATGCTGAAACATCTAGCATTTCAGTTTTAGAGTTATATTATAAATTTAAAGTATTTACTTGCTATATTTATAAAAAAATTAAAAGATAGGTTATTTTATAATACTAGTAGTTTCTACATAAGATTGTTTTTTTTTTTTTTTGTCAAATTTATTAAATGGACGTAAAACATCGACTTAATGTAGAAATAGTGGGTAAAAACTGCCTTTATGGATGCTCTGTAAAATCATTATGTTAGTCTCCAACGCACTGGATACGATATTGAATCTGTGGTTGAAGGTCATGTGATGAATTTTATAAATTTTTAGTAAACATGAGCATGGTTTTCATGGAAGATCCTGAAACTGATACTTATCACAAAGTCTCTTTAAAAAAGATTAATTGTTGAATGTCTTTATTGGAAGGATAATGTCAAGGAGAAGTACAAGATGTTGAAGTCTTTGTGAAACAAAACTTGATTGCAGATTAAAAGACAATATACCAAAAAAGTCCACTAAAGTCCAGCGTGATACAAATAGGCTGCTTTATTAATAACACAGTCACATGACTTCTTATATGCTTATAAAAGCAGCAAGCTATTTTAAGCCTGAGCAATCAATCAATACCAGATGGTATTTTGTTGTAAAATCCCCATCTTCAGGCCACTTCCTGACTTTTGCCTTCATCAATGAAGGCTAATGTATTTACATATCTAGCTCCATCTTTCACTCCTTTCAAACGTTTTCTAATTCGCTTGCATGACCATATAGATTTGACACTAGATCACTTTATCAATCTTTTAGAAACCTGTTTTAATGTAGTCCTTTTCTACCTTTTGCTACTAACAAATATATCGCAAGATTTTCTCAGATGCTTTCAACCTACCCTAGAGCCATCTATTGTAGAGGTGAATAATACTTGATACTAGATGCAAAGCTAGCATCAATGTTTTTATGCATTCTTTGCATTTGAAATTCAAAAAAAGCTAACTCACCTGCATAGTTATAAAGATCTGACAAAGCAAAAACTGCAACTTTCTGAAGATGAAATTTTTATAATACTTTACTACCTGAAATCCACTATATATTCAATTTTACACTAGATATCCTAGAGTAGGGTAAAAATAATTGCTTCCAGACTTTCATATTGGTTTTAAATTAATCTTCCTAATCAAAAATAGATTATAAATACAATAGTTATAAAAATGAAGTCTGTGAGATGTAGATACTGATTCCATTTTTAATCTATATCACTATACAAGTAAGTTAGCTTGAGTTCAAAATCTCAGGTTTTTTTTTTTTTAATTTAGCAATATTAGCTTCAATAGTATAAAGGAGTAAAGAAGATGCCTGCCAAATGCATAAGTTCCAGGTTTGAATCCTAATCTTCATGATAAAGGCAAAAATCAGAAATAGGTTTGAACATGATTTTATGGCACTATACCATCTGGTTCATTGATTATTCAAATTTGCAGTAGATGGCTCTAGAATAGGATGAAGATATTTTTTTATTCTTAGAAAATTAATGGATTAATAATATAGATATGTATGCATATTATGTTTCCACAAACATGCATAGATAATTAAGCAATGAAGTCACACCAGTCATGTTGCTACGTTTGAGGATCAGTTTCAACACACACTTATTGATGAATTACACTATAAGAGAGAGGGCAGAAAATATGAAAGCAATAGTAATATTTATTTAATACCACCTTTTGGATTTCGTAATAGAAATGAAAAATCTAGCGATTTTCTTTTTAATATAATTGTAAATACTAATTCCCCTTATTCTTAGATCTAATAGAATTTATATTGGCTGAAAGCACAATATATATTTTATCATTTTTAATGTACTGTTTTATCAGTGTTAACTTAATTTGTTTCATTAACTTCACCAACATATGCATAAATAAATAAAGTAAAATTATTCCTACGTTAGTATAATGAAAGGATGCATACTTATTTAGTATTATATATTTTAGGAAAGATTTAGATTTATTTCTCTATTGGTAAAATGAACTCATTGTTTTTATATATTTGCTTCTGTTTTAGATTTTACCAAGCTGTAAAAATTATTTTTTCAGTTGCCATTTTTTTTACATATGGTTTACAGTTTTATGTACCAGTAGAAATAATGTGGCCCAATATCAAGGAACGTTTCTCTCATATTCGATTTGTGAATAGTATTGGAGAATATGTATTTAGGAGTTTATTGGTTTTGGTGACATGTGAGTAATTTTCTTCCTTTTAGTTTTGCTAAATAATTTTAAAATGTCAACATGCTGAATAAAATAAATGTTTTAAGTATTAGTAATAATAATCATCATCATCAGTGTCTTGCCCAGTGACATGTTCAGCTTAGATTACTTTCTTCAACTTTCCTTAATTTAGATTCTCAAAACAACTTGTTCTTAATTCTTTTATTTTAGCTAATTTTTCATTCATACTTCTAACCCACTATCAGTTTTTCTTAATTTCATTTCTGTTAAATAATGTTTCTTCAGTGACATTTTTAATATCTCCCTTATCTTCTAATCATTTTTATTTTTTCTCCGTTTCTTTTGAAATATCCTGGGTATATTATATGCAGAATTATATCTGACACAAAATACTATTTATTATAATGTTATATACTCATCGCCTGCCCAAATAATCTCTTTTTTTAAATAATAAAAGCTCATTTAATTTTTTGTCATTTTTGCTTTGTTTTCTTTTTCCTCAACTAGCTTCCAAAATATTTAAAAACATCAATCTATTTGAAACTAATAGTTCGATGCAGTAAAAAAAAAAATATCAAGCATTGCAATTAGTAGACACTAGATGGCAGTACATTACAGATTATCTGGTAGAGAGACTCTTAAATAGATATGTAATGGATATAGAAAAGATGTGAAGGAATTAGTGATAGAAAACATGAAAGCAGTTAGTAATGGGAATATTAGGTTCACAAAAAATGAACTGAATGAGGCAGGGAAGAGATTGAAAAGTGGAAAGATGAGAGGTTTAGATGGATGGGCAGCAGAGATGGTAATGATTTTAGGGTATAGAGCAAAAGCAAAGTTATTATCATGTTTTAATAAGATAGCACAGAAGAGAGTTTTTCCAGGTAGTTGGAGTAATACAAGAATAAGATTATTATTTAAAGGAAAGGATAAGGATCGTAGAAAGTTAAATAATTATAGACTGATAGCAGTAACATCAGTTTTATATAAAGTTTTCTCATATATGGTAGCTGGAAGAGTTGTAAAATGGATGGAAGAGAATAATGTAGTGGGGGAAATGCAAGGGAGGTTTTAGGTCAGATAGGCGTATAGGAGATAGTTTGTTTGTAGTTACACAACTTATGGAGATGAGTAGGAATTGAGGTAGATCATTATATATGAGTTTTATAGATATAGAGAAAGCATATGATAGAGTAAATAGAAATAGATTATGGGTAAGATTAGCCAATTTGGGAATGGATGAAGCTTTAGTAAATTATTAAGAAATTATATGAAAATAATTATTATACTTACCAATTAGGGGATATAGAATCAGTTAAAGTTAGAAATGGGGTGGGATTAAGGCAAGGATGCTTTATGTCACCTATTTTGTTTTTGTTGTTTTTGAGTGAAATGGAGAAAGCAATATAAAGACTAGGAAGAGGGGTAGAGATACGTTGATAGGTGGCAAGGGAGTATATACTTTGTCAGGTCTTTTTTTTGCAGATGATATCTTTTTGTGTGCAGAAAGAAGAGAAGATATGGAAATTATGTTGAGGACATGTGCAAGGGTGGGTAAAGAGATGGGGATTAAATTTAGTGAAGAAAAATCAAATATAATGATGGTTAATACTGGGGAAAGAGAAGATGTAGAATTTTTATTGGGGGATATAAAGTTAAGTGTGGTGGATAGATATAGGTATTTGGGAATCATCTTATGTAATCAGGAAAATTGCTTGGATGAATGGGAGAAAAAATTGGTAAATGAAGCAAAGAAAAGAAAGGGTTTGGTAAAGAAACAATATTTTCATATAATAAATATGATGTAGCTAGAATTGTGCGGAAGGGAGTTGCAGTAGCAGGGTTAACATATGGTAATGATGCATCATGTGTTAGTAAAAGAGTTTTAGATTATTTAGAGAAAGTACAAAGGGAAGTAGGAAGACATGCATTAGATGCAGAGATGTGGACAGCAAAGGAGGCAATTCAAGGAGAAATGGGCTGGTCAAGTTTTTATATGGGAGATGCAAAAAGTAAAATGAAAATGTTTGGTAGGTTGCAGTTTATGGATAGTAAAAGAATAGCCAAAATAGTGTTTAATTGGGTTAGGAGTAAAGGGCAGGTGACAAGATGGGTGAGAAACATAATGCGGTATGCAAAAGATTTGGATAAAGAATTTATACTTGTAAGGTGGAATGATTGTGTTAGGAGGATTGTTGAGTGTTATACTGGTAAGGAATGGGATAAAAGAGTTGGAGAGATGGAGAACTAGTATGGAGGGTAAGAAGAGTTTAAATATATATAGAAGTAAACGGAATATTGGATGCGAGTTAATTTATGATAATAATAAGGAAAGTAGTTTATTGTTTAAGGCTCCAACGGGATCTTTAGCAACAAGAGAAAACTATGGGTGATAAAGTGGCTAACAGGTTTATCTGGGCATAATTGCTGAGATATTCTTGATTTCGTTTAAGGAGAAGCCAAATACATCACATCACATAGGGATAATAATATAATATTAAATCATCTGTGTTCTTTATTACTGTTTTACAATGCTTTTCTTACAACCCACTGACAGTTTCAATTGCCCCAATAATCTTCTTCAGAACCATAACTTTTGCTTATACTTCCAAACCTTAACTAGCTAGCAAGTAAATTATTTTTTTTATAGTTTTGGTAGTAAATTCTTTCCCCAAGCATAATCCTGGTGTTAATGAATCTGTAAGATTAGTGTATTTGGAAACTGATTTATTTGTTAGCTTTATCTGATCGTTGGGTAATAATCTTACGGGTAAACATTCAGGAGTTTACATGTTTAGCATCCAAATTGCAGCTGTTTGAGTGCTGTAGTTTTATTCATTTATGATCAGCTGAAATTCAATCTAGGAACCATTACCTTTCAAGCTCTTCATGCCATCACTGGTCTAAACCTAAGATATCCATTTGAATATAATATTTGTTTGCGAATGCTGTAACTATGGAAAGTCATCTTTGAAAGCGTAGGTTTTTTTTTATGATAACTCAAATAATAATCTCAACAGGTGTCTAGATTTTTGCATTTATCAGGAGAACTTGGAATTCAAAGCTGGAAGTAATGCAGTTTCGTTTCTAATGATTATCTTTAATGTCCTTTTAATTATTCAAACTAAAAGCCTGAAATTTAAAAAAAAGGCCTAAGGCTTTGAATCCAGGTAGTTTCTTGAAGAGTTAATTAAGATATCATTTAATTGAAATGCTTGAAAGTTGGTTTTTTTTTGTTTAAGCGTTATCTGATCATTGGATGGTAATAAGCATATGGATAATTTCTTAGAATGTATGGTGTTTTATATCTAAGTGATAGGTTGAGCATAGTAAATTCATTCAATAATGATTAGATGAAAATTAATCAAGGAGTTTTGATTCTCGAGTCCATTTCTTTATTGCTGTGCTGAACGTTAAACTTCCATTTGATCATGACAGGGTCAAAATAAATAGCTACATATAGAAAAGAATTGAGGTTACTCAAATCTATAATAACTTATTCAAGATTGGATCTATATGAGACTACTTAACCAGGTTGGCTTGGGTTCAAAACTTAGGATGTTTCAAATTCAGGTTTTTAGTGGGAATAGTAACGTAAATTATAAATTGTTGTTAGATGCATTATTTCCGACTTTGAATCCCAAGGAGTTACTCACTTAGGAAGATAAAAACCTGAAACTGGTCTAATAATCATTGATCGCATAAATTAACATAAATGGCACTAGAATAAAGTAGGGCTGCTCTTAAAATCAGTTAAAGTTAAAAATGGGGTGGGACTATGGCAAGGATGCCTTGTCACCTATTTTGTTTTTATTGTATTTGAGAGAAATGGAGAGCGCAATAAAAAGACTACGAAGAGGGGAAAGAGAAGACAGAGAATTTTTATTGGGGGATATAAAGTTAAGTGGAGTGAATAGATATAACTATTTGGGAATCGTTTTAAGTAATCAGAGAAATTGCTTGGATAAATGGGAGAGAAAAAAATGATAAATGAAGCAAAGAAAAGTAAGGGACTGATAAAGAAATTAATAGTGTTTTCATATAATAAATATGATGTAGCTAGAATTGTATGGAAGGGAGTGGCGGTAACAGGGTTAACATATGGGAATGATGCATTATGTGTTAGTAAAGGGGTATTAGATTACTTAGAAAAAGTACAAAGGGAAGACATGCATTAGATGCAGATGTGCGGACAGCAAAGGAGGCAATTCAAGGAGATATGGGATGGTCAAGTTTTTATATGAGAGATGCAAAAAGCAAAATTGAAAATGTTGGTAGATTGCAGTTTATGGATAATAAAAGAATAGGCAAAATTGTATTTAATTGTTATAAGTAAAGGGCAATGGGTGAGAATAGTAGTACGGTATGCAGAAGATTTGGATAAAGAATTTGTCAGTATACTTGCACAAAAGATAGGATGATTGTAATTGTATTAGGAGAATTGTTGAGTGTTATAGTGGCAAGGAATGAGATAGAAGAGTAGATGCATTAATAAAGAATAGGGAATTGGAAAGATGGAGAAGTAATACAGAGAGTAAAACCGAGTTTAAATATATATAGAAATAAACAGAATATTGGGTGCAAGTTAATTTGTGCTAATAGCAAAGAAAGTAGTTTACTATTTAAAGCTTGAACAGCATAAATGGAAAAAATGTGGATGATTTAGTCTGCAAGTAGTGTAAGCAAGGCATAGAAAATATTAGGCATCTGTTAATTGAATGTAAATGCCTGAAAGCAGAAAGGATACAGATAATGAAGTTGTGGAAGAATAAATATAAACAAAGTGATTATATGGAAAGTGAGTTCTTGATTTTTATGCTGGGTTTGGGAAAAGATAGGGAGGATTTAGATATAAAGTGTCAAGGAGTTGACAAAGATTATGTGGATGTGGAATGGAACAGAGTAAAGAAGAATATGGAAAAAACTTTGGAAAAAACTTAGGACAGGAAATGGAAGGTAAAGTGGCAAACAAGTTTCTCTGGGCATAGTGGCCGAGAGATTCCTGACTCTGAAAAAGAAGTCACAGTGCATCTCATTACATCTTGTTTTGTCAATTATAAACTAAGGCGTCAGAAATTATTAAGTAGACTTTGGTAATCTCCAGATTAGCCTTTTTAAGCTCCCCATTAAGGTGGTGTTGGTATTTCAAATTATAAATTTATCATCATCAAATTTTTAAAATGTTTATAAAATTACCCAATTTCAGTGTATGTTTCAAATGAAAAAATTTCACCTTATCAGACTCTAAGTGAAATTACTCAAAATTTGATGCAATTATAAAAGGTAATTCACGAACTAGTTATTTGACTTAAAAGTTTTAGCACTTTAAGCATTAAAGCTTCTTGCCATAGATTGTATTAATCATTATTGTCATTTAGTTGTAATAGTTAGTATCTACAGCAAGGTTAAATGTAGAAATAAATAAATAATTAACTGCACCTGTGACAAACGCAAATGCCGTAAACTGGTCATGCATAGAATGTATGTATTATGAATCACTTTACATTTGAAAGTTTATTTATACTAATAAAGTAGTGTTAAAAAAAGGTAATAGCAATACAAAAAGCATATAAATATTCTGTAATGTCAAATATAAACAGGTTTGTAGTTTATATCGATTAGCATGCAAAAGTATTATATACATTATTATTTTATATTGGCAGGTCAGATGTCAATGCTATAAATTCACCAGAGCATAATCTTGTAATTTAAGCTCTACAGACAGTAGTGAAGTAGGAAGAAAGATTATTTATTGATATCGGTTAAAATATAACAATTTTTCTAATAAAAGTTAGTCAATGGCATTGAAATACTTATTAATGTCAGAACTGGGAAAGATTACAGGTATAAGACTTTAATGTAGAACAAAAAATCATTTTTCTATTAGACTAAACAATTTCTCGCTTTCGTAAAAATTAAAAATAATTTCTTTAGTAGTTCTTGAATCAAATGGACACCATACTACTAAACAGTGCAGTATCTATAAGCCAATTAAGAAAAATCGTTGTCTATGAAAAAAGATTAAATATTGAAAAGATATCCCTAGAAAGAGTCCAAATATTAAAGTGTTTCCCATTAGCTAAATAACATATAATCAAAAAAAGTTAATGAAATTTGTTAGCATTATTGTAAGAAATCGTAATACATATTCAGTTAGATAAAATTTATTGTTTAATAGTGATCAGTTTCATATATATTTTCAACGTATTTTATTATTGTTTTTCTTTTCCAATATTTCAACTTGCTTTGTAAATATATAAATATACTTGCTTTATCTCTAGAATAATAAACACACAGATGCAAAATCCTACATACATAACAGATAAAATATGATTATTTGTTTATACAACTGGTTTTTGTTTAACCAGAGCGCTGGTTTTCATCAGAAAATTTATTCAGATGATGTCCTTTAAAAATTAAACATTAAAATTCATTTCCATGTCAGAAAAAGTAAAAAATTCTTATAAGTCAATAACTTTAACCAATCTGCAGCCGATATATTGTAAACTATCAAAAAAATAAAAAGGCTTTTTTTTTAAACCAATAATTTTACAAAAATTTTTTTTAAATAAAACAGTTAATTAGTTCTTTAGATTTTAAATACTCTCTCTTCCGGCATTTATTGGAAAAACTTGTTTAGTATGATTATTATATTATATTAAAATGAGAATATCTTATTGATTTTCTTCTAAAAAAGATTAATTATTTTAACAAAACTTTAAATAAAGCTTTTAAATAGTTAGTTCATTAAAAGTAATAGTAATTAATTCATTAATTAAAAAGTACAAAAATAAGCAAAAATTTGTACAAAAATGTATTTTATCAAGTATGGAATGATTTGTAATTTTTAAGGATATCCTTTGGCTGTATTTTCTGCTGAAAATCAGTCCTCTGTTGGAAATATTAAAAAAAAATTGTGTAGACGAGTAATTGTATTTGTTTTTTATTTAATTAGGTTATATAATTTCTTTTTTCCCATATATGAAAATGCTTATTGAAATATTTTTACGGATAAAAGATGACAATGATTATTTTGCATAAAATTCTATACAATTGGATTGAAATTATCCTTGATTAGATTTATTAGATGCTTAAGAGAAACATTACATATTTCTGTAGTGTAATTTTCACTCCGTCACTCTCACGTAAAGTAGGGACTGGTTTTTATCCGCTTTTAACATATGAAGGGATATAATCATAAACATATGGCCAAAGACACGTGAAAAGTCCCTACCTTGTGGAGGAGGAGAGTAGTGAAAATTAGGCTACAGAAATATTCTTCATTATTGCATAATCTCTAGTCTAATGAATGACTAATAAAAGTTATTAATATATTCTGAAGAATGTGTATCACAATTGCATAGAAATGTTACATTTTAAATATTTCGTTTTTTTTTATAAAACTATTTTATTTAATTACCAAAAGTGTGCTTTAATGGAAAAATTTTCACTCAGATTCTGGCAGCATAATAGAATAAAACAGACCAATGTTTCTGTCAGAAATTTGTTAAACCTAATCAAAAGAGTTTTAAACTATGTATACATGGAGTTTACTATCAAGTAATTGTAATAATAAACAATTACTATCAAGTAATTGTAATAATAAACAGCTACTTGTAAACAAGAATGGCATTCTAACTCCAAATAAAAAAAGGAAAGAAAAAGAAATACTTTAGAAATTTTATACAAACCAATCTGTGAACCACAAATATATCTTGGTCCATTTTCCTATTTGCTTAATATTTTATGATGATGCCATTTAACTTCTTGTGCAGAAATTTTTTTTTTCTGAAATATTTCAACACTACATCCAATTGTGGCGCTTCAATGTATTTCTATTCTCTACTATGTTAATCCAAAGGAAGCAATCAACATCTTCCATGAAAGCCATGTTCAAATTCTTCATAAAGCACTCCTTTAAAAAGTTTTGCATTGTTGATTCATTTTACATGTCCAATCAACAATATGATTATAGGATAGTAGACTCTACATTACAAACCATCATATTTACAAAGTTGTGCATAAAACAGGCAAAACTCTCCATACAGTAGTGCCACTCAGAGTAATCAGTGGATGCCAGAAGGCTTGTGCATAAAATCCCCCATCCAGTGCCTACACATCCAATATCCCCAGACTAGTTTCTAGCTTGTGGCCTTTGTCAGTGAGGAGCCTTGGATCATGCACCTAGATCTTAGGATCTAATGTAATCCTCCAGCAGCCACCTTTTATCTCTACTTAACTACAAAACTATGGGTCTGAATCCAGTTCAGTACCCATACATTTTGGTGTCTTTGGCTCTTTAACAACCATAGACACAACATCACATGATCACAATTTCTTATGCTAGCACATAACTGTTTTTAAAACAGGCAAAACTCTCCATACAGTAGTGCCAACCAGAGCAATCAAGGGATGCCAGAAGGCTTGTGCATAAAATCCCCCATCTACTGCCTACTCATCCAATATCCCCAGACTAGTTTCTGGCTTGTGGCCTTCGTCAGTGAGGAGCTTTGGATCTGAGAGCACTGCACCTAGATCTTAGGATCTAATTGTGTTTTCAATTTTATTTTGTAGGTAAGTAGAGATAAAAGGTGGCTGCTCGATGGTTGCATTGGTGCAGTACTCTCAGATCCAAAGCTCCTCACTGACGAAGGCCACAAGCCAGAAACTAGTCTGGGGATATTGGATGAGAGATTTTATGCACAAGCCTTCTGGCTTCCATTGATTACTCGGGTTGGAACTGCTGTAAAATTGGAAAACACAATAATATTTTCAATCTTAGCTAAATAGCTTATATAGTCATATGGGTCTGAACCCACTTCAGTACCCATACATTTTGGTGTCTTTAAAAATCATAGCCACCACTATCCTATTAGGCAGGATTGGTGTTAAACCACTAAACATCACTTGATCACTATTTCTTATGCTAGCACATAACTGTTTTTAAAACAGGTAAAACTCTCCATATAGTAGTGCCACTCTGAGTAATCAATCATGTGATGTGATGAAAGTTGTGCATAGAGTTATGTTATTTAAGTTATGATAATTATAGCTTATTAAGATGATGATTCCCACTGAAATTCTATGTTGCAAAATATATACATGACAATTATCATGCTCTCATTTCAAAATGTCTTAGACTGGCTCATACAATTTAATTTAGGTACAAAGATAAGAACCCCGTTCTTTATCTTGCACTTTGGTTTGAGAATTTCCTGCATACCCTTAATAACATTGTAGAGCTAGTAATATAATTAAACAGCACGTGCAAACAGCTGCTTACCATCTGTTTAAGAATAAACATTTACATATTTTTGTTTCATTGTTCTTATATATTCCACTCTTTATTACAAAAAAAACAAACATATGTACTGTATGATAGTTTGATCCTGTTTTCATTTCATCTTGTCAATCAAGCATTCCATTTATTTTGATTGCTTGACCATTCATTTAGAATTGAATGAAAATCCTGGAAGTAATTTAAGTTAGTACATAACTGAACATATGTGAATAATCTCATTTACATGTGGGTAATTTCAAATATAATATATAGGGTATATAAGCACAGACTTTCACACACTCCACACTATCTCATAACACTGATACACTTGAACATATATATGTTGAAAAAGTAAATAATCACTAATATTTCGTATTTCATGCTAAACCAGCAATCATCAGTTGGTCCAGATTACCATCTCTACACATACATGCTATAAGTGCTCAGACATATATATTAAGATAGCCAATCCTTATACTTCAATGAACAGGTTTCAATCTACTCCAACTCTTCAACCGTCCATCCAATTGAAAATCTGACGATAACATGCTCAAAGGCCACCTGAGGCTGAGATTCCTGTCACACCTAAGGTCAATCTGACCCTTCATATACAGGACATAATCCTTTCAATACATATATAAGGGATGGGCAGACATCTCTACTATGTAATAACTGAATCACACAGGCTTATTATATACCTGTTATAATAGGCAAAACTCTCTCCATACAGTAGTGCCACTCTAAGCAAGACAGAGTAATCAATGGATGCCAGAAGGCTTGTGCATAAAATCCTTATCTAGTGCCTACTCATCCAATATCCCCAAACTAGTTTCTGGCTTATGGCCTTCGTCAGTGAGGAGCCCTGGATCTGAGAGCACTGCACCTAGATCTTAGGATCTAATGCAACCCTCCAGCATCCACCGTTTAACTCTATATAACTACTAAACTATGAGAATAAAATTGGAAAACACACAGATATTTTCAATCTAAGCTCAATAGCTCAAAGTCATATGGGTCTGAACTCAGTTCAGTACCCATACATTTTGGTGTCTTTGGATCTTTTACAACCATAGCCACCACCTTCCTATAAGGCAGAATTGGTATTAAACCTTAAAGCATCACATGATCACTATCTTTCATGCTAGTTATATAGAGTTAAAAAGTGGCCGCTGGAGGGTTGCATTAGATCCTAAGATCTAGGAGCAGTGCTCTCAGATCCAAGACTCCTCACTGACGAAGACCATAAGCCAGAAACTAGTTTGGGGATATTGGATGAGTAGGCACTAGATAAGGATTTATGCACAAGCCTTCTGGCATCCATTGATTACTCTGTCTTGTTTAGAGTGGCACTACTGTATGGAGAGTTTTGCCTATTATAACAACAGTTACGAGCAAGCATGGAAGATAGTGATCATGTGATGTTTTAAGGTTATATACCTGTGTCTATTTATGTAATATATAAGGTATATATAATGTAAAATGTTTATTAATACATCTCTACATATATATATGAAGTAATTTCATTTTTATTTAAGTAAATTTGCTCTTTGTTTTACATTATTATAGATTATAAAACTATTAAAGTAATATTATTTATACCATTGAAAAAGATTCAGGCAAAATAATGAAAGCATTAATAAACATTGAAAATGAAATGTCTACTCGTTCATCATTAAATAATATTATGATATTCAATGACAATAAAAAAAATAATGGTAAAACAATTAGATAAAAATTTTTGATAACAGCAAACGTTTTAGTCAACACGTGAATAAGATCAGATATTAAAAAGAAAGTTCCTGATTGCAAAATGAGATCAATGTAGTAATCTCAGATAAGCTTGCAGCTGATGTCAGATTACACATCTAATAAGCATAAATGTATTTGGATATGACGAAGCATAATAAGTAAAAGACTCATTTCATTATGGAAATTCATATCTGATTCATTTAGTCTTTAGATAATCTAGGTAATTTCAAGTCATTGTTTGATGCAATCTCTGTAACTATATCTTTTTTTTTTTCAAAAAACATTTTTTAATTGGATCTGTTATTACTCAATGGAATCAATATTCTTTGGACTATTATACATTCCTTCAAAACCATATCAATACAGATTTTGAACACAGTTGGTAATATATATCATTCCTATTTTAAATACAATAAATTGTGCACATTTATCAATGCTTTTTTTTTGAAGTTCGAAGAACCCTACTGAATGACTGAAACAATCTAATTAGCATTGTTAAAAAAAACAAGAAATGCATAATTTGTGGGCTTTATTTTTATTTATTTAGTTCCACCTTTCTACACTGGCTCTGTTAATTGCCAATAATTTCTTAGAAACTTATACTTACATTCTTTATTGTATAATTTGTATATATATATTTATACTTACCATTTATTCATATTATTTTTGTATAGTCTTTAATCATTCTGTAAATTGATTTGTTTTAGTTGCTATGGCTGTGGCTATCCCTCACTTGGACCTCTTTATTACTCTAGTCGGAGCTTTCTGTGGCAGCTTATTGGCAATTGCATTTCCAGCAATTCTTGAAATTGTCACGTTTTGGCCAAATGGTCTGGGACGGTTCCGCTGGAGGCTGGTCAAAGATATACTTATTTTTATCATTGGTGTTCTGGGATGGAGTACAGGAACCTACTCGTCTGTCAATGACATTGCAGTAACACTAAGTCGAAACAGTACAAGTCATTGACATCAATTACAGGTCCCAGTTTGAACCCCGGTGATCAAACTGTACCTCATAATGAGGTTTTTAAAACTTGAATAAAAGAAATGGGTAAAAAATTAAGCAGTATTTAGGGGTGGGGTAGCACTTGGAAATGAAAGTGTAAAAAATTGAGCCTCTAAATTCTATTTTTATAAACACGTGTGTATAAATATATGTACACTCGACTGTGAGTATGCTTATATAAGTGATGCAATTGACTATATCATATTTAAGTATGCACAAGTTTATGTAGATATATATTTATACACACAATCTCTCAACAATGCAAAAATAATGTACAGTATTGTCAAAGATTCTCTTTGAAAAAGAAAACATTTTATTAGCTAACTTCATAAACACTGTCATGTATTGTTAAAAGGAAAAATGTTCAACTCCATTCACATATTTGTATTGGTATTTCTTTTATATTTGAAAACAGGGTTTATTTTGAACTTTTTTGATAATTCAATTTTTTTTTTTTATTGTATGAGCAAGACATATCAATATTAATTTGGGACTTCTATGTACTATCTTTGGGTCAGCATTTGTTTTTTTAAGATCCTTGTGAATATTTACAATGGAAAGTTATATGGAGAAATTTTCATTAGCCAATCCATAAAATATAAATTATTTCCATTTTTTGAAACAAATGAAATGATGTTCACTTATCCTTTATATTTCTGCCTCAAACATTTAACAAAGTTCGCTAAGATTGTTCCATGACAATGTTTATGAAGGAATCGTATTTGGTGCTAATATGTGGAATTTCGATGAACTGAATTTTTAAGACCAAACTATGTAACAATGCAATCTTATGTACAAATTGAACATTTTAAATATACTGTTATTGTTTATAATTTTTGTTTTGTGTTTTTTTTTTTTAAATATTTTTCAAAATTGTTTGTTAACTAGTTTTGTTTCAAGATTGATTATTTTTAAAATTTCTAATAGTGTATATATGCTACCACCTTAGATCCACAAACACATTTTAATAATTAATTATTTAACATTTTTGAAAGTATGCTCCATAGTAAATGTTGCAAGAAATTTATTGTATGTTTTTCTCCAATGTAACAAGGCGTACTTAAGCAATAGGGATTTCAACTGAGCAATATCACCCACCTTCAATATTTCAAGAAGCGTCATCAACTATAGTCCTGTTTCAGTGGACCCTTTTATACTACTTGAAGTGCAAAAACAAAAAAAGTATGGAAGTTATAAAAGACATATATGAAAAAGCTGCAAAATTTTGAAAATTTAGAAGTACTTTGTTTTCACAAAGAATATCTTATAAAACATTTCAAATATTTTTTTACAGCTTGATTTAATTACCGAAGCAGATACAAGTCAAACAATAAAAAAACTGAAAATATATAAAAAAGAAATATAAAGTTCGAAATATTGTATTTGAAATGATGCTAATTTCATTATTTTTTTTGATCATTTCAACTTATTAATCTACAAAATTTGGTTAAAATTGCATTCTGGCAAATAATAATCAAATTTTATCAACATTAAATATAAAAAAGTGGCTAGAATAAATCTTGCACTTTCTGATTACTTCTAAGGACAGGTGTAACGAGCAATTAGATCATGTCAAAGATCTCTAGTAATTTTTCAAAAATATAAGTCGTACTTATCGTTTCAAAGACATTATCTTGTGTTTATCCTCAAACATTATAAATTGATACAGTGCATGTGTAGAGAGGTAATTCTCTAATGACTGTCACAAACAAAAAACACAGCTATAGATAAATAAATAACTTGTTATATATAATAAAATGACATGGAAATAAATTACAAAGTTCCATTATACTGTTGATCCACGAATATTTATAAATAACATTCTAGTTTATTCATGAACATAATTTTTTTTCTTATTTAGGATTACCTGTATTACTTATTAAGATATAAGTTGTCAGGTTTTTGCATAGATGATATATCAATAATAATAGCATTAACAGAGCATGTAGCAAACTTGAAAACGTTTTCCATGGAGAAAGAAATGGATATTTGATATTCTTTCATTACAATTTGGTCAATTAATAGGTTAATTTCTGTTATGAATATAAAATCCAATTATCTCAAGAAATTCACATTAAAGTGATTAAAGACCAGTGCATTGTATCCCTTTTATTTATATATTATAAATCTCTACATTTTCCATCCATTCAATTTACTTGATATGAAAAATCTACAATTAAAAAAATCTTGAAATTTCTGCTTCAGTATTAAAAATCAGCGACTGTTGCATATATATATATGTTAAGTATTCTTTTAAACTAATTTATCTAAAAATAAACATCTGATATAATTGATAATGGTTTCATTAAAGCTGCAGTTCAGTTTTATTTTTCCAATTACTAAATGGGAAATAACCGTAGATGAGGGTACATTGTAATTTATGAAAAATGAAATAGCAGTTCACATTTCAACTTTAGTCTACCTTAATATTAAAATCTTTAGGTCAATACTGTAACTATACAATCACGCTCTGGAGCAAAGTGAAAGAGAATTCTTTTCTAGATGTAAAATTGTTAAAAAATGTAAGACATCATTGTGGGTGAACAATTCATCATCAGTAAAAAATAGTCAGAAAGATGAGTACCAAAAAAGAAAGAGAGAAATATTCATTTGAGGAAAAAGTGCTGGAGAATGCCAGGTTATTCTTGGAATAAAACAGCAAAAATTTGTTGAATGTTAATACAACACACACACACACATATATATTTACTTTTATAGAAAAGGAGTCATTCATATATTTATAGATCAATACTATCTATGATTATTATTTGGGTGTCTTTATATAATGGTAGTCTCCATATTGCTAAAGTTATGGATGTTTTTTGTTCTCAACATACTATTTCCATTTTATGACCATTCAAAGATTCTTCTGCCATTCCTGTTTTAGCTTTCAAACTATTGAAATCCCTATGATGTCTAACAGTTAAGTGAGATGCCATCAGATTTTTGGAGCTGAAGATAAGTCTATCGGATTCTGCAAAGTCTTAATTGTCTCTCAGTAAGATTGGCCACAAAGTCCAAATTATTGTGAAATCTGAATTAATCACATTTCCTTCAAATAATGATAGATCTGTTGATTCACTTTAGCCATCTATTACTTCCACTGCAAGCTTGTTTCATTTATTAGCAATCTATCTGCCATAACTTCTATAAGGCTAAGTAAAGCATGCATGACAGGCATTACATTGACATGAACAGTTTCCACATTACATTTGGAGGCATAGTTGATGGGGAACTTATTTGTAAACAGTTGTTGGATTCCAACTTAATTTGAGAGAATATTTGGATGTGACATCTTCATAAATGGAATAAATATTAGCATTTTTGACCCTTGATATGTCCTTCAACAGTACTGTAGACTTTTTCCCAAATAATGCTTGTTAGGAAACTGAATGAAGATGATCTGAATTCCAATGTTATTGAATTTTTTGATTTAATAGATATTCTTAAAATGACCATGTTAAAATTGTTCTATTTTGATTATATTATAAAACCATCTAATTAGATTGGCAAAGTGCTAAGAAAGATAACTATAATGAGATTGGACTACATCATCATCACAAGGAATGAGTTTGAGCAGCTTGAAAGATCAGGTGATAGATCAACCAAGTGATTACCAGGAATGATTTCTCAATTGCCTTGATCAAGAACAGTTCTTGTTGTGCTTGCATATTGTGATTTGTGAATTACAAAGCATAAGCTTATTTTATTATTGCAACACCCCTTATTTCAATCTAATATGTGCTTCCGTTTGTCTATATAACCAATCAATATTTACATTCTAACCCTAATCTCAACTTGATAGTGCAGATGGCCTTTATTATTAAGACTTATTAGTAAAATAGTTTCTTTATCGTTCAAAATAATATTCCATTTCATTGCCACGTGATAAACAGATGAGGACATCTTGCCTTTGTTTATGAAATTCTCGAATTGTCATGTATTCTAGTTCCAGATGTAAACTTTCAAATGTCAAATTACATATACTGCAGACAAAAAAAAATCAGACTTAATTTAAGATCATTAACAATTAATTAATAAAGACAATTAATAGATTAATACGCAACAAGTGATTTATTTAAAAAGTATAATGTTGAAAAAGTAAATTTTTAATAATACATTATAAAACATTGCTTACTTTCTGAGCTAATGGGGAGAATATTGTTTAGAAATCTAATTGATAATACGTTTTTATATATCGTAACATACAGAGAACTTACAAAATAGTAAAATAATTTGTGAAACATAATTCTACCCAATGGTCCAAAAAAAAATTTAATTCCATTTGAATAATCATGGTTCTTCAACATATAAATCTTTTATGTACAAAATACCATTTTTTTTTATTGTCTAAATTAAATTCTGTAAAAAAATATAAACACATTGCAAAATTTTTTTTTGTATAATATAAAACAGAATGTACAAATATGTAATCGTGGATTGAAAATTAAATTCAATATACAAAATAAAATGTCTCAATTTTCAAACAATTTCTAAAAAGAAAAAAAAAATATTGATGCTCAAAATATGAAAGTATCAAAATGATAAATGAGATCAAGTAGATCTGGTAGTGACAATGATTATCCAAATACCAAATTAAATGTCCCTTAGAATAATAACGTTAAGTACATAACAATATCATGCAGTCATTTCTAGAAGGTAACTTCGAGTCAAAATCTGAAGTTCTTGTAAGCGAGCATCTTCTGGTAATGGAAGTTTATTCAAGCTAGGAGCCATTAACCGGGTAGGAACAGGCCAGCTCGAAGCTGAAGTTAATGTTTTATTCTGAAGATGGAGAACAAGTTGCATGAGGCTGGCAATCTTTTTAGCCATTTCAGCTGAACATAACCTGATGAGAAAAAAAATAGATATTAAACAAGCAAACAAAAACTATATTAATAAATTAAAAACAAAAGCAAATATAATCTACCTATCCATTGCTGTGAGACATGGCAAGAAGCCAATCCTATTGCTTAAAGACATGATTTCAGGGTGAAGCCTCTCCAAATCGTAAGCACCTATAGTTTCCTAAAAGACAATATTTTTACTATGAGTATGTGTGAATGATAGAAGTTCAACAAATAAATTTCATTAAATGAAAAATGATTCAAGATCAACATAGGGACTCCATATCTACTAATGTATAACCCTACTGAAGAAGATATCACATTTCAATCATTTTTCTTTGCGGTGGATAATTAGTTATAAAACTATTTGAAAAAAATTACATAGCAGTAATCTGGATTTGAATCCCCAGATCATGAGCACACCAAGCTAATGTAATTATCATTGCACCAAATTGTTATATTAAAGGAATCAGAACAAATATTCAGACTTGTTTTTTAAATTATACTAAATGAAAATTGTTTTATAAAAATGATGGGGAAAAGTGCATTTAACAAGGGTGCAGAGTTTTGATGTTTTATAATGACTTCTGACGAAGATATTCTGGGTTGTTTTATAATAGTTACATATAGTGCTTAATGTTATAAATACTTCAAGCAATCTTCAGTCTAGCAGAAACCTTAGCACCAAAATAGTTCTGTGTAATATGACTTAATGATAGTGGTACATTAGATAAAGGATATTTTATTTTCAGTTGATTAAAATAAAAAAACATTTTCGGCTAATCGGTTGGACCTGTCATGCTCAAATTGCAATATGGGTATTTGAATATCACATGACCCTTTAAGCAATTAAGTAAATGTAGTATAAAAATAACATAAGTTTAGTTTGTTTACTTTTCAAGCATACCTTCGTTAAGAGAAGTATCTTTGATAGTAGAGCTCAAAAAAAAATCACTTATACAAATAAAAATTATCAGATGAAAAAAAATAAATAAGAAAGAGATTATAAAACTAATCTTTTAGAAACAGATGGAACCACTAAGCTTTTTTTTATTACTACATTATTCGTGTCTACAATAATTGATGACACATTAAATACAAGAAATATGTAACTGAGTAATCCCAAAAAAAATAAAAAGCATATTTACCCCAACAAATAATGGAATGATAGTATAAAAAATTATTAGGAATAAAAAGATTATAAAGGATATATAAATATTCTTAGATATAATAGAATATGTATATATTTTAAAAATATGTAAACCAACATAATAATGATACATAAATCACATATAAGAAATTGGAAAATAATTATAGAAGAATAAATAAAATAAGGAATAATAGATTATGAGGTAGAATAAACTTACGAAAATTTCCAAACATTAGGAACAAAAATAATCAATTGGACTATATACTGACTCAAAATAGATTCAAGAATGTCATAAGAATATAAATGCATACATCCTAGACCCATTTTAGATTCATAATACATAATAAAATTGAAATTAAATTTTACGAGGATAAGTATAACGGGGAGAAAAAAGATTTTATATAATGGAGGATATTATGAAAAAAAATTACTCGAGCGTTGCTAGTAATAGATTAATTGATAAAGCGGGATGACATCTGCAGATAATAAATAGATAATGCTATAAAATATTACAAATTTTAAAACATAAGGTCATTTTAACACAAAATATATTTACATATAAGCAATAAGTACATACACCTATAAGATGTTTTAATTTTAAAATTACAAGACTTCAATAAAAATAATATACATATTTTGTAATAAACAGATGCATTTAAAAATCCTTCAGGAAACTTCAAAAGCAGATTTTCAAAAGAAAAAAATACTTCAATATAGAAGGCTACTAAATTAATGTATTTTGAAATTTCTTTTAGAGGCAAAACCTTAATTAGAGATGGCCAGAACCAATGCCTTAATTATTGTAAACTAGCGTTGAATCAATCAAAAGAATTAAACTAAAAAGAAATCGGACACTTAATTTAAAGTGAAGCAAATATCAAGATTGTAAAAAAAATTATTAGACCAACAAAATTTTGTAAATAAATATAATTATTAAAGTTATATACTATATGTGGGTACATATACAGTTTGCAAAAAAAGATTAAAACTGATAAAATGCAAAAGATACAAGATCTGAGTAGTACAGATTACATCTATAAGATCTAGTGATTCTAATAAAAACTAGAAGAAAAAAAAAGTTAAGTGAATCAGAGGACTGGATAGGATAGCCTCAGTAAATTTAAATTATTTAAAAAATATTTACGAGAAACACAACAAATAGGAAATGTGGAAGAGATAAGAATAAAAAAGGATTGAGTGACAGAAGAAAATATAAATACTGAAGATATCTATTGTATCAGTATATTATAATATGTTGATTTGAACCCTGTAATTCTACATCATTAAAATAAATAAGCATTTTCTTTTATTAAAAAAAAGAGAACTAAGTTATTTACAAATATTTAAGTTATATAAATAAAATATATGTGATGTCCAGGATGGTTATATTATTGTAATAATAAAATTATTCTGGTTTATTAAACCTCCCAATAAAAAAAAAAAAAGGGGGGGTGAGGGTAAAACTTATAACATTTTTAAATTAAAATATATATTTTCTTAGTTTATACAGCTCAACCTCTGGTAATAATCTAATAAATAATCTGGTGTTTAAATATAAGAAATTTAAACGATTAATTTTGCTATGTAAATAACACTTGAATGTCTGCCTAAAAGAGAAGATTGCAAAATAATCTGCTGAAGGAGAGAGAATGAAAGATGAATATAATGACCTTCATACTCTACGCCATCCATGATTACCAGATCTGCAGACAAATGCCTTATGTGAATGAAAATTAAATCAGAAAGGAAGATGAATTGATACAAGAAGCCAGGAAATTGGAAAGCTACTTATAATTATATAAATCTACAGAGACAGGAAGCAAACAACAGAAGACGATTTGTGGCCATTATTCCAGAGACAGGAAACTACAAAGACGATTATACAAGGAAAATCTATTAAATACCAGATTTATGATTTATTTAACCATATGTGTGCACACAAACCAAGACCGGATAGAAAGATAACAGTATTTGCCTTTAATCGAGCTCAATATACAAATATATAAAAGGGTAGATATTTTGTTTTTCTTTCATATCCTAGAATTAATTTTCAAGGTATATTTTTTTAACTTACATACAAGCAGAAGAGGTACTTTTTTTTTTTTTTTTGAGGGTGTTATGCTATATAGTTTAAATGTTAGACAACAGAATTAAAGTTAATTAAAAGAATGAAATAGATCAGTAAAATGTATCCATTGTCTAAGAAAATGCTGATTTATGATTAGATAACTGTCATTTAAAATGGGTTTGTATTTAAATTTATATATTTCATTCTATTAAATTATTAGTTTTTATTAAAATTTACTATAAAGTGTATGTTTTTTCTTTATTTTTTGCAACATTCTAAAATAGATAAATATATTGTAATCTAAGAAATAAATATAGGATGTGTATGAAAAGCTAGCATTATAGGTGATAATAGATCTAAAATGAAAAAATGGGTTTGATTTATCAAGTAATGATGAAGACTCCATTATGTTAATTATGGCTGGCGATCATTAATTTACGAATCCTTCATCTATACGTTACCCCCTTAAAACTAGTTAGATAGCAAATTATTAATCATTAAAGAAATTTGGTCAATAACCAGCTACTGCAAACGTTTTAATTTAATCAATTAATTATGAACTTTATAAAAAGATATTTACTTTATTTATATACCAAATACAATTTATCACGATCATTCATTTCATATCCAGAATTGCCATTTTATTGTTTCACTGCTGTGTAAATTTAGTGCTCATTATAGTTTAGGCTTATTTTATGAAGTTCCTTTTAAAAAAATGAAATTGGAGTTTATTGAAAGCTTTATGATCAAACTCCAACTTACCAGATAAGTGTTTACCTAATACTTTTCGTAATAAAAATGGGTACTTATGTAGTATGCCTACTAGAAACATGCTAGCCGTTTTATTTTAAATAATCCATTTTCAGGGGCATCCAAAGCATGGAATAAATAATATTGAGTATCGTATTCAATATTTACTTTTTTGTTTACTTATTAAAATTATAAATAAAATTAATACAAAAGTCCAAAGGATTGCAATTATTATTATTATTTTAATGCAAATTTATTACACCAACTGTAAACTAATGTCAATGCACTCACAGATGATATTTTGAAGCCTTCTAACTATGTTCCTTTCCAAACATGCTAATGTATCTATCTCCATTCTCACATAGTATTATATCATGCCTATTATAATACATACACTTTTTGGGCAGGCATTATCCTGTAATTTTGAAAATATTTCATGCATCTTGTTCTGTGAATGAAAGTTTCCAAATTTTAATCACAGTTCCAAAAAACGATAAAGCAAAAAAAAAAAGTAATGTCAAAAAAATCACCACAGCTTAACGAATGTCAAAAAATAATTTTAATCACCGTATTGACTGTTTGTCACATGTTAAGTGTTCACCATGAGTTAATATTTGGATGTTATGTTGTGAATGGAATTTATTAAAAAATATATGCAAATTTAACTTTGAGAAAAAAAAAAAATAATAATTTTCAGGGTCGAAATATTTGTTTACATTTTTTTTTCTTAAAATTATTTTCTTGAACATGTAAACGTTAATTGTAAAAAATTCAAATACATTTTTTAAAAAATTCCATTCACACAAAAAAAGGTCCAAATGCTAATATGGGGTGAACAAATAACACATGGTTAAAATTATCAATAGATATGATGCAGGCACTGTAGCTTCTCCTTTATCAGAATCAGGAATGTCTCAGCCACAATGCCCAGAGAAATCTGTTGGCCACCTTCCCTTTCCATCCCCATCCTATGTTTTTCTCATATTCTTCACTATCCTGTTCCATCCCAATTCCTCAATATAACTTTTGTCAACTCTATGACCTTTATATCAAAATCCCCCTTATCTTTCCTCAAACCCAGCACAAAAACTAACCACTTTCTGTATAATCACTTTGTTTATATTTATTCTCCCACAACTTCATTATACGTACCCTTTCTGCTTGTAGGCATTTACATTCAATTAACAGATGCCTGATATTTTATGTAGCCTTCATTATATAACTTGCAGACTAACTCATCCACATTATTTCATTTATGTGCATATGCTTAAGATTCTGTACGAGTCTTAAACAGTAAACTATTTTCCTTGCTGTTATCATAAATTAATTTGCACCCAAAATTCTGTTTACTTCTGTATATATTCAAACTCTTTTTTTAATTTTTATTAATGTGTCTATTCTATCCCATTCTTTGCCACTATAACACTCAACAATTCTAACACAACCATCCCACCTTTTGTATAAGTATATATTGACAAATACTTTATCCAAATCTTCTGCATACCAGACTACCTTCCTCACCCATCTTGTTGCTTGTCCTTTACTCACAACCCAATTAAATACTATTTTGGCTATTCTCTTCTTATCCATAAATTACAATCTACTGAACATTTTCATTTTGCTTTTTCTATTTCTCATATAAAAACTTGGCCATCCCACTTCTCCTTGAAATGCCTCCTTTGCCATCCACACATCTGTTGCATGTCTTCCTACTTCTCTTTGTACTTTTTCTAAGTAATCTAATACCCCTTTACTAACACATAACGCATCATTGCCGTATGTTAACCCTGCTACTGCCACTCCCATACAATTCTAGCTACATCATATTTATTATATGAAAACTATTAATTTCTTTATCATTCCCTTTCTTTTCTTTGCTTCATTTATCAATTTTTTCTCCCATTCATCCAAACAATTTCTCTGATTACTTAAGATGATTCCCAAATAGTTATACTTATTCACCATATTTAATTTTATATCCCCCAATAAACATTCTTTCTATTCTCTTTCTCCAGTATTTATCATTATTACTTTTTATTTTTCTTCACTAAATTTAATCCCCATCTCTTTACTCACTCTTGCAAATGTCTTCAGCTTAACTTTCATATCTTCACTACTTTCTATGCACAAGAAGATATCATTCGCAAATAACAAGACCCGATAATGTATATATTCTCTTGCCACCAATTAAGTCTCTATCCCTCTTCCTAGACTTTTCTATTGCCCTCTCAAATATAATAAAAACAAAATAGGTGACGCAGGGCATCCTTGCCTTAGTCCCACCCCATTTTTAACTTTAACTGATTCTATATTTCTTAATTGATACGTATAGTAATTATTTTCATACAATCTCTTAATAAGATCCACTTAAGCTCCATTCATTCCCAAATTTTCTAAACTTATCCATAATCTATTTCTATTTACTCTATCATATGCCTTCTCTATATCTATAAAACTCATATATAACTCTTTACCTGAATTTCTACTCATATCCATAAGTTGTGTAACTACAAATAAACTATCTCCTATACGCCTAACCGATTGAAAACTTCCTTGCATTTCTCCCACTATATTATTTTCTTCCATCCACCATATATGCGAAAATTTTATATAACACTGACATTACCACTATCGATCTATAATTGTTTAATTTTCTATGATCCTTATTCTTTCCTTTCAATAGTAACCTTATTCTTGCATTATTCCAGCTATCTGGAAATTCTTCTGTGCCATCTTATTAAAACATGATAATAGGCTTAATTTTGTCATATTTCCTGAATTCATCACTATCTCCGCTGCCCATCCATCTAAACCGCTTGCCTTTCCACTTTTCAATTTCTTCCCTGTCTCATTCAATTCATTTTCTATTCCCATTACTATATGCTTTCATGTTTGTTATCACGCTCTTCTTCAGATTTAATATCTTTTCTATATCTCTTATATACTTACTTAAGAATGTCTCTAATTCTTCTCTAGAGCTATACTCTATTCCCTCATCATCTAATACTATTTCTTTTAATATATGTCCAACATTTTTTACTCCTATCTCTTCCACTTTTATTAATATCCTCCAACAATTTATTATTTAATTTCATTCTCTATAATTATCTACTCATTTTATTAAAAATACTTTTCCCATTGAACATTAACATCTTTTTCACTTTCTTTACTTTTAATAGTACACTTATATTCTCTGCATGCTTTTTTCTCTCTTTTAATAGCAAACTCTCCATACAGTAGTGACACCAAGTGCAAGCCTTTGTAAAATTTATTGTTATTTTATTTTATTTTATTTTGATATTCATTAACGGTGATTTTTTTAACATTCTTTTTTTCGCCTTATCATTTTTGGGAATGTGATTAAAATTTGGAATCTTTCATCGACAGAACAAGATGCAGTGGAATAGTTTTAAAATTACAGGCTAGTGACCGCCCGCAAAGTATGTGATATAATGGGCACGATATGACACTTTAAGTAGAACAGAGATTCAATGGCGTGCTTGGAAAGGAACGTAGTTAGAAAGCTCCAAAATATCGTTTGTGAGTGCACTGTTAGTTTATAGCTGGTGTGGTGAATTTACATTTAAAAAAATTTTTAATTACAACCCTTTGAACTTTAATGTTTCTTTCATTTAAGGTTTTAATAAATAAACAAAAAAGTAAATATTGAATACGATACTCAACCATATTGTTTATATCATTGCTGGAAGCCCCTGGAAATGAATTATTTAAAATAAAATATCTGGCAAGCTTCCGGCATGCATAGTACATATGTACTTAAAAATACTTTATTAACTGTGTCTTGTACTTTCACTTGATAAACATGATAATACTAAGTCAGTTAATTCTGATAAAAAATACAGCATCTGAAAGTATTTCTGCCATGTGCCAATTCATTATTAGTTACAGTTTCTAAATTATACTTCTTATATTGCATTCTTTCACAAACAAATTAATTTTATATAGCAGAAAAGATAAAAGACTTTCTTTGCATTATTTAATTCATATGAAACATGATTATTCCAAAATAAAAAAAAAATCATTTCAATAAACAGTAGTATTTCAAACTTAAAAATTTAATTATCGTTTGACCGAAGCAGGAATAAAATGTTAAAAACGGTTAACTAGCTACCGTAAAGTTTGCATAGCAAATGCAAAACAAATTTTTTATTTTATAATAAGAAATTGTTATATGGAATAAATATTGCAAAAAAAAAAAAATATTCCATTCGCATAAATTTCTTTATAAAAAATTGATTCAGTGGTTAATATTTCAGATCTTTTGATTAATTTTAAGTCCTAGTAAATGTTTTCCTAATTGAAAATGCATTAATCAAGGAATACCATTTGGATGCTGCCATTTACCAATTTGTAAAACATTTATTCTGAAATCTTACAAATAAGCCACATCATAAACAAGCCCTTTGGGAGATTAAATATATTTGTAAATGTTTTAAGAAATTCCATACCTTTTTCAGATCTTCCACAGCTTCAGTCATGCGGATATAGTCCAGGAAGACTTGACCCCTCACACTCCAATCCTGAATGGTGCTATTTCTTTCTACTGGAGCCAGTTCCACAAGGAAAGATTTTAAGTAGTCATAATTTTCTAAGCAAAAAAAAGTGGAAATGTGTATAAATTAAAATGATCTGGTGTATAATGATGTATCTGCAAAGAAAATTTTAACATAATTAATTACTGTCTCATAATGAATCCAGTCATATGAAAATATCAAAATTAAAAACCAAATAGTAATAGCAAGTAATAAATAGTCATCTTTTGTGGATGGATTTAAAAGAGGCATATTAAAAAATCTTAGGCTAATCATTATCATCAAACCAATGCCAATCATGAGACATAATACCATAAAAGATCAAATTACAATTGTGAGTGCACGCTCACACTTTTCTAAGCACATATTAGAGGCTATAAAAACATGCAAGGATCATTAAATAGTTATCATCAATGCTCAAAATACCATATTCAATCAAGAATGCCAGCTTCATATAAGCAGGTAATCATGAAATGTAGAAAAATGTGAACTTTAAAGGTATCCACATAAATATATCTCAAATTCCATTACGTCTGGAGTTGATCTTGGATAGCAATAGAAACTGCTGAATATCACATGATCACCATTCTTTACGCTTACTCAAGCTGTTAACACAGAGGCAAAACTCTCCATACAGTAGCGCCACTCACTGACGAAAGCCATAAGCTAGAAACTAGTCTGGGGATGTTGGGTGAATAGGCACTGGATAGGAATTTTATGCACAAGCCTTCTTGTATCCACTGATTATTCGGGCTTGCACTGAGTGGCGCTACTACATAGAGAGTATTGCCTCTGTGTTAAACTGCTGAATACATGTGAACATAAGTAAATACACAAATTACTTAATCAAATATTAAATAACTACACTGTAATAACTTGAAATAATGATTAATAAATTTATTAATTAAGTAGTAGGAAATACAAAAAGATTTAACAAGTATTCCTTAATAATACTAAGATATCATTTTCGATTTACACATTGATATTAAATATTTGAATAATTTATAATTTCAAAACAAAACATGTTTAAAGTGTGCAGTTATGTATATAAAAGCTGTCCTTAATATAACCTAAATGGGCACAAAAATGCATTCAGTAATGGAGAAAAATATTAAAATTAAATCTAAGTTAAAGTATTTTAATTGTAATAATCTAGATATTACGAACATATATGACTTTTATAATATCAAAATATTTTAATTACAATTACTTTCATTACGTCTACAAGCTAATATTATTCTATTGTACTAATATCCAAATACGGAATGGACTTGTATATGCATTAAAGTACACACAGTTTGTATAATTAAAAAATATTTCAATTTTTAGTATTTAATTTGTCTTTACATAAAACTAAATCATTCCTTCACATATTTAAGGGTTCAAAAATTAAACAATTAATATTAATTTATTTTTAAACCTACAGAGCAATTAAATTATTTTCACAATAATAAAAATAATAATAAACAGCCATTCAAAAGAGCACAGCCATTCCAACTCCAAAAAGAAAGAGAGAGTGGGGAAAAAAACTACTCTAAAAATAAGTTTTGTGATGATTATACAAACCAATCTGAGAACAACATATAGAACATTCTAGTTCAATTTCTGTTGGTTTCTTATTTTACGACGTTGTCTTTTAATTCCCTCCATAGAAAACTTTTCTTTTGGAAATACTCAAATACCGTGTTTAATTGTAGCTTCAAAGTATTCTATTCTCTGCCATATTTTCATAATGCAATCACAACAAATGCAAATATCAGAATTTCATTTATGATTAACATTAAAAAAACTTAACGTGACTTTCATATTTTCTAATCTTAAATTAATCAAAACTTTAGTCAAAAGAAAACTTTTTAGAATAATAAATCTCTTTAAAGAAACTTTAAACGAATAACATTTTAATCTCGAGTTGCTTTTCTCTAGATTTCACATTCTGTTCTCTAAATTTTCAAATTTAGAATTTTTTTTTTTTCCACTGGGAGTCAGATCTCTTATTTCTATAAATTAGCACCTCTTAGCTAATTTATTCAAAAGTTAAGTCTTCTTTCTTAGTTTTAAAACCTGTGAAAGTTTAAGAGAAATAAGCGTCTCTTTTATGCTAATAAATAGATTTTCTTTATTATTTCAGGAATTAAATAAGAGGCATAATATATATATATATATACTTTTCTCAATTAGATTTCTTTTGTTGGAGCTTTGTATGCAAAATAGCTTAATGCACACTACTGGAATATTTTACAGTTAGATTTTCTTTGTCTGTGCTTTTATTTTGTAACGATATATAGATATGTCGTTACATTAATTTAAAAGAAAAACAAAGTTCGCAAATAAAAATAAGTGTTTAAAAATATAAAAACAGCAAAATTAAAATGTTGTTAAATATATATTTGAGATGAACTTAAAAATATTTTTTTTATATATAAATAAAAAAGGGTATTTGAACGATTTTTTTTTTTTGATAAAAATACAAAGTTAAATATTAAAATATTTAATATAAGTTAAAATAAAAACAGGTATTAATTAATTCCTGTAATCTATAAATGGAAATGATTGTTTATTATTTGAAAAACAAGCTAGTCCTCAAGGCTCTTTGTAATTAAGGGTCGATGGAAATTAGATAAGAGAAATTAGTGGACATGGAAGCACCAAGTTGGTGGACTAACGAAAGTGATGGATTGGTGAGTTTGTTGTTTGAATCGTGGATAATATAAAAGGAGAAATATTGAGTATTGGGAGTTCAGTGTTTGTTTTGAGAGTGGTGATAGAGACGAATATATCTCTCTCTATTTTAAAAATGAACTGATTGTGATAGAAAGGAACACTAATTACCTCCGAACATCTGACGGGTTTCAGCAAGGATGTGAAAAACAAGAACCTGATTTCTTCGTAGTTTAAATGAACTTAAAAATTTTTTAAATAATTAAGAATTTGTGAAAGCAATTTAAATTTAAAATGGAGTTTCTATTTGATTAAGTTTAAAATCAATTGATGTTTAATTTTATATGTTTGTTATTGATAAAAATCATTTCCATTTATTTTAATTGTATAAATTATTTATTGTTTAAATTTTAAATGTATAAATTTAAGTTGTTTATAGACGTGATGGATTCGTTGTTAATTATATTTTGGTTTTCATATTTGATCAAAATATATAGAATTCATAAATAATGATATAGTGAGTATCTAAAATGTATTTATTCGGATGTCTTTAAGTTCTTGGTGAAATGAAGTATCTTATGGTGAATATATTGGTTATTATAAGTTTCCTCTGGATTGTCGTATCAATAATTTTGTATTTTGATCGTTATGTTTATTTTGAAATGTTTTGAGTGGAATCTATGTAATCGATCTATACCAACATTTTTAAACAAATTGGAAGTATATAAATGTTAAAATTAAGTGGGGAATGGTATATAGTTTGTAAAGTTGTATTAAGGGAGGATATCTTAGGTTATTCATTTGAGTTGAATTGGTTCAATGGATTGGATATATTTGTGTAATTAGTAGATGTAGTATGAGATCAGGGAGGATTGTAATACACACACCCTCTGTTTGTATGGATGGGTTTGTAAGTCGGAGAAAAGTCCATTCCTATGGAGTTTTTATTTATTGATCTATTGAGATGTAATTCTGTTGGTGGAGAGTCAATGTTTTATTTCTACTTATTGTTCAGATGTAATTCCTGACAATATAGTAGTTTGTGTTGTCGTATCATAATTGAATAATGAATGTATCAGATGGATTGGGAGTTGATTGAAATTTGTTGTAGGTTAATTAGGGATATTTTCCTTTAAATGCAGAATGTAGTCCATTATACTCGATCCTCAAATAAAATATTAAAATTATAGAAGTATTTTAAATGTAAAATTAAAAATTAAGATAAAAATCTAAATGTTAAACTTATTTGAATTTAGAATGATTTTATATGTGCGTAAATAAATATTTTTCTGTGTTAATTTCTGGCGGTGGCTTTTATTATTTTTTTATATTTATATCTAAGGTTATATATTTTATTATCTCTTCTCCACTGAGCTAGTGAAATGGAACGATAAATATTAAAAAAGTAATCTAACAGATCTGTATTTATAAATTTTTAGGTAAATGTATTTGGTAGAATAGTGGATGTTATAATTTCAAGGTTAGGTTTCCAGCATAAATAAGCTGGCTTCATATATAGATATTTATATAACATGTTCTGGTTAAAAGATATAAAAGATAATATTGGTAGTCTTTATTTCAGGCTGAGCTTCTATGACCTCCCAATTTCAGATATAGTACATTGTGTTTGCTTCATTTTTATTGGTCTATAGTCATAATAAAAAAATCCACATATACTTTTCTGGATACTCCAAACTTAAACATTATTAAAAAAAAAGTATTGTTTAAAAGCAATTACATCTTCTTTCATTCTAGCTCCACCTATATAGTTTTTTTATATTAATTGCATCCTTAAATATAAATAAACTTTTCAATATATCTAATTCCAATGTTACATCTTTATTCTCATCTATTTATTTCCTACCCACATCCTTTTTTACATAATCGATAGTAAAATTTATTTTATCAATCAATTCATCCTAATATTTTATCTCCTTTCCCTCTAACAAATAATCCAAATCTTTTAAATAAATCTACTTCTTAATAAATATACCCTATACATCACTATTAGCTCATCAGGAACATAATAGAAGTCACGTGAGCCTTGTATTATTATAATTTACAACTAAAAACTTGACTATTAAATGTACAGGATAATAATTACAACTTTTTAATGTATTAAAATATTATATCTGGTAATCTTATATATATACACACATTAAAGAATTGGTCTTGAATAATTTCATATCTTTATAAATTCAATTTTAAGAAAGAAGATAATGCCGAGTTACCATTAATCATTGCTCCTGCTGCTAAGCTTTTCACCACTTTATTATGACTTTCATTCCAGAAGCCTGCTTTTAGTAAATGCCATGCCTCATCTTGATTTCTCTGTTCATACTTTGCCCTTAGCGCCTAAAAATATTAAGATAACACTGTTTATTTATCAGGCCACATATCACTGCAGCAGAATTTTAATCAAGCTAGTAAAAAACATAGATAAAAGTAATGACACACGTAATATCTAACTAAAATTACAAAGATGTTTTTATAAACTTTTAAATTTAAAAAAAAAAAAAAGCATAAATTATGCTTAATTCTGTTGTTTGTTTTTTTTTTAAATAAAACCAGTGATTATATTAAGTTTTTTCAAGCAGACTTCAAACAATAATAATAATTTTTTTTTTTTTTAAAAAAAGTTAAAATATAGAACAAGTACATTTCTTCACCATATTTATGATATTTGGCATAAATATCACAAATTTTATATATTAACAGACATGTACTGGGCTTTTGAAAAAGCCATCGTTTTTTTGCTTTGTGGAATTACTTACTTCCTTTGCATAAAATGGCAGAATTACTTCATTCACATAAAATACACTGCGTAATAAAAATTATGGATTATTAAATATAAGGGTGACATTATTATATAAATAAATATGAGAATTCACAACTGAAAAAAAAAAAAAAAACATGTTTGGAACAATCTGGCCTGTTTGGTACACTTCTGAAATGTACCTGGCAAGATATTAATGAATTTAGCTTAACTCGGTTTTTTATTAATAAAGCTAAATTTAAATTTTTAAATATATCTGTTATATTTGATATGTGAATTTGACAGCATTATGGACAAATATACGTAGATGCCATTGTAACACACATTTACATATAAATATCGTAGATGTTTTCCACATGTATACACACCTATGATAGAATTAAAAAAGTATACATTAAAATTTCAAAAAAATAAATAAAAAAATTATAAGAAAGTGAATTTTTTTTTTCTGTTAATAAGTTAAAGAAAATACCTTCCCTTTTTTCTTATAATTCATTACTTAAAGGCTAAGTAAATTTACTCCCATTATCTCTATTTTTTAAAAAAAATAAGTATTGTAAAAATTTTCTTCTTCTGATGGGCTGAAAAGTGATTTTAAATTAAAAAATCAAAACTACCGGGGAAAAAAAGTTCATCCATTTGTTAGCGATATTTTGTCATGTGACTGCAAAAATCTAAAAAAAAAAAAATCATATTAACTTCTATATTTTTATAATTTTTATTTAATATTTTTTTGAATCAATAAAATATCAACTCTACCATATGACTGCTAAAGGGGAGATGCATTTAAATCCTAAAGATTCAGGTGCATTTTCCAAGATCCAAAGCTCCTCATTGATGAAAGCCATAAGTTACAAACTTATCTGGGGATGGATATTGGATAGAACTGCACTCCAAAATATTAAGTCATTTGATTATATATTTTATACTATTATAATTTGATATTCAACATGTTTGACCCATCATTTAAACATTTTATACGTTGCAGTTTAGCACTTAATATTATGGGCTATTTAATGTCATTTATTTATTTTTATTTTATACCATTACAATATATATATTTAATGTATCCCAGTGAAAAAAAAAAAGATTAGTTTTTCCATCTTTGAATCAATATGTTTGTTAAATAGTGACATAGTTTAGCTATTCACTTTGAAAACTTTAATTAACATGTCTGGATCAATATGTTATGACATGAAATATGACAAATTGTTTTGTATCTTAACCCACAATGAAATAATTGAAATTGTTTATGGCCGTAAAGCCATGAGTCACAAGTGATTTTCAGGATTTTGTGACAGCAGAAAAAGTACTGAAGATATTAGGCAAAAGTATGAAACCTACTGCCAACATACTTCATGTCATAATGAGATCAAGACACATTAGTGTCTTAAAATTTTTGTGAATAGTTAAATTACAATGCTATGTAAAACATGTTTACTAACTCCGAAATGGCACTATGACATAGAGACATATTTTAATTATGTATTAATTTTTAAAAAAAATTAATTCTTTCCATTACATTTTATCTTTACAATATATTGTTACAATTATAAAACTATTATTTATACAATATTTACTATATTATACTGTATTTAAATATACAGCGACAATGCAAAATTTGAATTAAATAATAACTCCGTTTAATGAAATGTAAAAAGAAAAAAATATTTTTTATTATAAGAAATCCGCTTTATTTTTAAGAACAAATTTTACCTTTTCGCTCTAATATTAAAAAAAAAAAAAAGGGGGGGGGGGGGGGACAATTGCAAACTTGAATAATAATTTAAAAAAATAAAAAAAAAAAGGCCAAATATTATTAGAAATATGAGGTGTCAAATAATATGCACCTTTTTTTATTTAAAAAAATGACATAGTTTCTATAAAAAACGTTTTCAGCCAAATAACAATCTGAAATATGACTATATCACAGCAAGAAAGTTTATATTTTATCTCTACATAAATTGGTTTGTGCAAAAAATCCTGTAAGAGACTATTATCTGTAGAAGCTTACAATATTGCTGATTCTTATACCCTTTTTAAATTTTGTTTATAAATGTTTAATTATTCATGTTAATAAAATAATTAACAAATAAGAGTAATTAAAGAAATATAAACTGGATTACGAAAAAAAATATTAGTCAAGTAACTTTTGGTTCACTCTGTCTAATAACAACATGCAAATTTGGTGCTACAGATATCTGTAAATGACCAAAAAAAAAAGCGGAATTTGACTTAATAACTGAAGAATAGTACCCATTCCTCAATTACCGCCATATAGCTACAACAGGATTAATTATCCAAATGAGATGCAAACACTTCTCTAATATCCCTGAAAAGAGAAACAGTGAAAAGGAAGGTATTAGGGAAGGTCCCTTTAGGTAACAAATCTTAAATTTCATCCACTATTCAATAACTGGATAGCAAATTATGTTTCCTAATAGATTAGAGCTACTTAAAAAATTTCTACGTTTGAACTACGATTTCAATACCAGGTAATGAGTGTCATGCAGATGTACAAAGCACTATACCAGGAGCTTTTCAAAATTCTTATAGTGTAGGCCATTTGCAATTATAAAGTTATTCTGACATTTTTATTTTATTTTTCCATTTTTAATTGATTTATACTTACCTTTGCTTGATGTAACCAGGTCTTTGGAATATGAAATTTATTAATTAAGCATTCTTCTTTTTTCCAATCTTCTCGATTAAGAGTGATGTGACGACACAATAATTCTTTAACAGCGACTTCCCGTCTGAAATACATAATTCATTACATTGTAATAAACTAAAAAAAAAATAATTTAAATAAAATTATCTCATATATTTCATTAACTGCACTGCTAAAATTAGTAGATAAAAAAATGAACATATTCTAAATGTAGGTAAGAGAGTAATTAAATGACCACGTGAGATATAATTATCAATGGTAGTTTGCCATGCTCTCAACTAGTTCATTAGCTAACTTCTTCGCTCCTTTGAAGTCCCTAGTGATAGTTTTAGTTATATTTGCAATATTTTACTTTTACAATTAAATTTTTTATCATATTTTGATCAACTTTACCATATTTATTACAAATATAACTTTACAAACAAAAAATATGATTGTCATACGGCTGATTAAAAAAATAATCTTAACGAATTATTCTTAAGACAACATAAATCAACGAAAAATTTAAAATTGCACTTACAATTATTATAATATCACAAACAATTTTTGCTCTGGCATTTATGAATGCATTTCTTTTTCCGCAAATCACAACTTCCACTTTTCTGTAATTACAATTTTATTTGACTTGTCTTCTTAAACCAAAACCTTTTCCAATAAAAGCTAATTGTAATCAAAAATATTTTCGATTTAAAATTAATATTTCTCAACACATTCCAAAAACAATCATATGTAAATAAATTTAAAAAAATATAAAATTCTTCATTGCAAAATAACAGAAGAAAAACATCACAAATGCCCATGAAGTCTGAAAACAAAGAATCTACAATGAAAGGCATATTATGTTTTTTGTGTGATAGTGACATCTTCCAGATATATTTTTATTCCAATTTCTGTTGTTAAGTAAATGTAAAACCAGCAAAATAGTGCGAAAGGTAACCGCAAGAGAATGAAAAAGCCAAGAGCAGCAGCAGCACCATCAGATTGCCGCTGGAAATAATTACGTCAAGACAATTTTTCCAACATTTTAATCATAGGTTTTGATGCTGTATTCTTGTATTAACATTAATAAATTTAATAAAATGAAGCAATTAACTGAATCTCATGCACAGTTATGATAACGATGAAGATCTTGAAAGGACAAATTTCTAATACAACAGACATGTTCCAAATCTTAAAAAAAAAAGTATAAGGCAAATAAAGCACTTGGATAGTAGGAATTATCATTATGATATAGAGAGAAAAGGCTATATCTTGAAAGGGATTTGACAAACTGAATTGGATTATCTTGTTGAATATACTGGGGGGGGGGGGGGGGTCGATTTTAAATTGGAAAATATTTATACAGTTAAATGGTCTTAGGGAAAGGATGCATGATAAAGAGAATTGTCCATATCAGTTTTATTAAATTTATATATTAGAAGAGTTGTAAATCAATCATTATTTTCATAAAGGTAAGATTAATATTGAAGTGATTTACAGTATTACATTTTCTAATGATATCACCATATCTGCAGATAGTGAAACTGAGCTTAATAAAATGTGTTATAAGATTGACATAACTTACCGAAAATAAATACTACAGTAAATACAGTACTGGAAATAAATGGTGAGGTCATGAATGAGTAATGGACAGAAAGTTGGACAACTATTAGCATTTTTAAATATTAAGTAATTGATAATATATATATAGAAATAAAAACAATAAGAATTGTGATGGTAAATATGTTTTTTAACAAGGATATGAAGAAACTTATTAAATGTTTAGCTTAAAAAATAGCTTTATAGTGAACAGAAATACGGACAGTTAAGAAAAAGTAAAAGATGAAAGATCTGATAGATGTGGATTTGAGAGAAGAAAAAAAGTTAGTAACGTATTGTTATCATCATTAGATTTACATATTACTAATTTTAATAATTGCATATAATATTTCATTTTATATAGTATAATTAGCTTTAGGATGTACAATTCCAGGCATATTATTTGTAATATATTGTAACGATATATAAATATGTCGTTACATTAATTTAAAATAAAAACTTAAAAGTTCGCAAATAAAAGTAAAAAACTAAACGCTAAAATTAAAATGTTTGTTAAACGTATATACATTCGCACAGAGGCCAAACTTTAAAAATATTTTTTTTAAAAAAACAAATAAGTATTTGAACGTACTTTTTTATAAAAAAGTACAAGATTTAAAAATAAAAACAGGTATTAATTAATGTAATCTGTAAATGGAAATGATTGTTTATGAATTATCGAAAATCAAACTGGCCCTTGTATAATTAAAATGATCTGATGAAAGATAAATAAGAAAATAAAGAGAAATTAGCTTGACCAATGGAAGCACTAAGCCTTGGCTCGGACCCTAACGAAAGTGATGGATTAGTGACGTTTTGTTGATTGAATCCGTGTGGATAACATAAAAAGGGAAATACAGTTTTTTCTGACAGTTCCAGCGTTTTGTGTTTGAGAGATGTGGTAGGACGCACATACCACACTCTCTATTTAAAAAAAAAATAAATGAAAAGACTGTGATACCTTGAACCAGCTATTGCTATCTCCAGAACATTATCTTCCAATGAAGGCGTCGCGGGAATTAAAAGCAGAAACCTGGACTCTTCTACCATGAGCTATGAACTTTACAAATTAACAACAACAAAAAAAAGTAATTAAGAACTTTCGTCATTGTTTTTTTGAAAGATTCAGCTAATTTAAATTTTAAAATGAACTCTTATTTGATTTTCAAATTAATAATTGATTGTTTAAATTTATATAGTTAAGTTTTGCTAAAATCATTTCCATTTTATTATTTTTATTTGTAGTAATATTTATTGTAGAAATTATTAAATGCATTACATTTAAGTTGGGTATAGACGTCGCATAAATTCGTTAGCGGTTGATTATGTTGTGGTTTTCACAGTCAATTAGAATATATAAGTCAACGATGTCACTGCGGTGTCTTATGATGAACACCAAAGGGTCACCTGTATTCCCTCAGCAATTGACTTTGTATTTTGATCGGTTGTGTTTAATTTGGAATGTTTTTGACCGTGGAATCTATGCAGCCGATCTATACTCGACATTATAAAACAAATTGTATAAAAATAATCTGTGCGAACGTATTTAAATGTTAAATTTAAGTCGGGCGTGAATGGCTATATAGTTTTGTAAAGTTATATTAAGGGAGGGTAATCTTAGATTATTCATTTTGTAGTTGAATTGGTTCAATGGATTGGATATATTTGTGTAATTGTAGATGTAGTATGAGATCCGCTACGGGCAGGATTATATATATACGCCACACACCTTCTGTTTGCCTATGGATGGGTTTGTAAGATGGCAAAGGACCGCAGTCCATTCCTATGGAGTTTTATGTTTATTGTTCTACTCGCCAACAGATGTAGCATTCCTGATTGGTAGAGAGACAATTTTTTCTCTAATTCTACTTGCTGTTCAGATGTACATTCCTGACAGTATAGTATTTTGTGTTGTCGTATTTTCATGCTACATTGAATACATAAATGTATCAGATGGATTGGCACCGGTTTGAGTGCGAAATTTGTTGCCTAAGGTTAAATCAGGGAAGAATATTTTCTTTTCAAATGCAGATCTATGTAGTCTATTCATACTCGACTCACTAAATAAATATTAAACTCATGGTTGTAATTTACTTAAATGTAAAACTAAAGATTAATAGAAAAATCTAAAATGTTGAATTTATTCCTCAAAATTTAAATGTTATTTTATATGTACGTAAATAAATATTTTTATGTGTTAATTTCTGGCAGTGGCTTTTATTCTTTTATATTTAAGATATAAAATTTATATTTTATTATCTCTGCTACTCACTGAGCTAGTGACAATGGGCTAATGATCAAAATATAAAATAAAGTGGAATCTTAACAGCGCGTATCTGCCTACTGTATAAATTTTTCTAGGTTCAAATGCCTAGATGGCGCCCTGGTAGTTGCAGATACGTAGATTGTGTAATTTACTCCACTATTGTTTTGGATCGTTATAATATACATATTTATGCTTTTTGTCAAAAATTTTATTTATTTTTCTCTCTCTTGAATAGAATCATACAGTTCTAATTTAAATATTAAATGTCATCAAGCCGAAGCCGATGCTCTATATAGTTTGATTAATTTTATTAATGATACGATAAGCAAACTTCAAGTGTTGCAAGAATACATTGAAAAAACAAACCATTATTATTATTATTTTAAATGAAAAAAAAACAACCCAAAAGCAAAAAAATTATGAAAAGTGTGCTGGAAGAAACTGTAAAAATATAAAGATATATAAGGTTTTGAGGAGTAATATGGAAGATTGAAATGCTCGGAGACTGTATCACAATTTAATATGTGGGGCATGCCTTTTGATAAATAATTAATAATGATGATGATAACCTACTCTGATTTGTTTAATATTACATTATTTACCATGACAGTTTGAGAATGTGCGACATCAACATCTTTTACACTTTGAAACGACACGTTTTGGACTAAGAAATAATTATAAAAACTATGGTCACTACTTAATTATGAAGCCAACAGTCATTGAAACTTTAATTACAGCCCTCAACACAACATTTAACCATTAAAATTAGAATTCTATATGTTCTTGATAGTTCTTTTTTGCATATCAATGTAAATTTAACTTCTATGTCATATAAATATTATAGATGATGTAATGTGATATTTTATTATATATATTTACATGCTTAACTAAAATAATCAACAATAATCGCAATTAACAAATATATAATTTACCTATTCACATCACGAATGTGAAGTAAAATGTAAGCCGCCCAATGCCACATATTTATCGCTTCTAACTGAGCTGCAAAGTTGGTGTGTAAGCAATCCCAATGATACTCGGAGAGATGAGAGTAACCCAAAGAATACAAGACCTGACTCAGAAGCCAACTATTAAAAAAAAATATATATATATAAATTTAAAAAAAAGGCAATAGTTATAATATGTCTTTTAGTGCATTTGTGTATATATATATATGTATACTAAAGGTTTTCATAGATTTAAGATGTAAACGTTGAATATATAATGGGAATTTTTCCATATAATAAACTCGGGCTTCCCACATTTTCCACTTACGACTCTTTTTATTCAGCAAATATTTTCACAATGCTTGATACAGAAGTATATAAACTAGGAATATGAATTAAAACATTTGCTGATGATAAATCATGAAAAATTTTTATCAGAAAATAATTCTTTGGTATACATATGAATATAATTTTACAATTCATTAAAGACAAAAACAAATATTCATACTAATGAACTAGATATGCTTGTTTCGTTTTACATAAAGAATTAAATCTTGGATGAAATTTTGATATTTCAGGACGTAGAGCTTCAATGTTTTGCAGAATTGACCGATTTTTTCCCTACCGTAAACTCACAGACATACTATATGTGTGATGTTGCCAAACTGATTTTAAATTAATTTTCAGTTGTTGCACATCCAGAAATTGCTAAAATTTCTGCGATTCACAATTTGAAAAGCCCTGTAATAAATTATATCAAACCTCAACTATCAAGTAACCAAGCAAACACAAATTGAAACGGGGTACTACAAGATGAGACCATGTAATCTAGTAAAAGCGATTGTTATTTACTATATCAAGTGGTTTCAGTTTGCAGCATGTTTTAATTGCTGGTTGCCTGGTTACATCATAGCTGAGGTTTGATCTAGTTTATTGCAAGAAAAATTCCTATTATATTTTTATACAATTTGGCAAACAATTAGCAATTACTTAACAAACAACTTTGAAATATATAAACTTTGAGAAATTCATAGTAAAGACTAAACTTTCATGTTTCTGGAAATGATTACTTCAAAATAACGGAATTGTACTGATTGTTTGAAAATTTATAATGATGGCATTTTATATGGAATTATATAGTGGACTATTTCCATCATCTAGAATTGTTAGAAAAATCCAAACTTTAAAATTTTAAATACATTCAGCACACAACTTAAAATATAACCAACATTTTGAATGTTATTATTCTCCTCTCTTATTCAAGTACTGTTGGTCTGATCAGAGATAGTTCTGCCATAGGAATTGGTATTTTTAGATTTGTGAATAATAAATTTAAATCGACAGACATTATTTTATAAAAGTCTAGCTGGTTTATTTTAAATTCAGTATTCTCATGAATTTAAAGCCTAAGTTTGATCCCCATGCTAATAGTGTCATTAGTTCAGGTCAGCAATACCTGAAAACGACAGAAAAACAATATGCCTTAAAACATTTTATTATAAACAACCTGATCATTATTATTTACAAAATGTATTTGATTCAAGTTTGTATCTTTCTAAAGTCATTTAACAATTCTGTATGACAGAAATAGTCCAATATATAATTACAAACTGGAATTCTATTTTTAAAAACCATAATGACAAGATAAGTTGCATTCCTGTAGAAGAGTTCTAAATTCCCAATGATCGCATTTAAAAGGCTTTTCATTTGTTTTGTATTCGACACAAGCTTAAGTTGTGTTTTAAGAACATTCTTATTCTTTAATGCCTTTTTTGTTTACAAATCTTTAAATTTTTTAATTTCTTCTTTGTTGGTAAAAAAATTCATACAAAAAAATTGACCTTATTTTAAATCCATCAAATAAATGTCACAATTGAAAGATAAATAAATCAAATATATTAAAAAAATATTTTATGTATTTCTTATTCAGAGATGAGGTTTTTTTTAAAATGCAGGAGATACTTAAGAAAGTAATGTTGTAATATTAATTTTAAGGGCATTTCTTCTTTTAGATGTAATGTCAATTCCGAAATAGGCATTTAACGATTGATATGATTTTTTCATATTTATGTAATTCAAAAAAAAAAAAAACCCAGTTGAGAACAGATCAAGTCATGTTTACTGACCTTTTAAATCTATCAAAGACTTTAAACTGCTGAATATATATCAACATACATTGTTTGTGCATCTTCACAAAAATAAGAAATCTAATACTCAATTTATTAACACTATATCTAGCTATCTTTTGGAAATCATCTCTGTAATTGATTTACATATTTATTAAAGCCACTAATAATGTCTTCTCCACTCACTCTAGAATTACCGATTCACTGTTCAACTTTGTAACACCGAGCCAAAACAAGACAAAAGCCATAATCAGAGAGCTTCACACACATTACACCATCATTTTCAGCAATCTTATTAAAGCCAACTACACTTTTCATTATCAGTTGAATGGATACAATCATGAAAATGCACCAATTTTAAAATTACCAATCACATACTTTTATTTAAAAAATAAACGCTTGATTGACGAAGAATGACCATCCTACATTTTATGGAATGACAAAGATGAGGCTTAAGACAAAGATTAATATCTGTCAGTCTTAGTATTTTCTTACTCAGTCCAGCAAGACCAATATACTCAAGGCAAGAGAAAATAATAAATAACTTCTTTTTAGTTTTCAAATAGCATGTGGCAGAATAAAATAATATAAAGGTTTCCAACCTAAAAAATCAGACGATTAAATACTGACAATGGTAAAATTTGAAAAAAAAAAAAAAACCTAAAAAAAATATATCTTAAATGTATTAAATATAAATTAAAAATATACATGATATTATAATCCCAATTCTGGTATGTATTATAATTCAACAAAGAGCACAGCAACACCATTACGCATTTTCCGTCATTAACGTAAGTAGTGATTTTACTTTTAGATATGCTGGACTGCATTAAGGTGAGGATTCCTGAAGACCAGTTTAATCCTTCTATTTTTTAAAAAAATAGTGGAATAGCTATTGCTCAGGAGATTATATAATGTCTGATTACTATAGACGGGTTGAGCTTTGATGATAAAATCTTTAGCTCAAAAGTTTATCATTCTATAGCAGCAGAGAGTGGTAATCTAACTTTCTCATGTATGCTAATAATTTATAAATCTTGAATATGCGAAAAGCTTTGTTATTTGACGAATTATTTAAGTTTTTCATCTTATAATTTCTAAAATTTATATAAATATTTACAATCCTGTAGCAGTGATATTACAACCATCTACTCTGAACATTACATGGATTGAATTTTTAAAAAAAGCAGTCTACCACTAGTCATTCTATCTAGCTATTCGATTAGAAAATGGATGTCCAGCTATTTTAGCTAAAAGAATAGCTTACCAGTGTGCTTTTTTCTTTTCATGTATGGAAGGATTTCTAAAAATATTTTTGCCTCTGGAGTGTTTGTGCATTGGGAGACAATGAATTTAAAGAGGTATCCCCCCCCCTCCTTTAACATACATGTTGTCTATTATTTACTCTAGGAAAGAAATTAAAGAGAGCGCTGCTACAAACTTTACGTACATGTATACGATAAATGACTATTATAAAAGTCTAGAAGTTTTTCTTCTGTGCAGTCCAGCTCAATCTAGAGTGAAGGACAATAGTAGAATGGCAAATAAATAAGCATCTGTTAAGGAGCTGTGAAATGGATAAACTGTTTCTAAGGTCGTTACAAAGTAAATAGCAGAAGTGAAACTCTGTAAAATACTGAAGTTCGAGTGTAGTAAGAAGAAATTAATTGAACTTTATAAAGCAATATAAAATTTGCTTTTATTGTCATTAGCTATAATATATGTAGTTATGTTAACACTCTCCTTTCATTATTGGTTAATTTGTTACACAAAATAATTACATATAAAAAAACACAATTATATACTAGTTTTATTTTTCGCTATCTGACTGGTTTCTGAAAGGAGAAACCCTCAGATATAGCAGCCTTTCAATGGGATATCCTGACTAGAAAACTTATTATGTAAAGCTTGAGTTGAAGGTCTATCCAAAACAACAGGTTATAATATAAGATATTGATCATATTATAAAGCCGATGAGATATTTCTCCACTATAAAACCAAACTAAGTAAGTTCTGACTAAAATAAAACAGTGGATAGTAGTTCAGAGAAATACAAGCAGTAGGCTTAAATTCAAACCTTTACAATACTTGTGATTTCTAATAATTAACTTGAATGGGAATATACTAGTAAAAACAAAAGCATGGTGCGAATCAGAACCACCTAATAAAAAACAGTTAGCCAAAAATTAGTCCCATTCTGCATGCAGTGCCATCTAGTGTCAGTTGATTATAATGCCATAGTTCATTAAATGTAAGCTGCATAAGTAATTTCATGTATTGAAAATATCAAAACGAATTAGAGTCAAAATAAAATGATAGGATACTCTTAAAAAAAAAAAAAAACGATCGCATTTGCCTTTAAGTTAAGAATTCTTGTCAAAAAACTACATATGTGTATGGAGGTAAATTTATCACTATTACTATTACATGAGGTTACAAACACTGTAAAACAATATATTTTTTAAACTATGAGACAATATTGGACATATATATCTAAAATCATTAAATACTATACTAGGAAAAAATATGGGTTGTCGTTGATGAGCAGATATATCCCACTGGATGGCGCTGTTTTCGCGCTAAAACACATAAAAATGCCGTTTCCACGGAGGACACCTTCGAACCTGAATTTTCTATAATACAACTTTTTTGTTGTGCTACAGATTGCAGGCCGCTATGTCGCGTCGCAGTACAGCATGTATGTTTTACGCAGCAAATACATTTTCCGAATTCGCACAGTTTATAAAATGATTACGGCTTGGGGAGAGGGTGTGTTTTTTTGAATTGGATGGAAATGTTGTTTTCATTGGATTTTTTTTTATTTTAAAGTATTGAAATGTTCAGATTTTGTAAAGTAATAATTAACAGACTTTTTACACCATAGTGTATTGAAGTTTTAAGTAGTAAATGTTGATGAGATATATGTATAAAGTTATTTGGAATTAGGTAACGAGTCAAGTAACGTACTGTTCGTAACATTCCACGAGACATTTTAAGATTGTACCCGTGTGTATATTTTTGAAATAAAAAAAAAAAGCGTTAACACAAAAATATCCAGTAAGAAAAGTACAATTGTACACTGTTTTTTTAAATGTCATAAAAAGCATATATTATAAACATTTTATATATATATATTTGTCGTTGTTTAAAAAAGTTTTAGTTTCTTTCTTTTTCTCCGACTACTGTTATTCTTTGTCGAATATAGTTTACGTTTATTGTTATCATTTATTTTATAGATGTTAGTAAAAAAAAATATTTACAAAAATACGATTTTGATATTTTTTATTTTAACCGTAAACCTAACCCTAATCCTAACCCTAAACGTAACAAGTTTTACTTTTAGTTATCATTCTATTTGAAATAAAAACTAGCGGTAAACAACAAAAAAAAAAAGCCGTAACCCCAGTAAAAAAATCTCCGATAGAAAATTGATTTTTTCTAATAAAAAGAAAACTAAAAAAGACGAATCAAATTGTAATTTGTTTATTTTATTTTACATTTATTATTATCATTTAATTTGTATACGTTAATAAAAAATAATATTTAAAATTAAGTAATATTTAAAAAAGACGATTTTCTTTTTGTTTTTATTTTCGCATTACAAAAAACACATCAAAATGATTATAATTAACGGCCCGTGAATGATCATATTTTATAATTTTAGCGTGATAACTGCGCCATCGAGTGGGATTTAGTAGCTATTGTACGACAACCAAAATATGTAACCAGTCGAATTACTTCCCAACATTCCTGATTTTTATTCTATAATTTCATAAGGTATCAAGATAATAAAAAAGGTACGTTCGATCTTCTAATTATCAAATAAGCCAAAGATTTATTAACTTCCCAAATCTCATCATCAGAAACAATATTCTCATTTTCTGTATAAAGACGGTGACTGTATATTGGCTGGTTTTAAAGCTCGATACATTCATAATCGAATATATATAAACTCTGGCTTACTATTTCTTTTACATTAATATTATATATATATATGGTATTAGGCCATTCCATGTATTATTACAAACATCTCACAGATTGGAAGTTGACAAGATTATGGAGTGCAAATCAAAAATGCTGTGAATTAATTTGACATGGAATTTGAGATGCTATGAGTGAGGAGAAGACTTAGGGTTAGAAGATGTAGGGATAAATTTAAAGTTAGTTACTGATTTTATTCACGGCATAATGAAATTTTTTTGTGCAAGTGGTAATTCATCTGTTTCATTATATTAATTAATCCAATCCGATCTCTTTAAAATCTCTTCGACTTTTTTAATATACACAATGCATCCCTATAAAAAAGTGAAAGGTTTTTTCTACAAACAGCCTGCAACACCATCTCTTAGATAATGCACGTGTTATATAATGATATAGTTTAGCAGCAAGTCACCACAAAAATTTGAAGATGTGAACATGACCGAATCCCAGGTTGACATATGACTGTTTGTACAACTATCTTATTTCTCTGCCATCATGGAAACTTGCAAACCTCTTAAAAACTGTTCTTGCAACTTATGGCTTCATTGCCATAATCAGTTTGAATCATTTCAAATATTTGAGTAGCAGTTTGGTCTAACTTAAAATTTAATGTTAGTGCACAATTCACCATGAGTTAAGGTACAATATACACTAACACATCGTAATTCAATGAACCAATTGTATTACAGCTTTAAAATTTTTGTAAATAGACAAATTATATTGCTACACTAATACATGCATTGATTCACAAAGTGCTATATTCAGTTTAGTCACTAATTACCTTTCCACAGTAACACCTTGCATAGGGAGTAAGTAATTGTCATTTCCGGTTAGAAAAAAAAGATTATGCTAATGCAATCAAATGTTATCATCTTTAGCACTTGCTTTCTATGTCTTGTATACTGGTTGTCACATAGATTTCTCCAATACCAAAAATCTATCCAGATGTCACACTCATTGTCAAAGGTATTTAGAGAAGTCGTAAGAGATTTTGAAATGACTGGACTGTATTGACGAAAAAGATGAAATATACAAACTATTAACTAAATTTAAATCCAATTAAAAGCTTACAACTCATCCATTCTTATTTAATTCTTTATTTTGATTGGATAAAAATATGATTATCCCTTTATTTGCTTTTTTTTTTTTTTTGGTTTAATTAATCTTTTGTCTTTCCTAATATAACAGTGACAATAAAAAAACTCTCCACCCTGTTAAAAGCAAATGATTCTGCAAAGTGATAGATTATGTTACATCTTTGGTCAATAAAATCTTTCCACCAATAAATATATTAAATTCCCATATCAATTAAATAAATGCATTATCACCTCACCTTAACCTATAATCAAGCTGATAGCAAGTGGAGGCAGTTGGGACTAGCACATTTTCCAATGGATAAGACCTCTGGCTGTAAAGCTGAAGAAGATGGTAAGCTGTATCGTATGCAGGAAATTCTACATCTTCATTATCCCATTTGTCTGCAGATTCTTCTAAATACGGTGGCCATGGTGGATTAGTATACACACCATTCGGAGTTTCACCCTAAAAAATAAAATAAAAAAATCATATTTTAAATTTGTAATTTAAATTTGAAAATTCTTCAATAATGTGAAACTGCAAACATTTTATTATATGAGGGAGAAAAAAACATTAAACAATTTGGAACTTTGATTGTCATTTAAATTTTTGATCAAAAACAGGATACTTTCTTTGATTTTTTTTTCCCCCCACTACTATTTACCAGATTTATATCACTTTGATAGGCAAAATTCTATCAATATTAACATTTTTGCAATTCTAATAAGTCAACCTTAAATTTTATTTATACATTGTTTGAAATGCATGATTTATTGTTCAATATCAACTCAAACATAAAAATATTTGTAACGATAAATAAACAATCGTAAAGTCAGTCACTCCAAAGATCATGTGACATTCGAGCAACAAGCGACAGGCTAAATAATAGACTAAACTATTTTTTAAAAAATCCCACTTTTCTCAGATGGAAATTATTCTAGAAAATACATATTTTGCTCAGTAAAAAACATACTTGTCATGAAAGTAAAAGAGAACAATGTCATAAAACGTCCGAGGCTCAAATTATTATTACTAATACGAATAATGATATCACTTCCCTCATGTGTACTTTAAATGCTGCAACAATTTATTTTTCATACTCTCAATTAGTTTACAGTTTCACCTGTTCGACATTCTTTCTCAGAGTTATACTATACACAATATATTCATAAATATAAATACTCTGTAATAATAAATTAAGTATACGACACAAAACAATATTTTTATACATATTATGGCAAGTTTAAGATTCTTATAATATACATGCAGAATAGCAAGATTAGCAAATATCAAGATGAAAATAAAGCATCTCTTAAAAGATTTAAAGTGGTTAGCAATCATAAGTGATGGTGTTTTTACAAACAAACCTAGTACCGAGGCAATGTGCTTCTTTGCTGCCACACACAAATGCAATAATCATTAGAATCTATATTATCGTGACTCATGGCAAAATATAAACGGTATCATTTCTGTCTACCATGCGAACTCTGCTATCCTATTATATCAAATGGCCCATCTAAATTATTACAAAAGCCTGTTTCAACATTTTTGTAAACACTCTATACATAGTCGATGTAGAATGCACAATGACTTCTTTACTGAAGGTTAGAATCTTGGAGTCTGTAAGTCCAAAGAAACATATCTTTTCCTCAGGTATTTTATAATCTCTTCTACTATTTAATTCACACACCTTATGTAAAATAATATTTATTATTTACTTGTGACATTTATAAAGCATTGCTTTTTCATTAGTTTCTTAAAACATTTTGTCGAGACAAAGCTGCTTTATTTTTTCCCGATTTAACAAAAGTATATTAATACCAATTGTGTAATCCTCAAAAATTATCATCCAACAATTCAATTAGCAGTCAATAGGAAACCTTTCTTTTTATAACAGATAGATGACAAAATAATATTAAATTCATGCAATTTAAGACAAAATAATTTGACCTTGTTATTTTTTTACAATTCAACCTTTTCATAAATTGAGAAGTTCTATAATCTATGATTTCTATATAATACATCCTAGTGAAAAAGTGATGGATTCTCTTTTCAAACTATCTGCAGTAACGTAACACATATACTACATAGCAACTGTTGGACTATTCATCATTTAAGATGGCAGCATGAGTGAATGATGAGTTATGATATGAAATGTGATAGGGTGTTTTGTATCTTAACCCATGATGAAACAATGTGCTAACATCAACTGATCTGTTTGAAATAGTCAAACTGGATGTGGCAATGAAGTGCTGTGCCATATATCATGATGGTAGGGGAAAAGGATTGAAGACATTCTACGAAGATACAAAGACATTAGGGTCTTAAAAGTTTCATGACTAGACAAACTATATTCACATATATTGATTCAGAAATGACACTGCAGATAACTGGGATAGGGAATCAGTTCCATGGGATAGATTATATATAAGTAAAATACAGGGGAAAAAAATACTAATATGGGACTTTGTTTCTGCGCTTGCTTAATTGTAGCAATTGCTACGTTCATGCGCATTATATAAAATTTTATCTTTGTGCATAATTTTCTCTTATTAAAAATTAGTAAATTAAGTCTCAGATTAACAGTATACCTACCCACACTTCCTTATAGGAATCACGTTTTGTTCAGTTGAGATAATATTGTCTGAGAAATGCCCTGGCTAGTTTCTGCATTATTAACCTTCTTCAGAAAATATTATGATTTCTATACTATTCCATTTAACAATTAACTTTTCATATATTACATCAAATGCAAGTGAAATCTAAGTAAAATAAATCATTATCTCTATTTGCTAACCAACAATTTAGCATCAAAACGTCAACAGTGCCTAGTGCGAAATTGTAGTTGTTAATCAAGGAAGAACATTGCTGAAGGTTGTAGTTGTTTTTCACTTAGGATTATAAGCTCACATTATTATGCCATGTAACACTGTTTACTATAAAGTATACTTTAAAAGGATGTTATATTTAAAATCTAGCCTTCATTCATTTTTAATTTTAGTGCCAGTTGAATTTTTGGTTAACTGCACTAGTGTGATTTTAAATAGGTATAAATTCTCTCCGTTTTAAGCCCACTCTTTTTAATAATTTATCTACAATAAAAACAAGATTATTTATTCTATGCATACATTATTTATAAATTATCTAAATGTTTTGTCATGTTTTGTAGTTATCAATAGTCTTGTGAGTTGTTGGTATATTTATTTACTCTAAATCAGGGGATTAATTCAATTACTAGTTTTAAAAATAGTGATTGAATTAATTAATTTATAGATGTTCCTCATTTTCATTTCAAGTTAAATATACCAACCTATATTATGATCCCAAAAAAAATTATTATTTCCAACTATTCACATTCCGAATTACAAACTAAGAATATAAGCAATCTTATCATATTTTCTAATTTTTGAAGTGAAATTCAGGCACATTAAAAAATTATTTACAAGATATATCTTTTTGTGTGCAAACACAATGTTTTCAGAAAAGCAAATTTTAGTTAAATAATCAAGAAAAATTAAAATTTCATCCATTTATTTTTATTTCTTTTTCATTACCTATAAATGCTTTTTAAGGAATATATTCAATAAAAACATATTAAAAAAAAAAAATCATTTACTGCGCATGAATCATACATTTTAAAATTCGGCCCATCAATACTGTTAGAATGTTCAAATGGTTGGACAACTTTGAAATACTTCAGTAGCATATTGCATCGTCAATGATATTTAACATATGAAATAAAATTCGAAGAATATCCATTCAATAGAAGTAGATTAATCTGGAATGACTGCAATGCAACTTTGTTACATTAATACTACAGCAGTATCTGATACTGCTCTTACGAAAAGTATTATTTTTATAGCTTCAAATTTGATTTTTTTTATTATAAGCATTTTTTACAATAAATATTATTTGTATAAAAAAATTTAAGAAATATAATCACAAAAAAATAAGAAATAAAATCATTTATGTTTATAATACACCAGTACAGTGGCATAAAACTTACATCATGTGAGCAAAATTCAAACTAATTTGATTTTTGTAAAATATAGATATATCTAGAAATGTCATCTGTTCAATTAAAAATATTCTATGAAATTAAAGCATTTGAAAATTTCTTATCATTTACTTGTATTAGCCATCGAGTTAAAAATCGCTTACAAGATTTGGCACAGACAAACAAATAGAATTTCCAAGTTAAATAAAACCATTTTTAAAAAAAGACAAATTTGCATTATTATCTTAAAAATATGAAGATACTTTTAATAATTGCATGAATTAATTTGGACATGTAGTTGAAAATTTATATGGCTGTTCTTTTAGTAAGAAAGTTAGGTACTTGTGACTTTTGACCCATGTGGCCACCAGAGGCGCTGGTCGGGGTCAACCACAGAAATATTTAGAGTAGGGGCCCCAAATGCAGCATTGCAAATTCCAGCCGAAAGGGGGCGCTGTTCGCAATGCGAAAGCACAGGAACATTCCGCCAGCTGGCTGGCAGCAAAGCTGCCCGCTTGGTGGCGCTGGTCACAGTGCGTAAGCCCATTTCGTTTACATCGTCTGCTACCAGCAGATACCAAGAACCTAGGTGGCGCTGATTGCCGTAAACACATCTAGCCTATGTGTCGTCTGCTAACAGCAACTACCAAGATTCTAGCCCACTACGTGGCGCTGTTTCTCCACGGTTACACACGGAAAAACTACGCACAGATAGAATTTATGTACATACTACTTAAAATATGAATGGTGTATAATGTGCAGGTGTGAATAATTAAGAAGCTACAACTATTTAAATATTCTTTCAAACAAAATAGTATGACATGCTATTTCAGTTTTATAAATGGATGTATTTTTAAATTATTTTTTTTTTAAAAATCGATCTTTTTTTTTTTAATTATTTACTCTATGGCAAAATGTTATATATAAGTCGAGCGGTGAAATTTGCTATCATGGCCGCTTGAAAACGCTAAAATTATCGTGTAGAAATCCTCATAATTATTCATAAAATATTTTATTAATCTATAAGTCAATTCTAAATTTAAAAATCTATCTTTTTTTTTAATTATTTACTCTAAAAGTGGATCGGGTTTTTTTTTTTTAAAAAAAAAAGCTAATTTTTCCCTCCTAGGGTAGGCCATTTAGCAAAATTAATTTGTGGCTATTATTTAATTGCGCTAATTTTATGCTATATAATAAATCACTACATTCCACTTATTAGTTATGCCCTTTCATCATCAGTTCGAGTGGCTATTATACATGTAATCAAACCAAGTCTGGAGTGAAGTTTAATAATATATCCGATTATGATAAATTTATATATTAAATATGGGCATATAAAGCCTCACAAATAGCTTTAGATCGAAAGGGTTTTCAAGAATGCTTCTGTTCAACGCCGAAGATTGCACATTATGGAGGTAGAGTTGGCTATAAAGATTTTACTAATACGCTACGCACAAGTAAAATATAATAATAAAGTGGCTCCATCTTATATATATATATAAAACAGCACAACGATAAAATATTGATAAATTTCACATCCGCCAAGCCGAAGTATTAAGTATTTTTTTCAGAGTAGGTAGTTGTTTTTCGGATGTAAGAAAAATGGTAAAATCATCCATGTTTGCAATACACAGCACGGTACATATTGTCCAGTGTGTGGAATTTGGATTCCTTGTAATTTTTGTTGTATTTTTTTATGAGAGGGTTAATGTAGAACATAAATAATAATGAACTGAGTAGAGATCCTTGAGGTATGGATTGGTGGGGAGAGAAAGAAGGTGATGTTCTACCATTAATTGTAATATGGATTTCACGACTAAGGAGTAGATTGGTTAGTAGGTATAAGAGATTGCATGGTATTTTGGTGTCTGCAAGTGTTTCAATTAAAATTTCAATAGGGACTGAGTCAAAAGCAGCCTCAATGTCAATTTGAACAGCCATTGGAGCATACTTTTTCTGCTCTCTAACTGAATTTACAATGGTTTTGAAAATGAGGGCAGCTTGGCCTGTTGAGGAGCCTTTTTTTGCATGTTGCATTGGTGATAATAGAGGGAGGAAATATGGTTCGATTTTATCTTTTAGAACCTTTTCCAGAATTTTAATACCAAGGGGGCTCATGGAGATTGGTCGCAGATTAGATAGATTGGATATTGAAGCTTGCTTTTTGTTGAATGGAACTAAGGAGATTGGATATAGATCTTTTATGTTAAACAGCCTTTGTGATAGATAATTTGCTAAATCACATAGATATGTGGTGGTAAACTGACTGAGATGTGAAAATACAAATTTAGGGATTCCATGTGGCCCTGGATGACAAGAGTTTGGAATTGTGGTTAGCTTCAGCAAGAAATCAGTAGCATGGAAAGGTTTATCTAACTCTGGTTGGCCAAATAGATCTTCAGGTGGTGTGAAGGCACAATGTGACTGCAGCTTTTGTTTGAAATATTTGTATATTGGCTCTATCATATTATGTCCGGCTTTGGTAACACCATTGATTTCAAGTGCTTGTGGAACTCTGACAGTGGAAGGATACCCCAGAGCCCATCTAATATACCCTCGTGTCCAGGTGTGTTGTTTTGTTAGACAGATTTTTTTCTTTTTTATGGCAAGGTACTCTTTTAGAGTGTTGCAGGTGTCATTATATATTTGTGTAAGTCTTTTTATATGTGCATAGGAATCTGGAGCAGATTTACACATGGTGATTCTTTTATGTAGCTCATCGGCCAAAGTTAGGAGTCTTGAGGGTGGTGGTGTGGTTTGGGTAATATGATTTATATTAAATGACAGAATGTTGATAAAAGAAATGTACCATTGAACAGGATCAAGTTGCATAGTGCTAAGTTTAAATAACATAATATATGTTTCAGAGTACAAAAATTCAGAAGTGTGTGCAGGAAGAATTATTCTTATTGTTTTATGAAGTTGAATTGTTGATGTTTGCATTGTACTTAGATTGAGTTCAAGCATTTGACTAGAGTGATCAGAGAAGGGTGAGGGATTAAGTGTTAACTTAATTAAGTGATGAAGCATGGGTGAATAAAAACACAGGTCAATAAGTGAGGTGTAACGACTGTTGTAGAAAGAGATGGAGTTGGGTGGTAAGAAACCTTCAGCACTCATTAGTGGCATTGCAAGTTGATGTAGCCACTTTGAAACAAAAGTGTGATAACTCATGTTAAAATCACCCATTAAGATAACTGGGTAAGAAGTTGATGATAGTAGTGAGTTGATGGTAAGCAGTAATCTTGAGATGACAGCTGGTCCAGGAGGTATGTAAACAAAAATTATGTTGAGTGCAACAGTATGGTGATGAAAAGTGACTATAAGTAGGTTTGAGTCGATATATAAAATTTTAAAGGATGAAAAATGGCAGCTTCTTGTAATGACCAGGCCAGTGCCTCCTGAAGGTGATGATGAATCTCATGAACAAGTGGAAAAACTTTGGGTCCTTAAAAAGGTTGTGGGATCAATCTGAGAACCACTATGTATTTTCGTTTCCAGCAGACCCAGGATGTGTGGCTGTGTAAATTGAATCCATTTACTTAGCTGGAAGTTTTTTTTAATCGAGTTTAGACCTCGAACATTGAAAGCTCCTATCTTTATTTTCATGTTGAAAGTAATTGTAGAAAAAAAAATATTTAAAGTATATATTTAAATCGACTGGATTGTGATTTCATTTGTTGCCTTGTTTATAAGATTTAGAAAAAGTATTGTATGCAGAAAAAAAAAATTCAGCTACAACTCGAAATTAAAATTTTCAGGGTTGGCATCTAGGGCATCAAAATATTTAAGAGATGGTTTGTTTGCATTACTTTTTTTTTCAGAGACTGTGTAATATTTGTTGGTATACTAGTGTATATATGTTTATCTTCAGGGTTTCTCATCCGATCATATAGGGATTGTGAGCTCCGAAACAAACATGACATAGCGTAAAGCTTTATTTATTTTCTTCTATCGATAACTGTTCACTATCAATACAAGGGGGCGCCAGATACGATGATTTAATTATAATTTAACTTCTCGCATCACCTTACGTCATATCAAAACGATTTCGAAGTCTAATCCCGCCCACAAGCTCAAACTCCCAGCATGGACCAATAGGGTCGCTCAGGGTCGCGATGTAATTGTTTTCAAAATTACTATTCTGGTAAAAGACGCTATGATAACCAATGGAGAAGACGCTTGATTAACTAACTGATCGATCCAAGCATTGGACCGGGTCATTGGTTATTTGGGACCAATACGATTATTCGTTTATATCTCTAAACAATTAGAAGCTTATAAGATCATCCCCCCTATATCATACCGTCCGGTAGAATTATTTACTCCAGCTATATTTACAACTTATTGACATTTATTTATATTTTATAATAGGCCCTCCCAACTCTTAAATCTATCTTAACTACGGAATAAATAAATAAATAAACATCGTGACTTACGGCACGATGTTTGTAAGAGACATTTAAAAAAAAAAAGCAACAAGGTTTAAGAAAGATAAATCTAAAGTAATATAATTAACTATATGAATAAATGCTAACTTTATTAATAATCAAGACGAAAAATAGAATAAAGATTTAATTATAGGAAATGATTTGAGAAATGCTCGACTTGTTTAAATACTGAACAAATTTATTGAATATAAAAAAAAAGCACATTGGTTAAAAGTTTTATTTACACGCACACACACGCATTTACGCACTCGCACAGAAAAGAACATATTATATATCATAAAATATGGATGATAGAATATAAATTTCCTTTTTTTTTTACATTTTTTGAAGGTAAGTGTTATAAATTATAAGATAATAATTAGGGTCAAAGTTCATATTTGAAAAGTCCTGAGAGTTAAATTTTAGGAATTTCATAGTGTTTGATTTTACGAAGGTTGAGATTACAATAATAAGTTACAATAATAAGTTTTTAAATATAATGAATTACGGAATATTTTATAGTTTACTTTACGAAATCAAAGTTAGTTAATTATGAGATTGCCTTTTTTAAAAGTTTACGTATGGAATGAATGAAAGCATAAAAAAAATAAAGTGTTTACCTAGGATTTTGGCTTATTCTTCCGCTGCTTCTAATTAAGTGGAGGTTTGAACATGGGAGATGATGTTTTCCATAAGGAGGTTGTTCATTTCTTTTAAAGTTGAGCGTAATAAATCAGGATGATTCATGTATTTCACGGAACATTATTGAACTGGTTGGAGCACTAATTTTAGATGGTAATATTATTAAGTATTCATAGCGACGGAGATGTTCTGGTGGCGGAGCGTCGATCAATCACTGAAGGGTTTCCTAGCCCCTCATGACAGTCGACGCTCTAAATATTAATTTCATATCGATCATCTTGAAAACGGATAGCACAAACGAAGTATTTTGAATTAAATTGAATTTTGAGAAAATTGAACAAAAAATTGACAATTTGACTTAGCTTCTCTTAACATTTTTTTTTTTTCTCTAGATTTTGCTTGATATTTATATGGGTTGGATCTTATCTGAGGATCGAATCTCCCCCCAGAGTTCCATGTTCTTAGAGTTGTCGTTGGGGTCCGTGTCCTACTCAATCCATGTGCTTAAGGCAATCTTATGTTTAGGCAATCTCATATTGCAATCTCAGTTAACAAACTTATATTCATTCACACCTTGGATGCATACGTGTGTGCGTGTCTTACGAGAACAATGTAATTTACATTAGCTAAAAGTCGAGCATTTAATCTTTCTCAAAATCATTTCTATAAGTTTTTTTTTTTTTACTTTTACTACAATTATAATTTAAAAATATCCCTTTTCTTTTAAAACGAAATAACAAAAAAACAAACTTGACAAATAATGATTATAATAACTTAATTCCTCAAAAAAATAAAACTCTTTTAATTTTATTTCAATCAATCTGACAGGTACTCTTGTATATCTGCGATCTGCTTTAGACACGGCTGTTTCTCGTTTATTCTTAAACAAGATCGCTTTTTTAAAAGTTTTGTACCTGTCATTTATTTCGTCATTAATATATATTTAACTTTCCTAGGTTCAAACCCTATGTAACGCTATTCCGTTACAATATTTAAATCGACTGGATTGTGATTTCATTTGTTGCCTTGTTTATAAGATTTAGAAAAAGTATTGTATGCAGAAAAAAAAAAATTCAGCTACAACTCGAAATTAAAATTTTCAGAGTTGTCATCTAGGGCATCAAAATATTTAAGAGATGGTTTGTTTGCATTACTTTTTTTTTCAGAGACTGTGTAATATTTGTTGGTATACTAGTGTATATATGTTTATCTTCAGGGTTTGTTTTTGATTCGTTGCTTGAATTTGAGACTTTGGTAAGTGAAAGATGAAAATTTTTTGCCTCAGTTAGAGCTTCCTGTGTTTGTTGAGTGTCTGTTAAGTGTGGGTTACAGAATTCTGGGTTATGAATGCTGTTATTAGTGGAACATGTTTGGTTAATTTCGGTATCAAGTGTTTTTATTTTTTTATTACCTTGATCTTTTCGTGCTCGCCCAGGTTTTCTTTTGGCAGTGTAGTCTGTGTCACAGCTTTCAATTGTTGGTAATGGTGGTGTCAGTGTATCCATAACATCTATGCTGGTCTTATTTATTATAGGTGGAAATTGGCTGATATTGTCATTGTGAAAAATTGAGTGTGGTACCTTAGCTATATGAGTTGGATCTAACTCTTTACATGGTTTGTCTGATGAGGTGAGAGTTTCATTATTATCGGCCTGAGAAGTTTTGCTGCTGATGTTAATGGTTGTGCTGAGGACGTGATTAGTCTGCTCAATGGAGAGTTCAATTGGTGAAACATCTTCATTTGTGGGAGAGGTTATGTGTGGATTAGATGTTTTATCACTATTGTCTTGTTTTTTATTATGAATGCATTTAGTGTATGTTTACCCACCTGATTACATTGTAAGCATTGAGTTGTTGTGCAGTTTATTGCTAGATGTCCATGCTGGTGACAAGAGAAACATTGTGGCTTCAACCCCCTTATATATAGGCAAAGTGTTGCTTCTTGGTCTGTAATCTGAGTAGGTATAGTGTTTGGATCAATGTTTTTATTTAGCTTGACTTTAAATTCATAGCTATTGCTGTATATTGGAACTGGAGTGTCTTTTAGGTAAACTGGTTGCAATGAGACCACCTTTCCAAATGGTTCCATTAATTTTTTAAAATCCTGTGTGGAGTAGCCTAGGTATGCATTTTTCAACATGCCAGTTATGTATTTCTGTTTGTTTTCATCTACAGCAATTAGAGCAAATTGACCCAGTGTTTTGATTTTCGTTTTAAATCTATTTTTTTGGTTTGGATCATGAAATTCTATGATGAGGTATCTTTGATTGGGATGATCAGCTAAGCATAGAACACTGTCCCATAGATTGTGCAGAGTGAGTGCTTCATATAGTAACGCTCTTGGGAATTTATACAAAGAACAATTAATATCTGTGGCTGATAAAACTATTGAACAATCTGTGAAAAAATGACGGAAAGTGTTAAAAAGACCATTAGGAATTGTGTTGTGGAATTTCTCAGAAATGCTATCTAGCATATCAGCATTCCATATTACAGAAGGGGGAAATTGTGTTCCTTCTCCATTTTGATTTTGCAAATCTAAACTTTCAATATCACTAGTGGTAGATCTTCTAAATCTTTGGGAAGAGGGATTAAAAATTATGCTCGTAGTTTCTGTTGTGTTTCTTTTTGCAGTATCAGCAAAAGTTTTTTTATCTATTAAAGTGACATTATTTTTTATGTTTGCTTTTTCACTCAGGTCAGCCATTTACGTTATCTAAGTGTTTGTTTTTTACAGCCGCACAACGAATAATTGCAAACTTTTATGATATGTATATAAATTTTTTACTTTAAAAAAAAAAAAAATTTTAAATTACCTTTCCTAATGGAGTTGGGAAGTAAAAATATTAATAATAGCAGGAGACTTTTAGCATACATGCGACTATATGTTAAACCAGGTGGCCTTTTTTATATTATTTTAAACTTTTAATATCTGAGTAAGTTTGCGCAGATGGACATTTTATATAATTTAATATTTTAGAATGTTGAGCATAGATAGGCTACATAGACTAAAAAAAACTTTTCAGAACATTTAACCTCAGGCTAAAAGTTCACAGCTAAACCATTGTTTGCTTCCTGATATACAGATGCAACCAGTGCAATGTGAAGATGTTAGCATTAAAACCATGCTGACAGGAATGTGTATCTGCAGCATGATATTATTTAAAAGAAATGATCCTTGTTCAGTACAGGAATGTGTGTCTATCTGGCAAAGGAATCATATATATAAAACATTAAAAAGAAATGCTTTGTATGGGGGGAAAGAGCGGTCCTTGCCATCTTATAGTCCCTATCCATAGAGCAAAAGGAAGTCAATGGTATAGGAAATACATCCACAGCCATTGTAACATGGTCGATACATCTCTGGGCCATGAATTCATTTGGACACAGTACCCTGTATTCTAACACACTTCACATTACGTTGATATAAACACCTATACATCCCTCCACCAGCATCGACTCAACTATGAAATAAATCATTTGAAATTAACCCTCTTTAAACTAACATAAACTTTAAATAAATCCATGCAGTCATCTACATTATCCAACTTAAATTTAATACATTTTAATAATTTAGTTAATAAATACAAAAAAAATTGGAAATGATTAAAGCAAACTTAATACATAAAGAAAAAATTTTTAACTGATTTAGAATTCTTTTGCTGTCAGATAAGAGTTCATTTAAAAGTTATATTTTCTTATTAATAAAAGTTCATACTTTCCATGATAGATCTTTATGAATCCCACAGATTTCAGCAGATTTATGGAAGTCCATTCTAGTGATCACATTTTATAGATTGTCCTTGGAAATGAAGCCACTACTTGTTGTTCATTCTGTCTGGAACTATCATCGGGAAGCCGTCTCAGCTAGTGCATACAAAGGAAACTAGATCCATTGCAAGACTCCTACATCATGGTGTCTGTAATACAGCTGGTTGTCATACATGGATTAATAGCCAGATTAATTACTAAATTCCATTATTTCTTTTATAATTCCTGGCCTCTCTTATCACACATTCACCTGATGAACACTGATCTTATTGTTCCTGATGTTTTTCTTTCTGGCCCGTGCACTTATTGCTGCTTGTATTGGTCAATCTGCTTCAGAGCGGGAAACACAATCTTTAATTTTTATCTCTTATCTGACCTTACAATCATTTAAGTGCCCCAAGGGCTAGTTTGCTTTAGATACAATTATATTTCAATCATTTCCGTTCACTAAGATTTTTACATGATTTTTAAAATGAAATTAATCAACATTTTTCTATTTTCTTTTCCATTACTTTTAACAAAAATATTAATCTATTTTTAGATCTTTATTTTTTTCTACATTAACTTACTTTTAAATACTTTTTTAAAAGTTTTCCATATGTGTGATAAATATGGTTTTAATTTCTCCTTATATGTAAAAACAAAAAATACTTAATTGTAATTATTAATTAGAGAAAATATAACTTACTATTAAAAAATTTTCGGCTGAACGTTTTCGAGGAACCATGCCTCATACTCATAGCCTTCATGAAAAGTGTAATAAATATATGCAAATGTAAATATTCAAATAAGCTACTGTTACGTAGCCCATTTTTTCGAGATCTCGAAGCATGTGTCCTTTCTGTTAATGGCATGGATGTCTCTATTAATATAGAATGCCTCCTTTATTTTTCTCCTGTAATCATTTGGCTCTGAACATAAAATAATGGGGTTGGCAGGTATGAAGTTGTGCCCAGATTGCTTACTATGTTCGACAAATACGGAGGATGTGCTGCTGTTCATTTGAGCTCTGTTGAATGTGTAACGATGTTGAGCGAAGGCCACAGTTGATGCCAGACTCGCTCAACATCGTTACACATTCAACAGAGCTCAAATGAACAGCAGCACATCCTCCATATTTTTCGAACATAGTAAGCAATCTGGGCACAACTTCATACCTGCCAACCCCATTATTTTATGTTCAGAGCCAAATGATTACAGGAGAAAAATAAAGGAGGCATTCTATATTAATAGAGACATCCATGCCATTAACAGAAAGGACACATGCTTCGAGATCTCGAAATAATGGGCTACGTAACAGTAGCTTATTTGAATATTTACATTTGCATATATTTATTACACTTTTCATGAAGGCTATGAGTATGAGGCATGGTTCCTCGAAAACGTTCAGCCGAAAAATTTTTAATAGTAAGTTATATTTTCTCTAATTAATAATTACAATTAAGTATTTTTTGTTTTTACATATGTGTGATAATATATATGTTCAATAAGTATTTTAATTTTTCGTTTTTATGCTTTTAATAAATCAATTTTTATTTAGAATCTTTTTTTATTTATTTTAATTTGAAAATAATGTAACGGCATATATATTGTGCCCTTATCCATAGGTCATAATAAGGTAGAATGGTCAATTGCTAAAAAAAAATTTTAAAATTTAAAATACGTTTGTGTAATATATTGATAATTGTATGATCGATTAGATTTTATAGTACAATTTAAGGCTGAAAAATACCTGGTATATAAAAGTGTAATGGATTATTAAAAAAAAAACAGTTCAATAAAGCTTAATTATATCCTTGCTTATGGTTGTAAAAGCTGGCCATATAAAATAATACAGCTATAAATAGTTAAAAGTATATTAACAATTCAATTGTAATGTTTTAAAACTAATAAATTAAATAAACGTGATATGTAATATTATAATTATAATTAATATTCAAATTTAATCTAATATATTTTAAGATAAACTTTGGGATGGTGAGAATTATATTTAGTTCTACATTTTAAAATTATTTTCCAAATTTTTATAAAATATATCAGTTTTGGTAATTTAGACCGAGATGTAAATTAAAAAAAAAAAAAATCATTTGATAAAGTTAGTAATCATGTGACTGTATATTATATACCTTCACACACACGCTTGTTAGAATATAATAATAAAGTTTGTGAATTATAAAACTAAATGTAATTGCTATCTATCGTTAAAGTAAGAGTTAAAATATTAAATGTTATTTTAATAATTGTTTTAAAGTTTAAATGATTTTGATAAAACTGTAATTGAGTTTAAAAATACTATTCTAAGTAATATTTTAAAACATGACGTCATAAATTCTTTATTTTAAAAAAGTTTAATCTATTATAAAACTAAAAATGTGTAAATTTGTTCGCGCTAAAAAAAGTCATTAACCAATCAACGGAGGTAATTTAGCAGACGAAAAATAGGAATTAGATGGAGCGGGAGAAGGAATGTGTAAGTAAAGGAAGGAGGAACATATTTTTTAGCTGTATAAGATCGTAAGCTAGAAAAGTGTTATAATTTAAAAATTTTTGTATTTATTTTAAAAGTTTTGTTTTAAAATATAATATTTTGAACTGCCAAATGGAAGGCTAATTTAAAAGATTTCTTACCAGGATTTTATTCAAGTTTAGCCGAAACCTTGCAGTAAAAATGGAAATACTACAGAAAAAAGTACCTAAAAGTATTGATAAAGTAAAAATAATTGTAAAGTGCCTTGAATACAATTTATTTGTGAACAACCAGGAAATCATTAGAACTCAGATAAATATAATTTGGACATTATACCGAAAACTTAAAAGAAAAGTTATTTGCCGTCAGGAAAAATTATGACGCACAATTTTAAAAGGCTACTCCGAAGTTTTTTTTTTATTCTTCTCTACGGAAAAATTAAGATGCGTATATCATAAAGAAAAAATTATGTAAAAGTTATACTTGAGAAAGAATGTTTATCTTTTTAAAGGAAACATTACAAAGTATATAGTACCAGAATTTTAAAAGAAGGAAAAAAAGTTACAGAATAATAATATGAAAGAGCTATTGTGTTTAGGAAAAAGGAACAGAAAAACTTTCTCTAAGAAGAATTAAAAATATTATAAAGTGTTCATTAGAGAAATGATTAATAAAGATAAAGATTTGGAGAATATAAATCTAATTTACTTAATGAAAGGAATCCATGGAAACAGAAAAGTTTTATTGAATATTTAAATCAAAGTACTGAGAAGATGCATCGTAAAAGTCGCGCGGGAAAAAATATTAGCAAGAAATATTAGAAGAGAATATTTAGAAGTTTTCTTTACGGGATTAACTAATATCATAATTAATAATTGTATTAAATATTATAAAAACCAAGGATTATCATTCATGAATATTTATTGAACGAAGTAATATTTGTTTTACCTTAAAAATGAACAAGCAGGGAGAGGAACATTAAGTGAATGGAAAAGAAATGATAAACAATTTTTTTTTGATTTTAGTATGAACGGTTTTCAGGAAAATTTGATGAAGGAGTACAGTAAATATAGTTTGAATATTTTTTTTTACTAATTTATTTTAAAATATAAAATGTTATGTGAGATTAGGGAAAACATAAAACATAAATTTAGTAATATTAAAATTTAAATATAATAGCTTGATAAAATTATAGAAATAGTGTTTAAAATAAAGTGTATGGATGTGAATCTTATATCTACAAGGATCAAATGGATGGTGAAGCCTACGGAACGCGATCGAGGAGATAAAGGTCGTTTGGTAATTTTAATAGTTGTTTTTAATGCATAATGTATTTTTTTAGATCATCTATTGACTTAAGAATGAAGTGTGAAAGTCTTAATTATATGTACACATTTTATGCAACATTTTAACATATAATGAGATAGGAGTAATTCGGAATATTCATGCAACAATTTATTTAAAGTATATTAATAATATAATTTAACAGAACAATTGTGTGATTCTTTTGAACTTTCATGTGATAAAGTATTCAGATATTTAAATAGTTTGTATATGATTAAATATAAGGAGGAAAGTAGTAAAAAGATTTTCTTATAGAACAGTGGAATAGTTTTAAAATATCAATGAATTTTATTATTGTTAGTAAGGCAGATATGTATTTGTCGATGTACAGTATAGAAAAAATCTTGAGAAATAAGCTCGGATAGTGACTTGGAAGTACTAGTGGAGAGGAAACCAAGATGATGTGTTTTTTTTTTAAGAAATAGGAAAATATAAGGGATTTGGATCATATTTAGTTTTGTGTGATTTAGTATAGTTAACTGAGTCCTATGACTGAACACATATGGTTTGGACAGTGTTTTGCATATCTTTAAACTTTTGATGTCAGAATAAAGCTGAAGAAATAGCTTTAGCATCGTTCCTATGATAGAGGTTGGTAGACAGGTAAAGGTCACTCCTCTATAGTGTCTTTTAATTCACTGTGCCATGATTGTCAAGGTATATGACGAGTAATATTCTAGTTGTATTTTGATCCTATGCATCTATCTTCGCTATCCTTATTTCGTGAATCTGCATCGGTCAGAAAGATATTTTCAAAGAAATAATGAATAAAATAGAATTGAAGATATGTTATCGTTTATGTAAGAATAGTTTATTTGCTTGAATGTATAGAATTGTGTAACTTTAAAATTGAAAGTCCAAAATATCATAAAGAGAGAAAGAATCATATAATACATTGTAAAATTAATTCAGAAATAAATATAAGATTTTGAAAAGAAATCTAAACCAAGTATTTTAAAAGTGATAATAAAAATTGAATTTTTATTTTAAAATATTAATGTTGAAGGGAATGAGTATTGCATATTTATCCAGAGAAAATTCAATAAGGTATAATAAACATATACTTGTGCATGGTATATTAATAGTTATAATAATATCATCCAAAGTAAGGTTTGAATGAGAATATTAGGATTAATAAACATCGGATAATGAATAATAAAAACTTAATACCGAATGTAGAATAGTGTTTTGACTGTGTAAGATTCCATACAACCAATATAAAACTAAAATTTGTTATTTTGTAGAATTTTATTACGAATGTAAATTTTGTAAAAAATGTAATTTTAATAATATTAGGGATGAAAAGTGTTTGTGATAATCATATAAGAAATGCATTTTGTAATAAGCTAACCATAATAATAAATCAAGTAATAATACTGTATTTTCTTAAGCGTTAAAAAATAAGATTTAACTAGGAAAAGTAAATAATATTTTGATTTCATTTTATAAACTAATAAACTAAGTTGAGATATGAAAGTAAGGGATATCCAATGTATATAGTGTAAAAATATTGTTAATTTATTTATGTTGTTAATAAACTTTGTTTTAAATTTGTTTTAAAGTTTTTGTGTCCGAGTTGTTATTTCTCCACATGGATGCATGAAATCACGATACATTTATAATTGAAACAGACATATAAATTTTGCACAAAAGGTAAACATAAAAGTGTTATAAGAATTTTGAGAATTTATTGGTATGTTAAAATTAAAAGATCATAATTTTATATTATTTATTGGTCATAAGTCGGTTGCCACAATATTACATTAGATTATATGCTAATGTTGCCACACGTATTCTGTTGTCAGATTATTAAAATATTGCCACGTTCGTATTTATTTATTTCATTTTAGGAAGAAATAAGATTATATTATATTATTGTTATTATTATTATTATTAGTTGCTGTGTAGTAGATTATGACATAAAATTCCCTTTTCATATTTTACTACCGTAATTTTAAATCAGTTAGAATACAATTTATAAACCTGAGATTTTATTTTATTTTACTTCATTTTATTTAATTAAGCTAGATTCTTGTTATAAAGAAGATTAGGATATGATTATTATTTTAATCGTAGTGAATAGAGCTCAGAAAGTCGTAAGAATATTATGAGTTAGTTATTTGGTATAGTAAAAAGGGGGGATAGTGTTCTTATGCCATTGAGGTAGTATCGTGTGGATAATGGCTCAATGTAGTCTATCTCGTTCCCGGTATTGTCACTCCATGTCTCATGAAAATAGTAAATATTTGTTAATTCATTTTAAAATTGAACCGAATTTGTATTTTAAAAAATTAGAGCTAGTAATCATTTTAATTAATGCTGAATATTTCATTTATTTATTTGTTAACTGAGCTAGAACCCGTAATATTCGTAATAAACAGTATATTTTGGGGTGAGGATGCGCGGGGGGAGGTTAGAATATATACCATTACAATATAAATATGGTATCATATGAACATAAACATGTTTATTAAATGGCTTATAAATTCCATTTCACAACATATAATTAATAATTTATATATATGATATCATATGAACATAAACACATTTGTCAGCATTTTAGTACATTTAGTGTAATAAAATACTAGTTTTTTACTTCACCTTTGATTAGTAAATAGTTTAGATTGTGCTTTACGCAAAAAAGTGAAGCTTGTCTCAATCTTATTACAAGTTATATGTCTTAGTGCTTTCAGAGACCTTGTGTCTCCATAATCATAGCCTACTTTTAACTGAAGTTTAGTTTTGGTTTATGTAAAATTCTATGGCAAGGGCACTATGCACGGAACGCAATGATATAAAACGAAAAATTAAAGAGGCATGCTTTATTGCAAATGACAATTGTGCAATAAACCGGAAAGAATTGTGCTTTGCAATCTCCAAAATAATGGTCGTTATAAAATTTGCATAAAATTTTACATAAACCAAAACTAAACTTCAGTTAAAAGTAGGCTATGATTATGGAGACACAAGTCTCTGAAAGCGCTAAGCCATATAACTTGTAATAAGATTGAGACAAGCTTCACTTTTTTGCGTAAAGCGCAATCTAAACTATTTACATTTAGTGTAATATTGTTTTTGAGCTTTTAGTATACTTGGTTTTCAGGTGGAAGTAATTAAAATTTAGGTTCTTTGAATGACAGAAGAAACAAAAAATATAGGGGAATTGCAACATGTCAATTCCTATTTAACAGAATTTATGTTGTGCCAACTGCATAAAGATGAAGGCACATGAAGAAACTACATTTATAACACACCTTTGCTATACTTTCTTTGACTAGCTTTTTTATTAGTTATTTATATTAAATTTCCTATAATTACAATCATTTGTGCATTTTGTTTTGCTTTTTGGAATCATATTAAAAAATAATATTAAATATGATAGCTTGTAGTCAGTCATATTGTTTGCAATATGGCTGGTGAACTTCTATCTTACAGCTTCTACAAAAGTACCTGCATTTTAATAAATAATCCTTACAATTTGATAGTATAGTTATGGAATTAAATGTTTTTCATTATTTACAAATTCTATTCAGAATGATAACTGCTCTTCATTAGCTCATTCTATAACATATATATGTTAACATAAAGAGTTCGCAAATAAGCTCTTAACAAGTTTTGCAGGATATCCCCAATCCCAGACCGGTTTCTGCTACTGGCTTTCTCAGTGAGATATTTAATAGTTATTCATTAAATAAAATTCTGGGTTTGTCCTGGTATTTTTAATCTAATGCTTGAATATCCTAGCACCTCACTGAGGAGGACAGAACTGGCCTGGAGTTGGGGATATTCTGCAAACCTTGTTAAAAGCTTATTTTAGCGCTCTTTATATAACATTTGTAATACAAGCTTGTTAAATTAGTTCATGTGACATATGACTTGATTTCTTTGTAACATATATATATGTTTGTATGATTTAAAATTAATATATATTTTTAATAATACTACACATCAAATTATACAAATAAAATATCAAATTAAATATTTTATTAATTATTTCAGTTTTAAAAATCTTTTTAAAAATATTATAAAGTTTAGAATCTCAAATTAGGAATTTCATTTTCAGGAGAAATTTTTAAAAATTATGTATATCCTATCTTTATGGATGTACAAGAAATATTGCTTTTTTAAATTTATTTATTTATTGATTGCTTCGCGTCTGTGAGAAAGAGTAAGTTTTAGTACATATGAGACTGTTTATAGAGAATATAAGAGGTAGGGATAAAGTATATATTTTATTTTAAATATTAAAAATGTTCTAATTACATGCGTTTTAGTATCGCTATGAAAGTAGAATTGATACATAAAAAAATTTGAGATGTCTTCTGAAAATGAAACATTTCATTTGAGTTTTAAATCTGGTACAGAGAAATTTAATATCCCCCCCCCCCCCGTAAATGTTATTTTAAAAATGTATGTAAATTGATGTATCTGTATGTTTGTATATATATATTGGATTCATTATACATTTCTGTGTGTATAATACAATGGCAAATTATTAGCATAACAGTAAGCATATCAATTTGCTAATTCATAATCTGGGTTCGAATCCCTGTGAAATTTGGAAATTTTTCATCTTCAAACAAGTTATCCAATAAACATCACATGATCACTATTTCATACTAGCACATAATTGTTATTAAAGCACTACTGCATGGAGAGAGTTTTGCCTTATTTAAGTTATCCAATCCATTTATTGATAAATAACTATAGCTATTCTCAATTAGAAGAAAAAGCAAGGAAGAAAATTTTGATAAGCCTAGCGTTATTGCCCCCCCCCCCTTGTGTCTCTGTAGAAAGATTTTGGATAAAGATTTTTATGCTGATGTAAATATGCGCAAATACTGTATATATTATATACATACATAATCATTAAAATCAGTCATCACTTAAACAATCCCAATATCAACAATATATATATGTTCTTTTTACTAATTACTAGCATAGAACCTGAGGCTTACCCTAATTTATTTTTAAATAATATTTAAACTTTACCTGCTTATCTTATTTAAATTATTTATTTCTTATCAGCTAAATAGTTTTTTAAAAATTTAAACAAATAAAAATTAGGTCACTGGATTGCTTCTCCTGTTTTTAATACTTTTGATACCATTTTCATCCCCTTTATTATTGATGGCCTTGGTCAAAGGGAGGATTATAATCTAATTATCTTATCCAAATCTTGATTGCCATAATCTAAGACTTTTTGCCTCACTTAATTACACAGTAGTTTGCAATTTCTACTGGTTTCTGAGGTTATAATGTTACTTGAATCAATTTTTTTTTTTTTTTAATAGCAATTTATACAATAAAGAATTATCACTCAAAATTATCTAAATTAGAATTTTAAAGCATAATTCTATTTATGGTTGATTTAATTTTGAATCATGTTTAATTGCAAATTAAATCGCTTTAAACCATTGTCACCCCAAAGCGCTTATATAAAACTACTGTATTTTTGAGACTTTAAACTTTTCAGTTTGGAAAAAAAAAATCATATATGTCTTTCTTGTTTTTATAAACTTTCAAAATTGATAGAAATCTTTTATTTGGGGGGGGGGGCTTTAAATCTAAATATTAGAATAATTTCAAGAATGATAACAGTTGGTAGTGAACCTTTTTTTTAGAATTATAACATCTAATTCATTCAACTTAGCTGTGGTTTTTAAAAATCTTTTGAGATTTATTTTAGGGTTTTGATATATTTATCCTTTTTTTTTTTTCAGTTCCTTAGTTTTCTTAATGATGTCTGTGATATGTTTGTTATTTTACTTTCAGTTTTTTTAAACCCTGATATACATTTCTCTTTGTAGACTGCAATTTCTATACTACTCTTCTATTAAATGTCCAGATTTTCAAATACGTAAATAAATATTTATAAAACATAACTGTAATTTTTTTAATATATTGTTCTATTGAAAACATTTCATCCCACTTAATTCTATCATAAATTTTATTTTTTACATTTTAGTTTATGTTTTAAAGCAAGATATATATATATATATAGCTTCTTTCTAGATTATTCTTTTTTTTTTCTTTTTTAAAAACTCATTACACATTATTCTAATGTTTTTTATTTTAGTTTTTATAAATATTTAATTTTAGCCATATTTTTGTGCTTTCATCCAATAACTCTTGCAACATTTTCTGCAACTTTTCTAGTATTATTTGTGAATGTAAGCACTTAATCTGCAAAATCCATTTTATTCCTCAAAATATTTCTCTAAAACTGCTCTAAAAGGTTTTAGAAATAATAATATTTATATTGTCAATAATAATCTAATCACTGCTGTTGTATTTTGATACAATGTATATTTTTTTTAGAATTTGATAACACTTTGGATTTGTTATTATATCAATGCCATTCTGTAATTTTGATTTCTATTGCCATATTGGCCACCTATAGTGATTGCATCATTTTTAGAGCTTTGCAATAAATACTTGGATGGGGTCTACTATGCTATAAAAATCCAGCATATTCTTTTGTTGGTGTTTAGTAAAGATTTTGATAAATGTCTTATATATAACTGACAGAAGTCTAATAAAGTTGTAATTTCTCTTATTTTATAGAATGTTAATATCCCCTTTTCAATGCTTCCAAAATTTATTAATTTTTTTATGGTTTTTTTTTTTTGTATAGCTTTATCAACATTATTTTATTTTTTCACCTGCTACTTTTAAAACATCAGTTATTATTTCTCTATTTATGGAGCTTTTTCATATATTTAATGGCATATTACGTAGCATATATAATATGGGCTATCCCACTTTCTTGTTCTTCATTACTATATAGTTCCTTATAGAATTCTACATTTATCATATCATTTTTGATTTTAGTAACAATGCCACTTTTTGATTGCTGGAATAATTTTCTTTTTTATACTCAGGACAAGCAGTACACTATTTTGTGCCTAGGAAAGACCAACTACTTGCATTTCCCCCCTCCCTCAAATCTTTTCCAATTTCAGTTTTTAAAATTAAATATTTTGCAGAAAAAAATAAAATTATGAAAGTAATTATTTTCACAAAAACATCTACTTTGTATAAAACTGTGACTTTTAAAAAATATCAGTAATGTGCCTCTCATTGGGATCTGTACCCTAGGCACTGCCTAGTTTGCTATATCAATTTGATGCTTTCAATTTTTGAGACTTAATTTCATACATAACTTTCTCATTATTTCACAATTATATTTTTTTACAACATCATTAATATTTTTTTCATAATATTTTAGTGAATTCTACATTTCAATTCGTTTAAATAGGTAGTCTTCATTTTTTTTCTTTATTTCTTTTTCTGTAATATATTGCCTTGTTTTAATAAAAATATTCACTAGTGAATTGCCTTTTTTTTTTGTTTGTTTGTTTTATTCCCGAAGCTAACTAGTAATCCTTAATATTTTTTTTTTACTTTTTGATGGCTATCAGCGCCACCAAGCGGGCAGTAGTACTGGCAGCTACTTGGCATAATGTTCCTGTGTGTACGCATGGTGAACAGCGCCATCTAGCGGCCGGAACTTGTGTCATCTGCTTTTGGCCCCCTACTCTGAATATTTCTGCTACTTTTGCAGAAATGATGTCTCTAGCAGAGGCAGGACAGTATTTTCCCAAGTACCGACTTTTTCAACTTGAGCAGTGTTAACATTTTAAACAATTTGTAAGTTTTAGATAAAATTTATTAAAATATTTTTCAAGGTAAAAGGGTTTTAGAAATTAGTGTCTATAATCTTTTTTTTTTTGCCTTTCTAGCTTTTTCTTATGTATCATTAATCAGTGATCACTTCCTATGTTGAATCTATTGAGTATATTGCAGTGTTGAAATATAGTTGTTGTTTTTAGCTAATCTTAATATAATTCAATTCCATTGTGCCTTTATTCTCATGCTTTCTTAGTTGTTAATCTTTGGATATTTTTAAAATAAAATAAATAAATTTATGATGTACTTTTTTGTCTGTTCACAAATTTTATTTTTTCTCTGATATTTGATTCCCTATATAAATGTATCCATTATATTTTCATCAATCCCTGCATTAAAATCTTATCGATTTTAATGTATTACCTAATCAGTTCAGAAACATTTTATGTTCTACAAAAGATTCTCTATCTGAGCCTACTGGGGCACAGATATGAATTATTTACATTTTGTATCATACAATAAGCTGAATGGTTAATTTTGTTATTATACTAAAGATTTCCACAATTAATATGTTTATTGTGTCCACTTTTTTTATCAAACATCTTTTTATTCATTTCTAATTTCACTAAATTCATCAATATCTCATTAAATATAAACTATTTTTTTAGGATAAGTACTATCCTAGGTTTAAAATTCAAAATTGCTTAGCATTCTCAGATTTCAGCCTGTAAAAAATTAGGACAGTATTTTTTAACTGTATGTCATTGAAAACCCAAGTAAATATTTTCTCATACATAGAGACATACATTCATTCTTCTTTCAATAAATTCAATCAATAATTATCTGGCTTCTGAGAAAGTGATAGTAAGATCCATATGCTGGTTTACTTATGCTGGATGAGCTTCCATCCATATTTGCTTACCTGGTAATGACAAAATATATAAGTTTTAGTCTTGGATGATTTTTTTTTATAACATTAAGGAAGAATCAAATGTTTTTTTAATATCTTATGGCAAACTTCTTTTTGCTGTCATATCTGTAATACTATATAAATATTATAGTTTGTTTTTATAACTCAACAAATATTGCACCAATCTTGAAGAATATTACTTGATTTTTTTTCTTTTTTTGTATAGAATTTTGCTTTAATTATATTTAAAAATTTGTTATTAGCAATATAAAAATATGTAGAAAATCTATATCTCAATTGTTTTTGAATAACATCCTAAAAATCTTAAAAAGAGGGCAGCATTGAGTAAAAGATTTCAAAGTTGGAAATTTTTTTAAATGAAAAATATAGTTTTTGATAAAATGAGGTAAAATTTGATTTTGTGAATATATTTTAAATTAATTAAATTATGTTTGTAACATGTATTTAATTTTTTATTTGATACTATAATAATGAATTCAATAAACTTTTAATATTTCAGTTTAAACATATTTAATTTAATATGTGTTAAAATAAAATTTAAAATGACACCATACAGTAAGAGAAATACTATTGAATTTTACAATCTTTTGCTATGAAATTCATAAACTTTTAAAGTGTCAGTTTAAATATATTCAACACCCAAAAAAGATAAATTTTAAAATGTTACTGTTATAGGAAGAGAAATACTGTATTTGATCAACTTTTACCATTTCCCTTTAAGTATATTCTCATGTGATAAAGTAAGATATTGTGGCCTGCATATTGAAATAGATAGAGAAATGAAGTGATATTAGTTTTTAGTAATTCATGTATTATTGAATAAATATATTTTAAATTATTTAAACTTCATTTGGTTAATGTATTTAATTTCTCACTTGCATATATTTACAATGCCATTAAAATTTTATAGTCATTTAAAAAATTATCACATGAGAAATATAAAATAATTTATTTTAAAATTATTGTCTATTGTAATTAATAAAAGTTATATTTTTGTGATACTGCTGTTGATATTTATTACATATAAATATTACGTAAACATATTTTAATAATCAAACTTTCTATTACTACAAGGGTACAACTAGAATTCAAATGTGGAATACATAAACATATTTTTATTATCAAACTTTTTAATAATAGCAATGGGAAAACTAGAGAAATGGGGAGAATTAGCTAGGGAAATTTTTTATTTAATATATCAAAAATGGAATTTAAGTAATAAATATTAAAAAATTTCTACTGTTTAGAATATATTCTCTTTATATATATAAATTAGAAATAAATTTTAATAATCAACTGCATATTATTCTACTAATGCATACAAAGCTGCAGGTCAGCTTTACTCACATTAGTAAAATAAAACAATGTAATGTAGTTGAGAATTGAAATATATTTAAAGAATATTTACTTCAAATAATAATACATGAGTTATCAACAGCAATTAAAAATGATTTACAATATTGTTTATAAAAATGTGTTACAATAGTTATTTTTTATCTGTTGATGATAACTCATGTATTATTATTATATTTAATATTTAAATATATTTTAATTATCGATTACATTACATTTTTTTAATATAATAACACAAAGCTGTGGGTACAGTGAATATATATATAACTTTGTCAAATTTATATTTAAAAATTGTGGGTTTAATACTATCTTCAGTAGTGCATTAAAACTGCCCATCCCTTGCATATCTATATAAAAATTGATTATTCTCCAGTATGTGAGGGATCAGAATGACTAACATCAACAAGAGTAGGATGACAACCTTGGCAATCATGTGGGCTTTGAATATTCCATCATCAGATGTTCAATGAAATGGATGGCTGAAGAGTTGTGGGTTGGAGTGGTTTGAAGCCTGTTCATTAAAGTATGAAGATTGGCTATCTTAATATAAAGCTGAGCACTGATTGTATATATGTGTGGAGATGGTAATCTGGACCAACTGATGAGTGCTGGTTTAGCACAAAATATGTATATTGGTGATTATTTATCTTTTCAACATGTATGTGATCAGGTGGGTAAGCATTATGAGATGGCATGCAGAGTTGAGGGTCATGTGAAAGTCTGAGTTTGACCCTTATATATTACATTACATATTTTAATATTGTAATTATTAAAGTTTACTTGACTTCTGATGCATTGTTTGTTTTGTTGTTTTATCAAAATGCCCTTTGCTCGGTGACTTTCTTTAAATCATCAGATTTTTTTTTGTTTTAGCTGATAGCATCTGAAAATAGCCAAATATTACAGATTTTTGCTTATTATTTCAGTCAGAATATTTTTTGCAGAAATTATTTGCTAAGCAGTGGACTTAATATATATATTACTTTATTATTAAAAATTGTATTGAATAAATAAAACTCTCCATTTACCTGAAGATTTGTGATGATGGTATATTAGATGTGATAATACGTTGGACTGTTTCCATCATCTATCAGTAAATGTTAAATGTATAGACAATTTTAAACTTTATTTAAACCTTTCAAATATGAACAACTAGTTAGTAATAACACAAAAATAGATGACACAGGTTAGTATTGACACATTGACTTGACCAATGATAGTATTAACATAGGAGTCAAACTCGCATTTTTAGATTCTCGAATATCGAATTTAAGGCAAACGCTTTAACCAACTAGTCTATTCTGTCAAAAAAAATGATCTTTGGCAGAATAACTCAGTTGCTTAGATATTCAAGAATCTAAAGATGCAAGTTTCACTCCTATGCTAGTACTGTCACTGGTCAGGCCAGCAACACCTGAAAAAGAGTGGAGAATAATACTACTCAAAATGTTGGGTCATTACTAACTTGTATTGTCTATTTGTGTGCTATTATTAATAAGTAGTTTGTATTTGAAAAGTTTAAAATTTTCTATACATTCAACATTTACTGATAGATTTGTAGAGATCCCTACTGCCATTTTTTAGGTGCATGGTCTTAAGGTAACTCTCCATTTCTCTCAAGCTTTTATTTAGTATTAATATGATAGTCATCTGAGATATAATATTTGAAATTAAAATAGGTATCAGAATAAAAATAGATAGTTGCTAAGAAAAAAAAAGATCCCAAAATTAAAAATGATAAAGATCTCTTAAGAGAGCTGAATAGCGAACTCCAAAAAGTATCCAGGAAAGATATGAGTTATATTATAATAAAACTTGCCAAGACATTGAAAATAAAAAATATATTAAAAAAATACAATCATTAAAGGGATTTACAACTAATCTCATTGAAAAATGCTAATGATCAAATTATAATGAAATTAGCAGAGATTAGAAATGGAAGGAATATTTAGATATGCTATACCAAGTAACATGCTATAATAGAGGCTAAGGTTATGTCAGATTTACAAGTGATTGCATTGCATGTGGAATTTTGCAGAAACTGAAGAAGAAATCTTAAAAATACTGATCTAATTATGCCAATTAATCTGAAAAATATTCAGTCACTTAGAGATTATTTCTGTATCAAAGAGAGGAATGTTAACTGAGCATGAAAATTAACATATGTCATATAGCACATGCAAATATTTTGTAAAATATATAGAGCACATTAAAGCCATCCATTGATAGAAAACTCAAATAATAGGAATAAAACTATGTATGTTTTATAGATTGCTACATGGGCTTTGATTTAATGATCATGTTAAATTATGGAATATTTTTATATTAGAATATTTCATCATTCTTTTGAAAATCTTTACATGGAAATAGAAGAAATGGTTAAAATACAATATGATGAAAAATTGATTTCACTTTGGGAAAAAAGTTGATTCATTCTCATCCTGTACATTCAACTTGTATATCAATTATGTAACGAGTGAAACCAGATCAGATGAAGACAAATGTGAATTTAGGATTCATGATAGGTATGATGATGTCATTATACTTATAACTGAATATAGTACATCAGAGCTCTTTTTGAGAAAATTAAATAGCAAAATGAAAAGATAGGATTTCAATAAATTGTGGAGTAAGACAATACTATGATGACAAAATAAGCAACTGACTTCAACATTGATAATGAAGGAACGATTTATCATCAACAAAGCATCCATTAATCAATTATTTATTGCAGACTGGGAGTGGATGGGTGGCACCTTTTCTGTAATCCCTGCATGTAACTTGTTTAATCAATGTCTGTATGTAGAAAGCAAATAAATAAAACATCCTAATGATACTATAGAAGATAACTATTCCAAAACTATAGAGGCTCCTGAAATGGAAAAATATCTATATATTAGTAGCAATTATGAATCATGTTATACATTAGATAATCTTCTCTTCAACTAGAAAATATTATGAAATTACTTCAACTAAATATTGAGGGTCATTATTTCTCTAATAAAATGTATCTTCCTCTTAAAAAAAACCTCTTAAATTGATTTTTGAACAAAATATAGCATGGCTACTTTTGTTCAAAGCAAAGAATCTTTATTAAAGATAGCTCAAGTAGTATATCAATCCTTAAATTTTCTGTACAAATTGGCTTTACCCTTCTCTTTTTGATTTGCTATGTATTCTGTATTATTCAAGTTTTTAATGTTTTAGAATGATTTTTTATGGACATATAACTAAGGATAAAGTAGGTTCTCAATTTTTAGAATGGATAGCTGTTCTCAATATATATATACTTTATAATGTCGAGAATGGTTTATGTTTCGCTGTTGATTTCGTGATATTTAATTATTTTTTTGTAATCATGTTTCGTAAATGAAAGACATCTAAGCTCAAAGAATATTTAAAAAGCTGACTAGAATAAATATACTTAATATCTCTTTTTCCTATTTTTTTTTTGAGGGAATTAAAAACAATTCACATTAGATTGTTTTCCTATTTTTTTTTTGAGGGAATTAAAAACAATTCACATTAGATTTGACCAAATCTAGTGGTATTATTTATAATCAGTATTTATTTAATAAATATTTGGAAATTGTTGACAAAACATTACAAAATCCAACCCTGATATCTTCTTTTAGAGGCTTAGTGGGTATAGAAATGGTCATGAGAATCACCAATATCACTGCTATTCAGAATTGATAAAATCATTATATTTATAGTAGATATAGGGAAATAGAATTCGCCATTGGTGTTTTTAAACCAGGCAAAGCTCTAAAAATAGATAACATACTTCCAAAAATTTTAATAAGTACTTCCAGAATTTTTTAATTTAATTAGATTCTAAAGCTAAAGTATTATTTGCAATATTATTTATACCAAAACTATTCCTTAAAATGTGAATGAAGTCAAGCATTGTTAGACAAGAGGTCAGCGCAGCTGCCTTGCAAGCAAGCAGTTGGTTGCAGATGGTTGATGCGGGTTCGCCTCCCGGCAGATGCTATGACATATGGATAAAAAAGTGAAATGAAACACTATTGCAGCAGATTTAAAATTTAATAAAACTAAATGGGTATATGATATTAACAAGAATTATGCCTATTGGAGAACTGTTTACCTTTAGAACAGGTTGGATTTAGGACAGACAAAACTAATAAGAATAAGTTCTATTTTTTAACTATTCATATTGAAAAAATGTCTATAGAGCTGAATTTTATAAATACAGCTTTAACTTATTTGTTTGAGTAATCTAAAAATCTCTAAAGTTTTTGACAGAAAAAAAACTATTGACTTACTTGATAAATTATCCTCCAACAGAAAACTTGGAGTATCTTTAAATGATAATTGAAGCAAATATAAAATACTATTTAATGTTAACAGGTAAGAATCTGTTTTCTTACTTTATGTAATATATTTATCAGTGTTTTTCCAGACAATGTAGAAATTTATTTATGCTGATGAAAATTGTCTTAATAGGGAATTTTTTAAAAAAGTTTAGAGCATTGTTACTAATGCATAAAAGTTCATCTAAGCAACAGAGAAACATCTTACAAATTAAATACAACTTTCTATAACAATATGTTAACTGAAACATGATTATAATAATAAATAATAATCTCAAACTACAGCCTAACATATTTTACTCATTTTAAAAAATAATTTGTTGAAACAATATCTTTGAAAAATTAGTTGCAATAATTAGTACTGTGCTCTAAATAGAGCTTTCTTTATTCTAACATACTTTTTGTTGCTAAATATGTGTCTCTAGAGGAAAACTGTTTCCACTAAATTTTTGATATATTATACAATTAAATATTACTGTGATACATATTACTTTCACATTCAAATAAACTTTTTTGCAATTGTTACCCAGTTTTTCACCCATTTCTCTACCAAATATCAAGATTAACTGTCTCAGAGGACATGTTTTAAAAGCTTGTTTGTAGATCAATTTACTATGAGTTTAAACCTTAGATAGGTTAAGTGTAGAGATAAAACAGCATCATGAACACCATGCATCCTTATTTCTACAACAATATCACCATCCACCATCAGCACTGAAAGCAAAGCTATCATACTTCCCCAATATTTACCCCCCCCCCCCATTTCTCAAAGTATCCTTTTTTTTCCTTAGTCTCTATTTCATCATTTTTCTTGTTCGTGTTTTCTTGATCAGAAGTGTAACTTGCACCCTGCTTTGGAAGACTGAAGATCAACTCTGTATTGAGAGGTGATTTATTCCTGGTTTATCTAATTATTTTTGTTAGAGAATGACGAACCACATTCCTGACAAGTATTTCTTCATGAATGTTTGAGCCACTTCTGGATCTTCTAATTGTTTGGATTCTGGTAGGACTATTTATGTTACAAGTTGATCTCCACTTTCCTTCCATGGTGGCACTTTATTTCTTCCATCCTAATACCATCATGGTGTCTTGATTTTCTGCTTCCCATATTGGATAGTATTCATATGTGGATTATTTTCAACTCTGTATGCTGATTTAGTTGGAGATTTAAATCCTTCTTTTCAACACATGCAGGTGTGCTCTGTCAAGCACATTTAACAGTTAAGTCACCTGCTCAACTGTACACCTGTCTATACCAGTTAACATGCTTTTAATATGGCTTTGGAAGCTATGTCATAATATTCATATTTGTAATTCTGATAGAATCTGTAGTGAGTGCTCTCAAATTTTGCTACTTACTTTCTAAAAAATGGAGTGTATGGCTCACCAGGAGACACTTCTCTTGGGGTACTTTATGTTTAACCCCAATTCCTACTCCAGTAGTACCAATTCCTACTCCATGATTGCTTGTTTGAATTCAATAAAATTATGAGAATGGGTAAAAAGTTAATCCCATCATGCCTGAGATGCACTGAAGATGGCTAAAAGCTATTGCTAGCATTGCCTCTTCAATCATGGAATTAAGGTTAAATATCTTTCCAGACTGTTGACAAATTCAAAAAGTTCTTACTTTAAGAAACTGGTATACAATTCCAGGCATTTGGTTTGTATATTGACTATCTATTTTTGCTTCCCTGTCTTTGTATTTTCAATCACTTCTTTTTTTAATGTTAATATGGTGGTTTTTTTCCTCTCAGTTTCACCATCTTGTCTAGGGTCACCCTCCAACCTTTTTACTCTTTCTGTTTCTATTATCATCTCTGGCCTGTAGGAATTTAATTTCATTAGCCAGGTCCCCTACATGCTCTTGTACCAATTCCAGGCTTTGTTGATTTTGATTATTCACAGATTATATTGCCTCCTGCAATTAGATAATTTTATTATCCATTACTTTTTGTATCTCTTTTTTATTTTCATATTCTGCTCTTCTCTATTTTGTCTCACTTCATTGACAACTTCTTTAATTTGTTTGATTTGGTCTGCTATTTCATTAACCATATTTTTTATTGCTTTGATGAAATTTTGTGTAGCATATCTTCTTTCAACATTTTTTGTATTTTCTGCTTCTCTTTGTTAATTCTTTATATTATTCTCTTCTCTTTGTTGGTCTTTCTTTTTATTCACTTTTCTTTGTTTATTATCATCTTCTCTTTGTTGGTCTCTCTTTTAATTCTCTTCATTTATTATCATCTTCTATTTGTTGGTCTCTCTTTTTACTATCTTTTTTAAACATTTCTAATAATTGAAATAACAAGGAAGCCTCCTTTACACTCTGAATTCCTTCCATTGGTTGCTAATCTTCTTTTGGGTCATGTTTTTTCATCCCTTCACTTTTCTTCTTGTCAGCATAGATGTTTCTATTATGGACTTTTATTCTTAAAAACAATAGTATTGAATTATTTTTACATAGAAGCTATAAATATGATTTTTTTTTCTCATAAAATAAGCTTAACATTGCCTTGTCCATGCAACTATATTTTTACTTTATCTAACATGACTACTATATTATTATTATCCCTGATCTGCCTTTCCTTCAACATTATTGTCTCAACACCTGGCTTTATTTTATTAATTTATTTTTTCTGATTTATTTTCCAATTCTATCCAGTTCATATGTGTGTGTGACCAATTTCCATTTCTATTGTATTTTTGTTATAAGAACATATGCATGTATAAACACAAGTTCATGTCAAGAACCATTTATCAAAACCTATCTTAGAGATCTGATGAGAATCTGACAGCAAAATAATGCATAGTGACTTGCAGTTTTGGGATAGATACAAAATCCAGTTACTAGACTATAAATATACAATGTATCATGAATACCCAAAGGTCTATCTCAATTTAGACACTATAAGCTACCACATCTCTTGATATGGAATAAAAATGCAAATATTTTTGCAAAGCCTTGCTCCTTTGAGTCTTTGGTTCTGGAAAATACAGAACTATACTTTTGGAGGCTTAGGGGCTGGGGATCATGGCAAGACTATGTTAACTGAACCATGATAAACAATAAATATGAAAGTCTGAAAGAGGATTGGAGCACTGCCTGAGAAAGAACACTGGAGTTGCATGAAAAATATTTCATCCTCAAACCAACAATGAAACCCTTCATCTATCACCAAAACTGAAAGTACATCTAAACAAATTTCCAACAGTCAAAAACTTAATCCAATCTTGAAAATCATGCCTTGATTATCTGTTCAATTTTAAATATTAACTCCTTAAATAAATATTAGTATTTCTATTTTTTTAATTATAACAGTCATCTTCTATATTCTTGTCTCATTTTACAGCAATATGTTTAAATTAATTCTGCATTAAAACACAGAATTTTGTTTTTCATGGTATTTCTGAGATTCAAGTTATGTTGTCACTGACTATCAAAATCTGATCATCATTATGCCCCACATTGGGATCCATTTGTACCATTACAGGGAAATACAGAGCCATACCTGGAGTAATCGTCACTAGTATGCAAATATCAACGGCTCTAAATTGGTTAGCCATTTATAACTCTGGAAAATCAGGGTTTAAACTATCAGGGATCAGATGAATTGTTTGTTTATCCTCAAGTATATAAAATTTAATATCAAAGGGATGAGCATGATAGATCACTCTGAAAGAACAGCCCAGTTAACTCACTAGAGTGACTAAGTATAATTAAATAATACTTCATTATCATGAATGATTAACAATAAAGATAAACCAACATTCAAACTGGTAAACGAATTTAGTAGATCAGGCTAATTATTTAGTCCTTGCTAGCTTTTAGCAAGTTGGTTGCATAAACTTAAGTGCTAATCCATAAGAACATAACCAAAAATAATAATAATGCTCGGGTACTAAAACCTTGCTGATCATCATCAATACTATGCCAGCCTCTTAGTACCTTTTATGTACTGGCCATTATAAACTTAATGACTAATAGAGACTAAAGTAAATAAAATGTAATGCATGGTCTTTAAAGGATATATCCTTAATGACAATCCAGGATGATAATCATCATCATCAACTGGATGCCCATGCACTAAATATATCCCTTATTCTATATAGCTGTTATGCACAAATCTAACTCAGGAAGTAATAACTATAATTTATTAATGTGAGTAAAAAGGGAAATAAATAAATAGATTAGCTTATTATAAATAACCTTAAGCAAATCATGGGCTGCCCTTATTCAGATCATCAAAACAACTCAAACCTAGAATATAAGCTGTCATGATATAAGGTCACACACACTGCACTTTATGAAACAGAAATTGGATAGAATAAAGAAATTAAGACTAAAAAATATTTTTAAACAATTATTTATTATCTAGTTAATGAAAAAATGATGTGATAGTATGACATTTCAAACACCCATTTCATAAAAAATACCTTTTCACAAAAATTATATTAAGCAACCAATTAATTTTTATCATGAATTAACTAAATTTATTAGATTCCTACTTTAAAAATAACTAAGAGTTTGTTAAACATTTTGATTTTACCCAGTAGGAACATTGAAAGAAAAAATCCTTAGATTTACAGCAGATTATATATATATATTTCAGCTATTTTACCATTTGTAAGAGAAAATTGCCTGGGTTTTTAAAAAAAAAAGGTTTCACAAGATTTGAAACATCTTAACTTAATGGAATTACTTAACATTGTCAATTCTTATACCTCCAAAAAAACATATTGCATTTATAAAGCAAAAAAAATTTTCATTAATAAAAATATAGTGTGCATACACCAAAAAATACTACCTCTAACTATGACTTTAGTATTTATGGATTCCTTTCAATTGCCATTTCCTGTTTCTTTTTCAATTGAGCTTTTTCTTGAAAGCTTAGACATGGCATGGTTAAGGTGTCCTTTTTTGGTCTGTAACAAATTTATGTAAACAAAACATAGCAAATTTTGTCCATTGTAGTTTTGTTGATTTTCCAGGTTAGTCTGACATTGCCAGAAACATATCTTGGTTTAAGGCAGGGTTTCAGACTACTTTAGGGCTACCTTCTCTACCTTTTTATTCCAGTGAAGCTAGATTACATGGAGGAGAGTGATGCCTAGCTTTTAGCTGTATCTAGCATATTGTTTTCATTGTACAAACTATTTTTAATGCTAAACTCATAGAAATGCTAAAAGCTTGTTTAAAAAAATGTTCTATTATTTTATTCAATAGCTTGGTAAAAATTTCTGCTGTTGTATGCCAGAGCTTGGTAATGACTTCTGCTTCTTTCTTTTGTAGTAACTGGATTAAAACTTCACTGCTTTCTCTTCAACAGCTAAGTTAGGAAATATATTCTCCAGACACTTGGGTATTATTACTTATTCACATTACCACATTTTTTTTCTAGAACCATCTTGCCCACAAGCCAATTACAATCTATCTGTTACATGGTAATTTTCATGACAATCAATTAGATAAAATTTTATAAATACAATTGTTCTGCCAATTCCCTCCTTAATCATAGATATTGAAAAGAAGCCAAGTACTTAAATTAACATCACAAAATTCTTGACATTCCTTTATAATTAAAAACCAAATTTTCTTGCAAAAAAAAAATAAAAATAATAATCAGTTAATTGCACTGATTTGATTCTTTTTCTTTTTCATTAAAGAGATAAAGAACAAAAACAAATCTGATTAATAAAAATAAAATTTGCAAAGGTATTAAAACCTTATTTTGTTCTTCCATCACTTTCTTTTTTTAAAAAGAAAATACTCTTAGTATTACTATCATATTGGGACTTAAAATATTTAATTAAATAAAAATCCATTAAAAAATATGTATAGGAAAATTAAATATTATTTCCCTCATTAAATTTATTATTCTTAAATCTGAGGAACATTTTGCCAACTATCTAATCATTTTTAGTGCAGCTATATAGCCAACTGGTTACAATATATACTGAACAATAATAAAGATATATGTAAGAAATTGTAATCTGAGCCAACTCTGCTGATTTAGCATGAAATGTGCATCTTGGAGATCATACTTTTTCACATTTCTTTGGTCATATGTTTATGTTTTATACCCCTCCACAAGGTATTGAAAGAGGATAGAAAACAGTCCCTTTCTTGCATAAGAGTGGTTGTTATGTTGTAGTATGATTAATATTAAGAGAAAATACATTTGAAACTGTGTGTATTCCAGAAGTTAAAAGTGTTAAATAATTACATGTGAAAGTAAACGAGTAGATTTAATAAAGATGAAAATTAGAAATTACAAATGGTTTTTCATATAGATATTTTATAAAAAGCAAGGTGTAAAACAAGATGGAAGATCCGAATAAATAATTAATTAAATGAAGGATTAAAAATATAAAGAACAATTTAATTAATTAGTTCAGAAATAAGCCCAGAATAATTTGGTGATTAAAATTGATAAGGAATAAACAATAGAACAAAAAGTAGATATAATCTAGCAGAGAAAGGACAGATTAGTTTCAGTCCTGCTTTTCTGAGAGACTAAAGTGTAGCGCGAATTCAGAACAGGACCAACGATGGGAGGAGAACCAGATATTCGGGTCTGAAGGTACCAAAGACCGACCTAGGGTAATTATACAGACTATACCTGTCTTATTATTATTTTTGTAAGCCTTACAGGCACTAGTAGAACTAATGATAATTCTGTTTATAAATGATTGTTATTTTTCATACTAATAAAATCTTGTATCTGTTAAGTGGGATATCTTAATTTTATGCAAGAGAGTAATCGTTACTTGAATTAGATGTATTTGGTTGTTTCTCGTAAGTAACATTAAATCAAGTACATCACAATTTTTACACAGACAGGAGAAAACCTGTTTTTCAAGCTCAGAAGTCGGTGAGTTGTTAAAGAATTAAAATGTTGATAGGACAAGCTAATATATCGGAATTTGGGATTGATAATCCGCACAAATGGCCCTTTTATGTGCTTCAATTACAAAATTATTTTAAGTTAAATAGTATTATTGAAAATGACAGGAAAGTAGCAGCGTTATTATGTTTGTCAGGTAGAAAAGTTATTGAAATAGTAAGCAAATTGTATAATGGACAAGTTACAGATAGTAGTAACTATGATGACCTGGTTCAAAGACTAACAGATTATTTTATCCCAAGACCATCGAAGTATTTAGCTAGGTTAAAATTGAGGAATGGCAAACAAGACAAACTCAAATCGATAAAAGAATATGATATTGTTTTCTGCCAATTAGCAAAGATTTGCAAGTACGGCGACTTTGTGGAACAAATTCTTATTGAACAGCTATTATGAGGAATGAAGGACGATAAATTGTGTCAATCGTTATTAATTGAAACTCAGATGACTTATGAAGGTGCTATTCAAAAGGGAATAGTATACGAATCAGTGGTAGAACAAGCTTTATCTTTTTCAAATAGAACGGAGGAAAACTCTTAAGAATACTATTTTTAAAATAGAGAGAAAGGATAAGGATTGTACTAAAGAAGGGAAAAGTTTCGAAATAAAATGCTTTTGTTGTGGTAAAGTAGGTCATTTGTCTAAAAGCTGTAAATGGAGGAACGAAAAATGTTACAACTGTGGGGGCAAAGGCCATTTAGCAGCAGTGTGCAAAAAGCCTAAATGAAAATCTGAATATGGTAAAGATCAGAAACAGTGGAAAACAGTAATTAAAAAAAATATCTTAAAAAATGAGCAGGAGCAATTCATGCTAGAGATTAAGTTAAGTAACAAAAGAGTAAAAATGGAAATAGATAGTGGCTCAGGAATTTTGTTAATATCTATGAAAAAGTGGAAGGAAATATCCACAGAGAGCCCTCAGATTAAAATACAGAAAGCTAACATTAACATTAGAGATGTCAACGGGAACCCGATCAAGTTAATTGGGAAATCCGATATAATAGTTGGGGTTAAAAATAAAAACTACAAATTACCTATATATATAGTAGATAAAGATATTAGTCCGTTAATAAGAAACTGGTTTAAAGACTTAGGCATTAAATTTAATATACTTAAAAAGGTCTTGGTGGAACAAGAAATGATAGAGTTATATCCGAATTTATTTACGGTAAGATTTAGGTTTGATAAAATCAAAGCCCATTGACTTGCACTTAAATGAAAATGCTAAACCGGTTATTTGTAAACCGATAAAAATACCTTTTGCACAAAGGCAGTTAGTAGAGGAAAAAATAGAAACATTCGTTAAAAAAGACGGATTGGGCCACGCCGATTGTTGTGTTAACAAAACCAGACGGAAAAATTAGGCTGTGTTGGAGATTATAGAACAACAGTAAATAAGTATCTTAATAAAGGAGCTTACCCAGTGCCGAATGTACGTGAGATTCTCAGTAATCTAGCTAAAGCAAAAAATTTTGCGAAATTGGATTTAAATTCGGCATATCACCAACTAAAAGTTACAGATGATACAGCTCGGTTATTAACAATTACGACCCCTTTTGGATTATTCAAATGTAATCATCTCCCTTTTGGAATTACATCAGCTCCAAACATATTTCAAGCAAAAATAAATTCAATATTACAAGGCTTGGAAGGAGTGATGCCATATTATGATGACATTTTGATTGCTGCGACGTCACCGGAAAAATTAAGAAGTAAAATTCGGGAAGTATGCAAGAAACTAAATAACGCAGGGGTAAAATTAAATGTTAAAAAATGCGTTTGGGAAATGGAAGAATTAAAGTTTTTAGACCATCTTATTTTGGAAAAAGGAAAAAGTCCATTAACTGAAAAAATTAAGGCAGTCAAAGATGTTCCAAGCCCAATAAATGTCAAGCAACTTCAAGCTTTCCTAGATTTGATTAATTTTTTTAAATCTTTTCTAAAGAACAAAGTGATGATCGCAATACCAAACATGAAAAAGCGTTTAAAGCAGTTAAGGAATTGTTAACCTCTAGTAGCTTATTAGTGCATTTTGATAGTGACAAAGACATCACTATTACTACGGATGCATCACAATACGGAATCAGAGCAGTTTTAGCGCATTAAATAGACGGGCATGAATGTCCTGTAGCTTATGCTTCTCAGACTTTGTCTAAAGCTGAAAAAAATTATAGTCAGCTGGACAAGTAAGCTTTGGCAGTCATGTTTGCTGTGAAAAAATTTCACCAGTTTATATATGGACGGAAATTTGAATTAGTAACAGATCACAAACCTTTGTTAGGGATTATAGGAAAAGATCATCCGATGCCAGAGCATTTAAGTCCACGCATGCTCAGATGGGATAATACACTTACTGCTTACAATTTCAATCTAAAATATCAAAAAGGAAAGATAATTTCTCATGCGGACGCTCTATCTAGAGTGCCCGGAAATAATGACAACTATGAAACTGATGTGGAAGTTAATCACATTGACAATATGAAATCACAAGTCATAAATAGTAAAGTAGTTCAGACATGGACAAATGAAAATGATGGGTATGCGTTACTTAGGAAATGGATAAGCAAAGGTTGGCCTAATAAAAAACCTGATAATGTAGCAATGGGGTTTTGGGTCAATAGAGACCAATTGTCGGTCTGTAAAGGGTGTATTATTATGGGAGACAGGGTAGTTATACTTCCTATAGGGAGAATGAAAGTTCTAGAACTTTTGCATCAGGGACACCCAGGCATCGTGCGAGCTAAAGCTCTAGCTCGGAGTTATGTTTGGTGGCCGCAGATAAGTAATGATATTGAAAAGTATATTAAGAAATGTAATAAATGTAAGTCTGAAATAGCTCTGCCGAATAAACAATATTCTTCTTGGTCTAAACCAATATATCCGTGGCAAAGACTTCATATAGACCATGCAGGTCCAATAGAAGGAAGAAATTATTTAATTTTAATCGATGCTTTCTCTAAATGGATAGAATGTCACGAGGTTAAAAATACTAGTGAAATGAAACAATAAAATGTTTAACAGACATTTTATATACATGGATTTCCACAAGCAATCGTCTCTGACAACGGAACTGGATTTGCGAGTGAAGAATTAAAAATACAATTTGGAAAATGGGACATCAAACATGTATTTACACCCCCTTATTACCCTGAATCAAATGGTTTGGCGGAAAACGCGGTAGGGCAAGTGAAGAAATATTTAAGAAAAAACAAAAATATGGATATGAAAAATATCTTACAGGAATTCATGATGTATCAACATATAACTCCATCAACAACGACTGGAAAATCGCCAGCTGAAATGTTATTCAGTCAGAAAATACGAACTAATTTAGATTTTTTGCGACCTGATACACATATATATAAATATAAACAAGACCCAGTGAAAAACTTTAACATTGGAGATGTGGTATTATTCAGAGATATACTACGTAAACAATGGGTTAATGGAAAAATTGAACGGGCACAATCAAAGCAAATTTATGATATTAAAGGCGAAAACGGAAACATATATAAGCGTCACAAAAATCATATTCGTAAAAGTGAAGATGACATACAACTAGATATGTTCCAGCAGTTCCAACATGCAAATGAAAAGAATTCAGATAAACAGATGATACTGACCGACATCGAAGAAGATGCAGTTGAAGAGGATAAAATACAGATTGAAAAGAGGAAATCACCTAGACCAATACGATGTAACAGAAGACCTTTGTACCTAAAAGAATATGTATAAGACGGATAAACTGTAACTTCTGGAGTGGGGGAGGAATTGTTATATTGTAGTACGATTAATATTAAAAGAAAATACGTTTGAAACTGTGTGTACTCCAGAAATTAAAAGTGTTAAATAATTACATGTGAAAGTAAATGAGTAGATTTAATAAAAATGAAAATTAGAAATTACAAATGGTTTTTCATATAGATATTTTATAAAAAGCAAGGTGTAAAATAAGATGGAAGATCCGAATAAATAATTAATTAAATGAAGGATTAAAAATGTAAAGAACAATTTAATTAATTAGTTCAGAAATAAGCCCAGAATAATTGGTGATTAAAATTGATAAGGAATAAACAATAGAACAAAAAATAGATATAATCTAGCAGAGAAAGGACAAATTAGTGTCAGTACTGATTATCTGAGAGACTTAAGTGTAGCACGAATTCAGTACAGGACCAACGATGGGAGGCGAACCAGATATTCGGGTCTGAAGGTACCAAAGACCGACCTAGGGTAATTATACAGACTATACCTGTCTTATTATTATTTTTGTAAGCCTTACAGGTGCTAATAGAACTAATGATAATTCTGTTTATAAATGATTGTTATTTTTCATACTAATAAAATCTTGTATCTGTTAAGTGGGATATCTTAATTTTATGTAAGAGAGTAATCGTTACTTGAATTAGGTGTATTTGGTTGTTTCTCATAAGTAACATTAAATCAAGTACATCACAGTGGTGTGGTGAAAATTACAGTACAGAAATATTATTAATTACTAGTCTATTTTAATATAAATATTCTGAATTATTTACAATGACACATATTTGCCTTGTAAAAATAAATTCATAATTACTTATATATGTTAAACCACTAAACATCACATGATCACTATCTCATACTAGCACATAATTGTTATTAAACAATTCAAAACAAAGCTTGTTAGCACAAGATGGCACTACTATATGGAGAGTTTTGCTTTGTTTTGAATTTACTTATATATGTATTAATAATACTTTCTTTACTGTTGTAATAATACTTGGATTTGATTTTCTTTTTGTTTCAGCTCCAATTATCTTATCTTGTCCACACTATTATATGGCTGACATTAAATATATCAACAGTGTTGAGGGTCTTCATCCGTCCAGAAATGAACATGAAACTTATGCTTATTTAGAACCAGTAAGTTTTTAATTAACTTCTTTTTGTCTGTTTCTCCTCACCATGTAATACTTTAAAAAGTTATAAAGGAAAAGTGATTTAATGTTGCTTGATATAAAATTGATATGGGATGAATGACATTTTAAAAACAAAATGAAAATTCCTTGTATAAAATTTATGAAAAAAAGATTAGATATTAGAGAATTATAAAACATTATAAATAACAACACTAAAACTGTTGGACATAATGAAAGCAAGTTATAATTGGTTAATTATAGTTGGTTAAAATCATAAGCATTTATAAAATTAAATATGATAGAGCATGATTGAAATTGCATTTGAGGTATCAACTAACATATAAATTAATACTAACTGGTAAAATATTTATCATCATCATCATCATTATCAACCATTATCAATCCACTGCAGGATGAAGGTCTCTCCAAGTTTAATCCATCTTCTCCGATCTTTAGCTTCTCTTCTCTCCCCACCCCCCCCCACACATTTACTAACTGGTAAAATATTTATAGTATTATATATATATATATTATATAAACATTAAAAGCTAAACGAGTCAATAAATAATCAAAAGTCCCCCCAAATCCACAACTCAACCAGACTAGAATAAAGAAAATAATTAAAGAATCTTTATTATTAAAATTTTATGATTCTGAAGCAATTAACTTATTTAAAAGTTCTTTTAATATTAAGGGTGGATAGGAAGTAAATGGAATTTTGGGTAATGTTTAGTATAAATATGTTACTATTTTGTAGTTCTTTACATTTGAGAAGTCTGCTTGTAGCAGTGAAACCATTAGTACTGTTTTATATTTTATTTTCTTGGCTAATCTGGATGAGTTTTGGATTTGGAGTAATTTTGATATATATATATGTATTCAACTCAAACTTTTATCTAATTGTTCTATTGTCAGATGCTTTGCATTTACATACAAAATTCATGAACAAAATTTTATACAAAAAGATAAACATTACAATGTGTGTTAGTTAAAACCTTCTGTAAATAAGATAGACTTTTTTTTTGGTCAACATGATAATCAATGATTGCAAATGAAAATATTAATTATGGAAATCACCACTAAATATATTTTATTTTTTAAAATGACAATTTATTGTGAATTTTAAAGATACAGGTATTGGCTTATATGGATGTTTGTGTATGAAACAAAAGATAAAACTATTCTTAAATAAGACCCCTTTAAGACAAAGATATATCCAACAACTCCATTTAAAGAATCAGTGAAAGAGAAGGTACTACTCATGAGGCTTGCCAAATTCTGAGTGATGAAAGATTTTTAGCTAATAAATTGTTAGATACACTTTTACTGATTAATATTGAATGGCTAATTGATTGACTATGGGCTGGTTTTCTGGGAAATAAAATACTAAGCCTGTTGGAACATGAAAAGATTTCCAAGTTTTACCCTATTCAGATTTGAAACCTAAATCATGAGCATAATATGCAGATAAGCTGATTGCTGTTCTATGGGGCTTTTTGTATATGTACCTATATTATCATAAGTAATTGTTCACTAATAATTAATAAAATAAAGTATAAAATTATTAAATGCACATTTAATATAAGAATTTATATTGCTAAAACCAATGATATGTTTAAGCAGGCTAAATACATATAATTTACAATGTATACATTAAAAAAGTAATATATAATAAAAGAAATCTTAAAATGGATATTGTTTATGAAAAAGATAGCATTTTCTTTAACTATAAGAATTTCCAAGGAGACAGTTACAATGAGTACAGGGATATTTTCAAAAATGTTCAATGTTAAAACTTCATTATTTAGTACAGTGATAAAGTGGTAGACTCTGGAATCAGTTCCTTAGATCATAACTCCATCATTTCCAAAATTTAAATTCTTATGTACTCCCAACAATAAGCATTTGATTCTTATTGTTAAATAAAAAACGAAATTATAAAAAACAAAGTAAATTTCTTTTACAAGTTTTAAAAAATTAAGATCTGGGTTGTACTTTTTAACAGGTGAGATATCAATCCTTATAAGATGTGATATGTTGGACTATTTTCATCATTTATGAGTGAATGTTGAATGTATAGAAAATTTTAAACTTTATTTAAACTTTCCAAATACAAACAACTTGTTAGTAATAACACACAAATAGACAATACAGGTTAGTTGAACTCGCACCATTAGATTCTTGAATATTGAATTTAAGGCAAATGCTCTACCAACTGAGCTATTCTGTCAAAGGCAACATATAGTAAAAATTTTATATATTTATATATCAGGGTTGGTTCAAATCTTCCTGAGTCCTCCAATTTTTTTTTTTTAATAACGAATCTAATTATTTTTTCCTAAGAGCAAGATTAATTAGAGTCTTCCATACATTGTGTATTGCCACACTGGGTTGACTTATAGGATTATTTCCCATTGTCATATGAGCAGCTTCCTTGAATTTTCTTCTATGCATTTTTTCCTCTTTATCCAATATCTTTGTATTTTTCCACTGAAGCATATGCTCATTAGTACCTATATCATCTGCTATGGTACATGTGTCTACTATAGCAGATCATGTATGCAATTTTCTTCTATGCATTTTTTCCTCTTTATCCAATATCTTTGTATTTTCCCATTTAAGCATATGGTCAGTAGTACATACATGATCTGCTATGGTATAAGTCAACCCAGTGTGGCAATACACAATGTATGGAAGCCTCTAATTAATCTTGCTCTTAGGAAAAAATAAAAATAATAATTAGACTCGTTATAAAAAAAAAAAAAATTGGAGGACTCAGGAGGATTTGAACCCACCCTCATATATAAATATATCAAGTTTCTACTATATGTTGCCTTTGACAGAATAGCTCAGTTGGTAGAGCGTTTGCCTTAAGTTCAATATTCAAGAATCTAAAGGTGCGAATTCAACTTCTAAGCGAATATTGTCACTGTGCATATGGGCCAGCAACACCTGAAGAAGAGTGGAGAATAATACTACTCGAAACGTTGTGTAATTATTAACCTGTATTGTCTATTTGTGTGTTATTACTAACAAGTTGTTTGTATTTGGAAAGTTTAAAATTTTCTATACATTCAACATTCACTCATAAATGATGGAAATAGTCCAACGTATCACATCTTATAATATACCATCATTACAAACCTTCAGACAAATATCAATCCTTATATCTTATAAGCATTCAAGGTGATGCTGATAAATTTTAGATAATTACTATACGTAGATTGAATCAAATTGTTATTTGTATTTAAATATAATACTTTTATTTGATTTTAGAATGAAAAAAATTCTTTTGATTTTTTTTCTTTACTGGATGGTAAGGTGAATGAGAACATTTAATTTTACTAATGAGTAGTGTCACTAATTGAGTTTGACAGACTTGCACTGAGTCAAGATTCAAATGTAATTATTTATGTATATGTACTCAGATTTTTACAGCATTATGGTGATAAATAAAAGAAATAAGATAATATTCTGTTTTCACAATTTTGACATCTTCCATTTAGATGTCTTTATTTAGTACTTGTGAGTTTTCTGGCAAACCAACCAAGATTGCAGCCCATATTTTTGATTAATATACAATTTTGAGGGCTTACAATCTACAAAAGATGTGTTAGTTGTTCAATTAAAATAAAATTAATGAATCAATTGTTAAATTAAAAAAGAATAAATTTTGATAAATTTCATTAAGAAGCTTTATTTCAATTTTTTTTTCTATACTTAATGTGGGAAGTGATGAAATGCTCTTAACTTGGTTCAATTGAGCATGTTTCATTTTGTCAGAAGTTTTTTTGGTAAATTGTCATAATAATAAAAATTTGGAATCTTCCTGACACAGAATGTCATGCAGTGGATTATTTCCAAAGGTATAGGATCCTGCCCTGCCAAAAAGTGCATTCATAGTCACAATATGATTGCATGCCACTGACATGAATAATGTGTAAATATTATATTTCTATATTGTTTTTATTTTTCTGTTAATAAGTTAATCCAAAAAAATAAAATAAACTGTAAATATTGTAATTAATTTTTCCACAATGATTTCTTTTTAAAAATAACAATAATAAAAAATAAAATGTAAATATTAAATACTACTTTTCCTAGCAGGCATTTTTTTGTAAACATTTGTGGAGGGGAGGGGGACTAAAATTGTAGATTTGTTAACAATACAGACTGTCATCTTGGTTTACCAGGAAACTCACAAGTCCCCCCCTTTATTCATCTATTCAAAAATGTATGCTAGGATGGAAGCTTTAAGTCTTTCTAAGTTTTTATAATTGGACTATTCCACTTTAAAAAGGAATTATGTCACATTATAGTTCACTCTTATTTTTCAATTAATTTTCATCAAATATTAATTGTAGTCATAATATGATCTCCAGATACATCAATAATGAGTTGATATGCTGCTGATCAATCACACATAACTATATCAACAAAGAGCCAAAAAATGTCTGCTAAGAGACCCAACAAGATTTAAAACTTTTTTTTTTTCATGATTACCTTTAAATTGGATACTTTCACTTTTTCTGGGTGATAAAAAATAATAATAGCAAAATGATAGATAACTTCATAAATCAAGAAATATTAATTATATAGTGTTTATTTATTACATATATGTTTTTGATATACCAAAAAATAATAATAGTAATAATTACAAAATGAAATTATAACTTAAATGAAATATTTGTAAATCTTCAATTCAAGCTTGCAATAGATGGAACAAAAAAACATTTGCCAATGCTGGAAAAATGATTTGATGATTTTAGGTTGAAAGAGAATCATATGAGAGTAGAAGTGTGTGTGTGTGTTTTATCCTATAACTTGATAAAATGTATTTAGTATTTTCAACAATCATAGAAAGAAAAGTTTTCCCACTAATTGATTTCTTCTAGTAGATAAACTTTCCATTTTATATTTTCAATTTTTGATTAGAACAAAATCTATTATTGCTTTGATCAGTTTTTTCTTTCTATTAAGCTGCATCTGTAATCATCTTGGGGAAGGGAGGGGGGAGTTGTGCAGCAATTTTTACTGTAGAAAGATTGTTGTCTGGAAATACAATAAACTATGATGAACCAAATTATTCTGTATAATTTTGAAAGTTTCTTTCATTTGATAGAATATTAATGGATAATATCTTCTTGTATAAAATTTCATAACTAAATCACAAAGCATTGTGAAGCATCTGGATCTCTGATTTTGGAAAAAAATAGAATTGTTTTGAGATGGTTGCCAGAGAAATATTAGAGCTTCATCTTTCAGCATATTTTTAAAAATTGTTGGGTAGTTTTTCTTTTTTGTTAATTTATATTTTTATTATATTATGAAACAAGATGAGATGACATTTTTTAGTATTTTATTTCCAGTACATTTTAATTTATTATTATTTTTTGAGCATGAATATACAGTGTAATTGTTGGGGGGGGGTGCGGAAAACAACCCTTAAAAGCCCACTGCAAAGCAAAGACTTTTACTAAGAGAAATAGTGAAGGAGAAGTCAATATTCATTAGGTTGGTTAATTATTGGATGATGAGAGTTTGAGGAGTTTTTTTGTCTTTTTATTACTCTTTAGTAAAAAATAGTCAGATTTCCAATTACTGATCAATATTAAATAGTTATCAGAGTGAAGTTCAAGGTAGCTATCTCGAAAGAAAAATCTTAAACCTGTTAAAAAATTTCAAATTTATGTAATCTGGATTCAAACTTAGATAATAGTTGTGGCAGTTGAATGTGTTTTTCTTGTACTTTATCATTTATATATTGTTGAATATTTTTATATGTATAAAATAATTTTATATATGATTTTAATGGTATGACTATATTTTTCTGAAATTATTTACTCTAGTAATTTAATCATTATTCATATCCCCTTGAAAAAGCTGGTAGTCTGCCATATTTCTTTATTATATATTTTTAAGCTAATTGGAAACTTTCCTAGTAAATACATGGCAATAGGTTTTACACACAATATAAGATTAAAAGACGGCATTTTGATAATAATACAATCTATCTCAGAGTCTTGAAACAAATAGGTTTAAGTACTTTTTATATTTTCTTAAGTTGTAAGATAAGTTTTTAAATCTTTGAAGGGTTTTTTAATTTTCAAAATCTTTGTTTAAAAATAAAAATATTTCCATCTAATGTTTGCATTAATATTTGTCTTTATTTGTGCTATATTATGATTGTTGTGATTACTATTGTAGATGATTATTTAGACTACATTCACATCAAAACGAGAAAAACTCCTATATTGTTTTAATATGTACATAGAATACTATTAATCTGGCTGATTTTTGACAATTATCATCTGGTCAAAATTGCAAGGGGTTTTTTGAATTTTCACAGACTTTCGTTTTAGCAAATTATTATCTACTTAAATATTTTATTTATTTAATTTTGAATGTACACTTTAAAATAAAATTAAACAACAATAGCAAAAAAAAACCATTTAAATAAATACTGTAATTATACATCAATTTACCTAATTTACATAACTACCATTTTTATATTCATTTAATCAGTTCTATTTTTTTTTTTTTTTTTAGCAAAAAGAAAAAAATTACTTTTTACAATATATAGCTAAATGAAAACATTTTAAAATTTAAATGCTGAGAATGGAAAAGCATGGCTTTCAATTAGCTGACATGAAATTTGGAGCAGTTTTTAAAAATAGATTTTCATAATTAAAAAAAGAGTAGAGAATGAAAAACTAATATTAATTTTTTATTTATTTTTGTTTAAATAAAAACAAATATATAAAAATATATCCATGTCATATATATAAAATATATATTTAATAATACAATGAATGATTTTACAAAATGAGTAAAGTTTGGCCTATGGAAATTCTAATGGTTTTTCAATTATACAGTTTTATTTTGTCTTATTATGAAGAGAATATTTTAAGTAAATTAATGATAAGTGTTGATATTAAAATATATACAAGATATATGAATGATGTATTTTTGTGTGCTTCTTCAAAAATAATTGATGAAGTTTTTAATGAACTTAATAAATTAAAAGGTCTTAAATGGACATGGAAAAGGAATGTAATGATAATTTAAAGTATTTGGATTTAATTGTTTCAATAAATAATGTTATTGATTATAAATTGTTTGTTAAGCCTATACAAAAAAGAAGTTATATTTTATATTTTTTTGAAGTGCCGCATAATTATAAAATGGCTGCTTTCAAGTCTTTTTTATATAGAAATAATATACTATGTAAATTTTCATATGATAAAAGAAAAAATATTGAGATTTATGTAAATGAATTGTTAAATGTTGCATTATGATATAAAGATAATGCACCTGTGCTTTGTAGATCTTTAACTATAAATGAATACTCTCACTTTCAAATACAAGATAAAGTCTTTGTGAAAAGATAGAATGAATCCATCTATCTTTGCAACCCAAACATTTATGTATGGGCAAATCTTAAGCATTTTGAAATGAGAGCATGAAGATGTTAAACGATCACTTTAAATTACTTTAACTATGCTTGAATGAATGACGCGAAATTTTCTAGAATTTACAATACGTCATACTTATTTGAAATTAAATACATATAAATGAAATATTTATTTTAAAGTACATGTGCATTAACTTTATGGCTGATTATTAATATTACAGTTTATAAACATAGCGCTATATAAGGTAAATATTTCATTTAATGTATTTAATTTCAAATAAGAATGACGTATTGTAAATTCTAGAAAAATTTACAAGCGTCATTCATTCAAGCATAGTTAAAGTAATTTAAAATGATCATTTAACATCTTCACGCTCTCAGTTTCAAATGCTTAAGATTTGCCCATACATAAATGTTTGGGTCAAAAAGATAGATGGATTCATTCTATTTTTTCACAGAGACTTTATCTTGTGTTTGAAAGTGAGAGTATTCATTTATAGTTAAAGATCTTCAAAGTGCATGTGCATTAGCTTTATGGCTGATTATTAATATTACAGTTTATAAACATAGCGCTATATAAAATAAATATTTCATTATGATATAAAAAAAATTTATTAGGCAAGTTGTCAGTTTAATAAATTAAAAGAAATAATATTGAGAAGTGTATTAATAATCTGACATAGATTTCATTATCTTTTTCTAATAATAATCAAGATAAATTTTTTAAAAAGATTTATACTGGAATAGATAATATTTCATTTTATGTTTTGTATAATTTGAATAAGATGGTTAATAATTCTAAAGTTAAATTATCTAAGGATGGAGTGAGTAATATAGTTTATCAAATTTTTTGTGGATGTAATGGTTTATATATTGGGGGGTCAAAGTGTAGTATTGAAAAAAGAGTTAAAGAACATAAATTGTTATATTAAAGTATCGAAGATAATTCAAAAAGATAAAAAGACTAAAGGTGACTCATTTACAGAATCGGTGTTTTATGGTCATGATAGAAATTGTAAATGTAAATTTAATTTTGATATGAAAAGAATTAATTTATATTGTAATGGTATGATCAGGGTGAATTTGGGGTTGAGAAAAATCATCATCATTGGCCCCAGGTCAATGAACTAATCTAAATTCAAAATATAAAAGGAATGAGCATGAGAATGATAAGTTCATAACTGTAAATTTACCAGTATTAGAAAAAAGTAATATAATCATCATTCATCATCATGAATGATCAGTTATAAAAATAAATCAACAGTCAATCTTGTGATAGATTTGAAATGGATCTACTACAGACCAGGCTAATTATTTAAATCTTGCCAGCTTGGGGCAGATTATTTAAACAATAATTTGGATGCAATATCTTATATAAATGAAATTTATCCACTCTAATTTGAATACTTTTTAGCAAAAAACTTTTTTATTATACCTGTATGCATATACAATCTTATGTTTTAATTATCCTGCAGTCTTCTTCGGATCTATGATATAATGAACAAAATAAAATACATAAACAATACAAAAAAATTGTAAACATAACTAATAATAAAAAAGCATGAAACTGAAATAATAGAAATATAATCAAACCCAATAACCCAAGTAATATAAAATATAAATATAAATTATATATAAGATTGTGTATGCATATATGTACAATAAAAAGAGTTTTGCTTAAAAGTGTTCAAAGTAGATAAGGTATTATAGCAAAATAAATGAAGAGGTGAATTTGGTATTATTTCTGAAAAAAAATATTGATGCATCCATACTCAAATAATGGCATATAATAGATTACATTATAGTTAGAAATCAGAATGCAAGAGAAATTTACATTACAATGTAGATTATTTGATAGATCATAGATTAGTATGCTCAAGATTAAAATGATAGTTACTTTCAAAAACAAATTTTATTCACATTCATATTAGACAAAACATAGGAAAAATTAACAGGAATATACAATAATTAAATGAAATAAATTATAAGGGTTACATAAGTAATATAATGATTAATTGAGATATATAAGGGTTACATTTTAGAGCTGAGTGACAAAACATTAGGATCAACAAGAGAGAATAACTATACTTGTGTGGCCCAGAAGGTAAAATGATAGTTGCTTTAAAAAATAGTTTTTGTCCCAGTCATGTTTGCAAGAAAACTGACATTCATTCTTTAGAAGAAACTACTATATGTTCTAAATTTCAACAGTTATTAAGTCTTAAATAGCTAATTTGGACTTTCAGAATTGTCATATTACTGAAGTGTGGAATTCTCTTAAGGAGTCTGTTATAGATATAAGTAAATCTGTTCTTAGGTTCAAAAAAAGAAATATGACTGTTTTTCTATCAATGATTATATTATTGATAACTTTATTAAGAATAAATGTTCAGCATTTTCTTCATGGCAGAATAATAAATTATATGTGAGCTTTATATATATATATATTATAACGGTCGGATAGAATGGAGTCTTACCGTATTTGCCATACAGAGCACCACTAGGCTATTAGAACCTAGAAAATTTATATAGTAGGCAGATACATAAGTTAAGATTCACATTTTATATGTTTTATTCAGACCATCAGCCCAAGTCACTAGCTCATGGAGTAGCAGAGATTTAAAACATTTTTATAAGTTTTAATAAAGATTTATATTCTCAATATATATTAATATTTAAAACAATAAAATAAACCATTACCAGTAATTAACACACAAACATTTATTAACGCACATATAGATAAAATTTGAGGAATAAATTTATTATTTAGGTTGGTTATTAATTTAATTTTTAAATTTGGCTTTTTAGTTTGAACAATCTGCACAGATTTGTTTAATAATATTTTTAAGACTGTCGAGTATGAATAAACTACATAGATTGCATTTGAAAAGAAAATATTCTATCCCTTATTTAACCTTAGTCCAAAAGTTCGCAGTCAAACCGACGTCAATCCATCTGATATATCGATGTATTCAATGCAGCATGAAATACGACAGCACAAATACCATACTGTCAGGAATGTACATCTGAACAGCATGGTTAATGAAGACATTGACTCTCGGCCAGTACAGGAATGCTACATCTGCCTGGCAAGAAGAACAATAAAAAAAAAACTCCATAGGAAGGGACTGGGTTTTCCGTCTTACTATCCCCTTCCATAGGCAAAAAGGGAGTGTGCAGCATATAATGCAATCCTGCAAGTAGCGGACCTCATACTACATTTACTAATTACACCGATATATCCAATCCATTGACCCAATCCAACCATGAAACAAATAACCTAAGATTTACCCTCCCTTAAACTAACATAACTTTGCGAATCTATGCAACCATTCATGCCCGACTTAAATTTAACATTTATATAAGTTCGCACAGATGAATTTTATAAAAATTTGTTTTATAATGTTGAGTATAGATCGGCCACATAGATTCCATGGTTAAAAACATTTCAAAATAAATATAAATGATCAAAATATAAAGTCATTGATGGAATTGCAGATGGAAATTTACAAGAAACCCAATGGCATTCATCATAAGATGCCACATTGACACCATTAACTTAAAAGACATCTGAATAAATATATGTTAGATACTCAACGTAAGGTATCATTATTTACCGAATGTCTATATATTTTAATCAAATATGAAAACAAAAACATAATTAAACATTAATGAATCTATGCAAGTGTCTATACCCAACTTAAATTTAATGCATTTAAATAATTTATATAATAAATATTAATAAAAATAAACAAAAATGGAAATGATTTTTTTTTTCAAACTCAAATGTATAAACCTAAACATTAATAATTGATTTGAAAGTTAAAAGTCAGATAAAAGTTCATTTTAAAATTTAGGTTAGCTGAATATTAAAAGCTTGTCAAATCTTAATGAAAGCTCTTAATTACTTTTAAATTTTACAGTTCATGTCTTACAGTAGAAGAATCCCGGTTCCCAGTGCCAATTCCCGTGATATCTCTATTTGAAGACCGGTCTGTTGTTCTGGAGGTGGCCCTAGCTGGTTCAATCCTGGTACTATTTGATTTCAGAACCCATATGATTCGGGGTCTGCATTAGTACCGTTCATAATTCATCAGTCATTTCATTTGAAATAAAAGAGAGAGTGACAAGTGTGTCTTATCATGCCCCTCAAAAAAAATCAAGCCGGAATTGTCCTTAATTTCAATATTTTTTTCTTTTATACCGATCGTCCGGATTCACTGAACAATGGTCTCCCATTCCAAATTTTTATTACAATCTGAGCCTTCATTGCTGTTTCTATTGGATATCTAATTTATTTTTGTTCTCCTATCTATATTTCATCCGACTTTTTTTCACAAGAGCCCCAAGGGCTAGTTTGCCTTTCGTTTCATTTATAAAACAATCATTTCCATTTACTAAAATATTTTATCTTTAGATCTTGTATTTTTCTTGTACTTTTTTATAAAAAAGTATGTTCAAATACTTTTTCTTTTTTATTTAAAAAAGAAATACTTTAAAGTTTTGCAACTCTTTAATTTTAGCTTTTAGTTTTTTATTTACGAACTTAAAAAAAATTTTTATTCTAATTTTAAATTAATGTAACGGCATATACCATTACAATACATATATATATATATAGAGAGAGAAATTTAAAGACAGATGCCCAATTATTAACAAGAAAATTAAAAAATGATTGGTGGTTTAAAACTGCAATGGAGATATAGATATTTGCTGATTATGATCATATTAGATATTTTGTATAATAATGAAAATAATTTATGGAACTGAAAAATGTTATAATCCTATTAAATCCATCAATAACACTTTTCTTATATTATGCCATTGGTCTATATGCAAGGAGAGTTTTGATCATCTTTTGAGTAATGCAAGAAGTGATTTAATGACTTTTAATGATATATATATATGTATGTGTGTGTGTGTGTGCTTATTTGGATTTAGATAAAGATATCCAGCTTAATGATGTTTAAACAGCTCTTTGTCATTTTAAAAATGGAAAAGCTGCAGGTCCTGTTGAGATATCTGAGGATTTTTATAAATATTGATATTAACTTCAAAAATATTATTTTTTTTTAGGAATATAGGGACTCGTGATAAAGTTATACTACTTGATCTCAAGGATGCTTCTAGTTTTTTAAATAAAGAGAATAGATAATATTGCAATAATTATCATGGAATGTCATTGTTATCCACTACAGTTATAATTCTTTCAAGGATTTTGTTAAATAGATTGCTTCTAGTCATATATGAATGATTACCAGAAATTAATTGTAATTTTAAAGAATCACAAAGCACTATAGATATGTTTTTCTTGCCAGATAAATCTCAGGAGCAAATCAATAATTTATACATTGTTTTTATTGATTTGGTTAAGTCATTTAACTGAATTATTAAACACATTTAGTGAAACTGTTTGAAATTAGTTGATTGTCCACGAAAATTTACTTGTATTATACAGTTTTTACTTGATAGAACAAGAGGAAGTTGTTATTACTACAGGTTAGAAAATATGAGACATTTGAAATAAAAACTAATATTAAACAAGTTTGTATACTAACGCTATGTTTTGATTTTTATGACATTTGTCTGTTTCAGCATTCAAAGTTCAATATGGGTTTGCTGGTGAAATTTTTAATTTGAATTGATTGAAAGTAAAAACAAAAATTTTATTATCTTGAATTCTGGATTGTTACTACTTCAGCATATATAAAGACTTGAGATTTAAAAATTATTGTTCTGAAAACTCAAGTCTTTTTCCAGTCGGTGATGGAAGAAAAATTCTCATAAACTTTTAACTTGGCTGATTATCAACTTGAGAATGTAAACCAATTTAAATATTTTGGTACTTTTATAAGTAGAGATGGTTGAACTTAGATTTTGAAGTGCAACACAGACTGAATGTATACCACTGCTTTTGGCAAATTAAAAGGATGGGTATTTGATCATAGTGAAATAATTGCTGCAACTATTTTAACTGTATCTATACCTATTATTTTATCTACTTTATTGTAAGGTAATAAAATTTGGTCACTCTTTCTGTCCAAATAAAGGTTTTAGAAAAATTTTATTTAATGTTGCTCCATAAAATTGTAAAAATACAATAGCAAGATCATAAGACCTATCGCTATGTTCTTTAACTTTTTGTATGTGTTGCTATAGAATCCTCTATTGTAAAATCATATCTTTGTTGGATTGAACTTGTGAAATAAATGAACAATAAAAGATTTCCCCAAAGATATTTTACAGTGAAGAGGCAAATCCTATTTACTTTAAAATCTCAAATATATTCTAAAGAAGTGTAATGTTGACTTTTCGTTGAGAGGACATTGGAGGGTAAAATATACTGAAGAGTTACAATTAGATATGGTGTTGATGTATTTCAGAAAGATACGTTTGCCACAGAAGAATTAAATGACAGCATCACAAAATATACACAATAGACCAGATTGTTCTATATATGGATATATTTTTGATTCATGAATTGGTTTGTAAAGTCATAGTAAAATTCATCTTAATGTTTTTTTGTTTTATCTTTTTTTTTTTGTCTTGTACTTGGAATGATTGTCCTTATTTGATGACTGGTGCTGAATGATGATCATGAATAAAATGTAGACCAGTTAAATATTATACAAAAATATTTGTAAATAATATTTATCTAAATCGCATGTTGTTATTAAATTAGGAATAAACTGAAAGGTTGCTAGTCTTTCACATGTGCATACTGTTGTTTCTCAGACAGCCAACATGCGATTTAGACAAATATTATTTACATACGTTGCTGATAACTTATATTAACATCTAGAAAATTGCAGTGTAGTAAATCTAAGATTTCGTGCTGTAATATCGTAAATTAAAAACTCAGTGAGTAATAAATGAATATGTTTATATCTTCATGCTTTCAAGCCAAGATGCTTAAGACTGGCTTATATATATATAAAGTTAAGTAAAGAGAAGGGTGGTATCACTGGTATCATCCTTTTCTTATCAAAATCTCTGTCATGTGTCAAGGCCTGATCGCCCTTCAGACCGCTGTTTAACATCTGATTGGCTGTCTGAGAAACAACAGTAGGCGCATGTGAAAGACTAACAACTTTTCAGTTTATTACTAAAAATATTTGTAGTGTAAAATCCAATTCTTGATAGTTTATAATTAAAATATATTTATTTATAGTATTATCGGGTTAATAGAATGTTGCAAATTTGCTTTTATTTTATTTTATTAAAAATGATAATAACCTCACAATATTTGATTATTTTTCGATAATATTTTTTTTCTTTCTATTGGAAATTTATCATAAATTTTCATAACATGTTTTGTAATGAAGTACATAATAATGACAAGTAAAAAATGCTTTTTGTTTATTAACACAGCTCCTCATTGTGCTTTGAAATATCTTCTTATGAAAATAATTGATATTGTATATAAAGTGTTTTTGAGATAATTTTTATAATGCAAATGAGACCTACCATTTCCACAAAAGCAACTTTAAGTTAATTATGAAATATATATTTTTTAAGATGTCTGTTATGTACCAAAAGTGTGCTTTTGTAATTGTAGATTCAATAATTCTATATCATTATATCCAGTAAACTGAAAAAAACAAGTGTCTTTTTCAGGATTATAACTCTCTATACAATTAATTTGGTTGAAGTCTATTTTCTCCATCACTGACCAATAAAGCATCTGAGGTTGTTGAACATTTATATTTATTTTTTTTTATAGTTGTTTAGGTTTAGTTCAAAACATTAAGAATGTGCTGTGGATCATTCTATGAAGTAATAAAAATTTGCAATTGTCAGCACAGGAGTCAAGAAATTGGATTTTTTGCATTTGTTTTTATTTGGTTCAACTTAAAAAATAAATTATCAAACCTGTATTAGATCTTGATGTCTGATTTAAAACCTGTTTCAATTATTATTGTGATAAAAACTTTAATACCACCATGTAGTTTCCATTTAATATGATTAACTATTTCTTTCTTGTATGTTTTAAATGCCTTAATGAAATCGCTATAATTTGATAGTTTTTGATTACTTAAGCTTACATATTGTTTAAGCTAAAAAATAAACTGATGTAATTCATAAAGGTGAAAGCCTGAAACCAACCTGGAATTGGGAATTCAATTGTACTGCCATCTGATAATCACTGATTAATCAAGCTTACAATAGAAAGAACTAAAATAGTGAGCAGCTTATTTTACTACACATCATGTAAGTTAAAGAATCAAATGATGTTATAATTGAATATATAAACTATATAGTTTTTAATTTTTTTTGGATCTGCAGAGCTTGTTGATTTTGTCCAATCACATCTTTGAGTAGAACCCTAAGTTTATCAATAAAATTATTGAAAATATTTTTGCTACAGTGGATGAATAATGATCTTCTATGGTAGTTGTGCTGTGCTGTTTTCTTTTTAATTCCTTTTTATTTGTATGCAGGGAAACAATAAAAGCAATCTGTGACTCTGTATTGCAACTTCCTGTGTTTATATATTTCATAGCTAATGTATTATCATATATTTAAATGATTTCAAAAACCGATCAAGACTTATAGCTTTCAGTTTTTAAGCTTATATAGAATTGTTTTAACCTCATCATGCTAAATATTCTTATCTCAATCTAAATGGATCAAGAAATTAGATATCATAAAATATGATCATCTGAATTCTTATATCACCATTCAAAATATGATCAAAATACTCCATTTATCTGTTCAAAATATCATCATTATTGCATAAAAGAATGTCATTCACTGATTTAAGTGTATTACAACTCTGTTTTTCAGATCCATATATTATTTTTAATAAATAAATAAAATTCAAAGTGATTATGATTTACAAATGACTATTTTTTATTTTTTTGCAGTTTTATTAATCAATTCTGATTTAATCTTTTTGTCAGTCATTAAATATTTCCTTTTAATATTAATTTTAGTATTAGAGAGTTGTTGGAACTTAACACTTTTAGTAGTTGATTATAAAGAATGAACATCAAATTTATTATCAGTATTTTTTGAAATAAGATTTATTTTATTGCCATTTATTATTTCAGTGCATTAATGTCAAATCTGTTCAACAATATTGACCTATTCATAATTATGTTATATTGGCTTTCTTTACGTTCTGATTCCTAATTATAACATGGTCTTTTAATGCAATTGTGTTGAATTAAAATGCATCTAAATCTCTTTATAGTCATTTTCTGTCAAAATTTTCACAATAATCAATTTTTATGTCACACAAAAATTCAATAACAATAAACCATTTGTGTTTCCTGACTTAAATAGTATTATTTCCATTAACTTTGGGAATTTATTTTTTCTATCATCACATGCTTTATAATCTTCATGATGAAAAATTATTTTTATTGGTATTCATGCTATAACATTATTCACTATTCCACTATAAAGCATTATAAAAATGGGCACAAGGACTATTGTGCAAATAAAATTTGAATTAATTATCGTTCATTGATTCATTTTGGAATTCCAAAAATAGAAGATATTGCATTAGACTTCATAGTAAAATCCAACTAATTATCATTCTTTTTTACAAGATAAGTTTGCAAGTAAAAACTATATTATTCTTAAACTTTGATAACTCTTTAGCTACAAGTTCTATATTTTGAAAAGACCATATTAAAAAAATCCACATATTCTTGTTTGAGCATTGTTGATTTGTTATTTACAATTACTCTTCTTATCTGAAGGTCTCTCCACTATCTGTCCATTATGTAATCCAGCATTTCCCAACCTTTTTTGGCTCGTGTACCACTTGGTAGTACATCACGCTAAATTGTACCACTTCGTAAAAATGATTGTATTTCGTGAAATTTGTTATTGCGAGTGTGTTATATTATTTGCATTATAAATATTATAAGGTGACCATGTATGTATTCACATCACATAATGGGACAAATTACATTGAAACACGACTAACCGTCATGCCTGATTATAAACTCACTGAAATTATAAACTCAATGTAACATATTTGTATGTATGTGTTTGTTCAAAGTTTCACTTTTTTTTTTCAAAATAATTTATTAAAGATTACATTATTACATTAAAAATTATTTGGTACATATTTTGTTCAAAGTATTTTCTTATTCCTTCATTTGGTTTTCCCAAATTTGAGTCTGTTTTCTCTTTTTCGGAGCATCTTGCTATTGGTTGGGCCATGGAGAGGATAAATCCAACATGTCCCAAGTCCTGGTAAAAATAACCTCAGGGGTTACCAGGCTATCTCTTGTTCTTGTTTTCTTTATATTGTTCTGCATGAAGTTAATAGGATTAAAATTTTGATGATTAAATACTAGCTTACATCTAGTAATCCACAATAGATGATCAAAAATTAAAGAGAGTCTAATTTCTGGTTATGATCCTTTTCTAATACATTCTTTCAAATTAAATAATTTAGATTGATTTGCCTTGATCCGACTCATTATTTATCTATTATTTTGTCATATTTCGTTTACTAATAAATGGTTTTAATAAAAACACAAAATTATAAAAAAACAATTAATATATTTTTTTATCATAATCAAATATTTTTATAAAATAAATTTAATGAAATCCTTGTGCTTGTTTTGAACAACATAATTTTTTGAAATTTGGTTTAAAACATGCGAGGTATATATACCCTTAAGTCTATAACTGCGTTCAATCTGTTTCGATACTTATTTTTTTTTAAAATATATGAAGTAAAAGCTCTTCCTACTAATTTCGTACTAGTAAACGGTAATAATAATTTAAGAGCTTTCTCAGAAAGTTGTTCATATTCTTTAATGTTTAACCGAAAATTAATTAGATTGTGTCATTTGAATTCTATTTGTAAAGTTCTGTTACATGATAATTCTATTAAATTTTCTTTATCCTTTATTGATAATGATGTAGCTTTTTCTAAATTTTCTGCATAGACGGAATTTGAAATACAATTATCATTTGTGTTTTCGGGTTTTGGAAAATATTCCATGAAAGACAATTTTAATTCTGTTAAATGTGCTATTATATTTTCTCGTATATCTTGAGACAGACTAACTTTATTTTCAAACAAAAAAATAAGTCGATTTTCGAATACTTCCGGTTGATTGTTTTTGATACAGTTTCCAAAAATTAATTTCTTAATCATACTTTCAATTTTATCATTAACATTAAAGATCGTTATCGACTGTACATATTAATAACTTTATTGTATAATATTATTAATTAAAATAATTTTTATGAATTATAGGAAAAACGTTTCTATGATATTTTTGCGATTTAATTTTTTTTATGACCGCCATTATTGATTATTTTTCGTGTACCACCAACCAGCAACTCGCGTACCACGTACCACAGGTTGGGAAACACTGATGTAATCCATAGATAATTTGAATTCAGTGTCTTATATATATCAACTGTGGACAACACTTTAAAAAAGTATTATATATTGAAATTATTAAAAAGATTTACACAAAGAAGAACCATTTTATTAATAAAGTTATAATTACCAGAAGAAAAAAAAATATAAAAGAAAAGAAGTATATGCATCTTTGTGTGATTAAATTTCTCTTAAATTATTTTCAGTGATTTTAGAAGTTTTTAAAGATTTTTTTGTTTTAGTTTTGGGAATATTAGGCCTCGAAAATAAATGATTTGGGGATATTTCTTTTGCAACATCAACTGTAGACTTGCATTGAGAAATTTGTGAACTCTAATTTATCAATTGAAGAAAGATGATAATTTAAGTGTTAATAAAATTAAAATATTACCTAATATATATATTGATTAAGGATGTTGCAATTAATAAAGGCAGGGAGAATTAATAATGGTAATGACATAAAAGAAATTAAAATGGCTTGGAGAGTCTTTAGTGGCCTATTATATTTAAAGTAATCACGTCCTTTTAAAAACATAGTAACAAATGCTTTTAATCAGAGAGTTGTCTTATTTGATTTATGGTCATGAAACATGGATTTGAATTCTAAAATTGAACAAATATTGCAAATAATAGAAATGAACATAAATTAAATATGTTGAGAATAATAAAAAGACATAAAGAAGTGAATGGAATCAATTCTATATTGGTATTACTAGTGATATTGTAAAAAATAAGGATTTAAGTGAAAAGACACTAAACATATAAAAAGAAAATTGACTACACCACAGTAGTATGTTAAGAAAAAGAATTTATACTTATTTGTTGTTTTTTTAAATTTTGTTTTGTATGTCATATGAAAAACATAATTTTTTAAATATTTAAATGCAATTTTGAATTTTACTTAAAATTATTGTTTGATACAATTATAATTTTTTAATAATAATATTAAAATCACTTTAACTGTTATGGGATTTTCCAATATCAAAAGTGACAGATTGAACTTTGATCCAAGATCTTTTAGATCTTGAGGCTATGCTTCTATCACTGTACTAAACTGCTGGGAGATATTTTGTAAAACCATATAATGAATCCATATTAATTATAATTATTTTTTATGATTTATTGATGAACCACCAAAATATGTCTATTATAAACTTATAAAAGTTGAAGAAGATTGGACTAGGGCAATTTTTGATTGGATAGCAAAATAAAATAAGTTTTTTTGGGGAGGGGAAATGTGGCATCATAAGATGTTCTATCATCATAGAAAAGAAAGGCTTGTTAGAACTTTATTTGTACAGATTAATTCTCTCTAGTGATCTTCCTTATTCCTCTTTCATATATTGTTACAATGCTAAATACTGCGATTTTCTTGTTTAAATATTCACCCAAATAATAAAAAAAGGCTTGGTGCATTTTATAATCCAATTCTTAAGTGTTGTAATGGTTGGAGCAAAAAATTCTACTCAGTTTGAAATTTAAATATATACTCACTCAGGCGGGAATTAATACAAAAACCTTTAATTCTTGCATGTCATACTTGTGCCATACTAAACTATAAAGGGTGACTACAGATGATGATTACGTTTTTAGAGCTCACACACGCACATAAAATTTTAATTACATCATTTATTTATTTATTTAGATTCGGATCAATTAATCAATTTTCAATTAGATATTACGAATCATAGATTTTGATTTTAAATTTTTTAATCCTCTAGTAAGAAATTTGATCAACAAATAATCTTGTTAATTTTTTGATTGTTTACGTCTTAAAGCTTATAAGTTTATTTGCATAATTTCCTCGTTGCTTTGAAATAAAATAATCAGATAACTAATATTATGTTACTTTGTTTTAATATCCTTTACACCGTACCAAATTTTCTAATTTGGGTACAGCTTCATTATTTGAAATTTAATAAAATAACTGTCTACAAAATAAATAAAACAAAAATTTAACTAACTTTAATTAGATGCTGTCTTCTGATTTATATACAGAAAATGTATAATTGTAATAATTAAGTTAATTTTACTTATTAGCGTGTAACCTACATGCTTCAATAATTGTAATTCACAAGAATTTTTTTTTTTTTATGTGATCTTTTCCATCTAATTATGTCAAACTTTTTTTGTGTGCGTATGTGTAGATTTAAAAATCGTACTTCTTGTATTTTTGGAATGTTATATTTATTAATGCTTTCACAACTAATTAAAATACCCAGCCTTAAGACACTTTACATACATATATCGCAGCAAAGGTAATTAATACATTTAACGTCTAAATATTTAAAAGTTTTTTTATGATGGATTGAGTTATTTCAAATATATACAATAAAGGTGTTTGTTTTATTATGTGTTTAATGTAAATATATTTAAATCGAAGGATCTAATATGTAAGACTTATCATACAACGGTAGTACTTATAGTGACTTGTTTATTACCTGAATTCGAACCCAAGTTATATAAAGTTGAAATTTTTTCAGTTTTTAATGCAGCTTAAGCACCCAATATTTGCTTATAAATGAGTATCTTACCGAATCCTAGCTAGAAGTAGGCAAGAATGGAAAACTGCTCAACCCTTTGTCACCCAGTAAGTCTGATAAGTAATCCCTTCTTGATTGGTAATTGGTTTTTTTTCTTGCAGTGGACTATTTAAAGATTTTTTATTTATTTATAAAGGGATGAGAAATTTTATTGTGATGCACAATATTGTGTCAACTGAAAGACTTCATACATATCAGTATAAACCAGTGAAAATGTGACTAGTTCTCTCTCCAAACTGTGTGAAATACCATCTCTGAATCATTGCATTTGTTATGAAATAACATAGTTTAACTATCACAGAAATTTTAATTTGCTAGTTTATTTGGATCATGGGTTACATGCTGTATGAAATGTGGCAATATGATTCATATCTATGTCAATCATCTCCATGTTTTCTCTGCCATTTATGCAATTTTGCAAAACAGTTGAAAATGGTCTACTAGCTCTTAGATTTATTCTCATACACAATTTGAATCATTTGAATGTTTCAGTAGCAGTTTTTCTCAATTATTTAAAACCATGTTTGTGTTTCATCATGGGAACCCTTAGACAAACTGGATAACCATATACATAATAATGATCAGTAAATAAGTTTTTAACTATTCTTAGCTTTGAATATAAAAAGGATGGAAATTGATCATCTTAGCAAGTTTTGCCTTCTTCACCACTGTTCCCCTATGAGGGTTAATGCAGTGGGCTATTCAATGACTTTTATCTGTATACTATTTATATATTCAATAAAACTTGGTAATTTAAAATCAAAAGTAATAAATAAAAAATTTGAATTAAACAGTATTTTATATTACCCAAACTTTTATAATTAAAATCAAAAGGAACTGATTGAAAAAAAAAAAACTGAATTATTAACAAAAGAATCCTTAATAACAAAATTTTTCATCTGTTTGTTTCATTTTTTTTTTCATTATTCTTTTGTTTTTTCTTCAATTAATTTTAATAATCACTGATACCGAAATAATGATATATCGTAAATATAAATAGAGGGATTTGAATTCAGGATTTTTCAGTCTATTTATCCTCCACTCTATCTCAAGCAACCGATACACATGACCACACACATGAGAAAAAGATACATGATCCCAAATATACGTATTTTGTGTAGAGCTAGCACTCATCAGATGGGTCACATTATAATCTCTCACATATATATATAATCAGTGCTCGGTTTATATTAAGATAGCAATTTCAATCTTCTCATCCTTCCAACTATTCAACCACCTATTTCATTGAAAAACTGATGATGGAATGCTCAAAACTCTTGTTGTATTATAGTCATAGCCATGTAGACATTATGTCAGTCTAACCCCTCATACTATCAGACATTACATATTTATATGCATTAATAGGAGAGGGATGAGCTGAAATTATACTAAGACGTAATCTATTTCTCAAGCAATATGTAATTCTAAGGCAGTATTTAATTTGCTTATACTGAATGTTTTCTATATATGTAAATAGAGAGATTTGAACTCAGAATTTTTTAGTCTAATCATTCTCCTCTCTATCTCAAGGAACCAATGCACATGACCATACACATGCAAAAAAATATACATGATTCCCCAATACATCTATTTTGTGCAGGTCCAGCACTCATCAGTTGGGTCAGATTATAATATCACAAACAATGCTTGGTTTATATTAGTATAGGCAATTTCTCAAGCTTTAATGGTCAAGCTTCAATCTTATCACCCTCCAACTATTCAACCATCCATTTTATTGAAAAACCAACAATGGAAAGAGTGTTTCATCATTGGTTTTTCAATAAAATGAACAGTTGAATAGTTAGAAGGGTAAGAGATTGAAGCTTGTCCTTTAAAGTTTGAACAATTGCTATCCTAATATAAACCGAGCACTGATTGTGCGATTATGATCTGGCCCAACTGATGAGTGCTTGACCTGTACAAAATATGTATACTGGGGAACATGTGTCTTCTTCTCATGTGTGTCAGTTGCCCTAGATAAAGTGGAGGGTGAATAGACTGATAAATTCTGAGGTCAAATCCCTCTATTTGCATATACAGAAAACATTCAGTATAACCTAGATATATCATAAACTTATTTTATATATCATTAAAATTTGTGCCTTTTTAAAAATCAGATTAAAACAGCAATAGTGAGAAATATTTAAATAAAAAGTTATTTGCTTTTTTTTTTACTATGACATAATTGCAGTGATGTAAGTATCCTTAAAATATAATCTGTATTATCATTGTTATAAATGTTTCCTCACTGTTTTGCAAAAAAAAAAAAACTTTAAAGCAATTCATAGTTGTCAAATATTTCCTCATAATTTTTTTTTTCTCATTGATTCTTAGAAAAATTTTGTTTGAAGATATCTTTTTTAAAAAAAAAGACAGATTCGGTGCAGTTAAACTTTTTAATTTATTTTACAATAGCCATGTCGTCTATAACCTTTTGCTATGATAGTTTTAAAAAAATATATCCTCAATAATAAACTTTGGAATAAATTGAATATTTAAAGCCTAATTTAAATAATTATCATAATTATTCCCCCCAATAAATGCAGCATTGAGAGCTATTCTGGTGTCCCAAACCAGAATCATGCTCAGGTGTATCAAAATAATAATAATAAAACCTTTTCAGTTGCAGATGTAAAAAACATTTTGCTAATTTATTACAAACAATAATGAAAAGGAAAATAAACAATATTACTTAATAATATATTAAAAGATGCTATATCTAGAGATTTATTATTATTGCAGAAGTTTAAAAAATGATTAAGAGCAAGCATGTAGAAAATTTTGACTGAGTTTAATCTAATCAAAGCAAGATATGTATTATGAAATAAAAGTAATCTTAAAATAGAGAAAGTGTGAAATCTTTTGTACAATTGTAATTTTGGACCAAAAAATATTTTACTAACATTAAATATACTTTGATGGGGGAGGGGGGGATTATATGTTTTACATTGTAACATTCAAATTATCCAAAAGTATTTACATATTAAATGTTAATTAATATTTTTAATTATCTCTATAAAAAGGGTACTGTGTAATAATGATTTAAATTTTTTTCATCTTGAAGTTAATTTTGAAAAAGTTAGAATTTAAATGAAATGTATGGCATTTAGTTATACTTTGCAAAACCATTTTAAAATTACCTCAGAATAATTGTGACTACAATCTGAATATATGGTTTAAAGGGGAAGAAAATGCAAAAACAGTAGATTAAATAGAATTTATTTTTTAAAAGAGGTTAAAGCTTAGATGGGTATTTGAAATTTGACACATTTTCATCAAAATGTGATATAGTAAATGTTTTAATCTAAAAAATAATAGTTTAAATACAACTGATTTAATACATTTTAAATTTTAAACTATTGTCATTTTCTGTTTCTTGATTGAAGTCTACAATTTAACTAAGAGAGGACTCTAATCTTTTTGTTGAAAGTTACAATCAAATAATAAAAAATATTGCAGTTTAATTTTTTTAAATTATTAAATTTATTGTATTTGAGCTGTTATTTTTGTAATTAAAACATTTATCATATCACAAAAAAATAGTGTGATGTCACATATTTAAAAAGTTTTGCTCACAATTTATTGTATAAAAATATATGAGAATGATTCTAATATCAACTAATTGCAAAGTTCAGTAATAAAGTATTGTGTTGAATCAAGGTATTAGGACTTAAGGGAAAACGGCAAATTATGGTTTATAATTATTTTTTGAAGAAATTTGAATATAGTTATTATTTAAAACTTGATATATTTGTCCAAAATATTTGAAGATGATTACAGTTTAAAAGCAAGATAGACATTGAACTAAATGTTTAGTTCAGAGAGAGGGATCACAATGAAATAAAGGATTTTAAAATTCAATTCTTTTTAGAAGTTAAAACTTTTATCTTTTTGAAAGGAATTACATTTAAAACTTGGTACTCTTATGAAAAAACATCAGAAAAAAGATTCCAATATAAATTATTTGATGTGACACAGTAATTATTTCATTCCAGCAAGGAGCAAATGTGAAAACATTGGATTATTGAATGTAATTATTTTTTAAAGAGAATTTTGATTAGATGATTGAGGATTGTTAAATTAATATAATCCTAAGATGGAATAAAAGATAAAAAGGTTTTAACTAACTTTTTTACTGTATGTTTTTAAATTTTTATTTGAAATTATGCAAAAACAATAATGTATATATTTTCATGCATTACATGTGTAGAATTTACATTCAAACAATATATTTAACATGAAATTCAATTTTAATTGTAGAAAATAACAATGTAATTAACTAAAAAAAATAATGCATATATTTCTTTAATATGAAGTAAAAGCTAATAATTTGATATTTTAATGTAATTAGAAACTGGGTATTAGATGAAAGTTTTCAGTTGTACAATTCAGCTTTTACTCTAAGAATAATATTGTAATTTATAAAATACACTGTATGTTCTTTAACATGATTACTAACTATAGTTAATTTTTTGGTATTTCATCCAGAAAGCCTCATCAATTATCTCTACTTTGTATAATTTTTAAAAGATTTGCTTAAATGATAAATCCAAATAAATTATTAACAAATCTTATATATAAAATCTGTAATTTCTCTGCTGTCTGATTGGTGAATGAAGGTTTTCCCAATGATGTCACAATCACTACATTTATGCAAAGGAAGTAATTCTGCCATTTAATGAAAATGCTGGGGGGGAAATCAGTACAGTGCTCTTAACTACCGGGATATAGTATATATTTTATTGTAAAAGTTTCCAATTCAGCTGCAGGTACAGCCGCAAATGCCAATTTGTAATTTGACATTAAGGTGGTCCATGCTTTCACAGTCTGGCAATCCTCTAATAATAGTTCAGATGAACAATATACTTAGAAATGTTAATTAATTTTTGTAAATTAGCAATGTTTAATAAAAAATATATATTTACATTAAATCTAAAAAAAATTGTTAAAGCAACCAATTAAAAAAATATTATAAATATTAACATTTAATAAAAAAAATCATGGGCATTTGTATTCCATCCAGCTGCAGAAACAGCCACAAAAACACTAATTTGTAATTCAATGTTAAGGCATTCCATGCTTTCACAGCCTGTCAATTCCCTAATATAGTTTAGATGAATGACATAGTTAACAATGTTAATGAATTTTCATAAATTAGCAGTGTTTAATAAATAAAAACATATTTACATTAAATATTTTTAAAAAAATCCATTTAAATAAAAATATATATTTAATAAAAAAAATTTATGATAAATTAATTATTAATAAAGCTGAAAAAAACATATGATTATGGTAGTCATAAACAACTATTGAAAAAAAATTAAATTTTTTATTCAGAGAGTGCTCCAATAAATATAAATATGTTATATTTAAAATTGTAATTTAGCTTTATTAAAATTCTGAAATTTATATAATATTTAAATGTTTTGTTCAATTTACATTAAATCTTTAAAAAATTTTGTTAAAGCAACCAATTATTACAAAAATGATTCCGCAGTAACGATGGTCTCTGCCATTAAAAAAACACTCGGGGAAAAAACTTCTTTTTAACTACAGAGATATAGTATCTAAATCGTAAAGAAAATATGATTACAGTACACAAATCCATGTTTGAAATGTGATATTTAGAGAGAGGAAAAATAGGTGCTATAATAATATATTTAGCGTTAGTTTTGGTTACCATATTATTACGTTTATGTGAAGAATTAATAAAAAACGCTTATCTTTCAGGGTGGCTATAATTCTCACATTTAATATATAATGTTAATATATTTTGTTTAATTTACATTAAATCTCAAAAAAAAAATTGTTAAAGTAACCAATTAAAAAAAAACACCAGACTTTACATAGCCTGGATGCAGGCTTCAAATTAAAAACCTAAAGATCACATATATAAAAGATAAATCAAATTGCCAAATATTTTAGTATTATATCTTTTAAAAAATGCATGGTTTATTTTCTCATATTTATTAATATTTAGAAATATCTTAACTACATAATTATTTTTATAAATATTTACATTTTAGTCATTGCTGAGTATTTCACAATAGTGCCTGTTAGAATAAATAAGCATTTATTTATACTTGTAATTATAGATATATAATAATCATATTGAAAAGCTACTTGATGTAGATGATAGGGCTTAATAAATCTCTTTCCAGTGCTGTCCTATCTGATGCAGACTAGTTTCAAGCTTACAGCTTCCGTCATTGAGGAGCTTTGGATCTTGGACCATTGTCTGGATCTTTAGGATCTAATGCATCTTTCCTCTGCCAGCCATCATTTATCTTTCTGTTTAACTATTGCATAGGACAGCACTGGATAGGGATTTATTAAGCACTATTATTTGCATCTATCAATTATTAAAGCTTATAATAAATTGTATAGATGTGGTGAAGAAAAAAAGTATACTGCTGAAACAACGATAAATAAACTGAAGTCATGTGATAGAGTCATGATATTTTATTGGTTTCATCTATTTATAAATTTTATATTTTAGTATGAATTATTGTTCATTTATTTGTTTTATTCACTAATAAATAAATCAAAATTCCTTCACATATTTATTTTTGTATAATTTTGTCTCTCTTTTTTTTTTTTGATCCAAACTACAAGTAAATATTTAGTTTTTATTTCTGTTTTTGTGCATATCAAAATAGAGAAATTATGTATTTTTAAAATTATTTAGACATTTACAAATCTTCTAGAAATTATATGTTGAATTATTTCCATCATCTAATATTAGATATTGAATGAATCTGATACTATGTCAAACTTTAGACATGAAAAATTATATCAGAAACTATCCAAAGTAGAAAACCAATTAACTTTCTTGTGTATATATGAAAATATGAAGGGAATTCTTTTCCAGAGTTCTGAGAAAGAGAACAAGTGAGGCCTTGTTAAGAGAAAGAATAAATTCTCAAAGGTTTTCAAAGAATGAAATCTTGTTTTCCATTGGGAATATAAAATGTTTTCTAAAAAACAAACTTACTGATGAAGATTTAATAAGAATTTCTCAAGCTGTCAGAATATTATATTCTAAATTACATGGAAAACTAAAAGAATGTCAAAAGAAAAATCTATATTGACATATCAAAAATCATAGTGTAACAGGCAGCCTACCAGCTTCATCCATTAAAATCTATTTTTTAAACATCTTACAAATGCTGAAAAATTCTGTCCTGAAAAAAGGGATTAAACTTTGCCATCATACCATCTAACATTCTTTAATTAGATATAATGGCTGTTACTGAGGAAGTCACTCAAAAATTTCCTCTAGAAGCACAGAATTACACAGGAAAATAAAAAAATACTTGAATGACACCCAACACAAGTCAAACATTTCCTATGATGATAGGGAAGCCATTAAATCATTTATACTAAACAAATCTACAATCGTTCTTCCTCCTGGCAAATGCAATGCTGCTATTATTATTATAGTAAAAAGGGTAGTTTATGGTTAGGTGTACTGTGGCCGCTAAGCGACACTGCAATACCATCAAGAACCCACAAGAAACCTGCGAGAGTTAAATTTCTATCCAAAAATCACTGAAATCGAAAAATTAAAACACCTAAGGCAAAGTAAATCAAACAAATCCTTTTAAAATACAACTAAATAAATAAAAAAACCAAGAAAATACTATAAAATTTGAATTACAAAAACAGAAATTGGTGAAAATATGTCAAACGCACCCCCCCCCACGAAGAATTCCTATTTAAAAATCACTGAAATTGAACAGTAATCCTAAAACCCATGAATGTTAACCTGCTAATTGGTTAGCAGGTCAATCACCATGTTAGATTAATGCTTAGTCAGGCTAACAATAATATCTCAAGAAAAAAATAGAAAAATAATGTTTGAAATGTAATCTCTATTAACTTGTGGTTCTTGCTCACTAATAATAATTAAATGTATTTATATAAATTTTGAATTTTTCCCAAAACAGTTAACAGTTCAACTAGATTTTTATTTCTAGTTTAATGACAAAAAATTTGACAATTTATTTCAGATTTCAGCTATTTTTGTTATCAAATGACAAGTTTAGATGAAAATGCTAATATTAGGCACTCTTCAGATTTTAGTCTTAACATATATATGTAAATTTGATCTAAATGGTCTTTGAAATTAATGATAATTAATTTTTTGAGAAAAGAATAACTCAGGATGAAACTACGTTTATTAAATCTTAGTAACCGTTATCTATACACTATTTATAAATACAAGTCTACGAAAACTGCGTATAAATCGATTGGCATATATTTATAATTTACAGTAATAATAAAAAATGAATATTTTATTTTATTTTCAATGTTTATAATCTTACCGATTCAAATTAATAATGCTTTCACTAAATTTCATACTTTTTTTTTTTTTGAATTGATTACTGAATATTTACAATAAGCCTAGAGATTGAACTTTTAAAACACATTATTGCCCATAGTAGTTTGCGTTTGTTCTTTACGTGATTTTTAATATAAATTATTGAGTCCCCCCCTATTGATTTATTATAAAGCAATGAATTAAACGTGTAGAATGAGAGAGAGAGCGAGAACAAAAAAATTGCAATATTTTATTTAATAATTTGAAATTATTTTTTTTATTTCACAAATTATTTATAAATTTTTAAAACTGGATTTAGTTTCTTTTACATGATAACCTTGATTTTTATCTGGTTATTCTAATTCTTAGAAAATCAGATTACAAACATGACAACTTTACCATTGTCAGAGAGATCGTCTTTCAGGTGACAGTTAAAGAGTTTTTATATTTAATAAAAGTTATTTAATTCAAACAAAGGGTTGTTTGTTTTACGCATTGGCTATATTTTTCACTAGCAGGAAAGAACGGCATCGAAATATAATCACAGAAAGGCATTCAAAAACAAATAAAAGTAATATATATTTAAAAAAAAAAAAAGTGTACATAAGTATTCTAAACTTTTAGTAAAACTTTTAGGGGAGCAATAATGAAAGTAAGCAATAATAATTAAAAAATTGAAATTGAAAGATTTTTTGAATAATTGAGATAACATCACACAATGGGAGTCATATATTAGGATGGACGATGTCTTTCAATCTTATCTTTACAAATTACAATAAATATATAAAATACTAGATCTTATCTGTCAAAATAATGTCTGAAGGGAAAAATTTCAAGGCATTTTTTTACTTCTAATTGTATGCACATGTGCCCCCGGCTGTCAAAATAATGTCTGAAGGGAAAAATTTCAAGGCATTTTTACTTCTAATTGTATGCACATGTACGAAAATTATTTTTGACTTCTATTGATATAACAAAGTTCTCTTTTTTAAAAGCACTTTTCAAATAAGTTTTTATTCTAAGTAACTTTTGAATAAGAATCTTTTACGTAATCCCCCTCCCACCAATATATAGCTAGTTGCTTTGGAAGTCATGCGATGTTCAAAATGGCAGTTTCAATACGGCAGTTTCATGCATTTCTTCAAATTCAGATGCCCTCCCCCTTATCTGAAAGTTATTCATGCACCTTTTGAGTTTCCCACTTCTCACCATTGTACTAAATTATGCAAAGCTTTTGCATAAATAAAAACGTGCAAAAAATAAAATTACCTATGCCATATCCAGAATAAGATGTTTTTATTTTTGTTTTAAGTTATGTATGTACGATTTTTATACATGTGTATTAAAAGTAATCAAATTTACCGCACAAAAAAGCCGAGAGGTCAGCGCAGCTGCCTTGCAAGCAAGCAGTTGGTTGCAGACGGTTGTTGTGGGTTCGCCTCCCGGCCGATGCTATGACATATGAAAAAAAAAAGTTTATTATTTGCTTTTCCTACATAAAAACTTAGTTAATGCAAATAAGCTGTACCGATAAATTTTAATGCACACACGGATTTATATCGTAAAAGAAATATTAAAGATTCTAGAAGGTGAAAATCGTTTTATGCTTTGTTAGACATGCATAAACTCATAGTAAATAACAATGGTTAAAAATAAATATGTAAAATGTTCTTAAAAATTTCAAATTGTTAAAAAATAATGATTGTATTTAAGCTTATTATCAGAGTAAAATTATTTATTTCTGTAATAAATACTGATAAAAGTTGATAACCACAATTAATTAATACTAGATTTTGAGATGTGATATAGTTATGCTGCATGATGAAGATACCAGAACAAAAATGTGGAAGTGTTGAATCCATTGAAGGTCATTATTCAAAAAGTATGTTTAGTCAAATTGTTTAAGGGAATGATGGAGGGTAATCCAATAAGGGGGAAGCTTATGATGGAAGGGGTGGGGGTCTTATAGATTTGTAAAAGATCTAATGGTAAAAAGAATGCTGAAGAACTATTGACCACCAGTCTATGAGTTGAGGAGAGAAATTAAAAAAAAAAGACCAATAAAATATATTTTAAAAAAAAAAACTATAGTCAAAATAACTCATATATATAAATAGCAAATGTTGAATTATGTAACTATCATGGGAAGGGGTGGAATAGTAAATACATTTGAATAAGATATGGTACATTTGCATGCTCAACACACTGAATTACATTTTTTTTGTTACTATTGTTAAAGAATTTTAAATTTCACTTGTTATCAATAAAAGCTGTTGTTTTGATTTAAATTCGTCTCTAGTTTATCAAAAATCATTCATAAACTCATCCATCTATTTATTTGATACCATATGAATATATAATGATTCACTAAAAGGATTAATTGATACCAGCCAATAGGAACCTACATAGAGGTTAGATAATTGTCCTCCTGAGTGAAATTCATCCCTGAAGATAGTCAAAAATGAATATCTTCCTCGGTTTGAACTCCAAGGCATAATGGGATCTGAACGAGGGGTGAGATATAGATGAACCAGCCTAAATTGTGTCAATATGATAGGTAAATTAGAGCTAGTCCATTGAATCAGACACAAGCTTTGGTTATATACTTCATCATGTCATTCACTGCATCCTACCGAAGACCCTAGGCCCTGACTATAGTAAGATGCGGTCTCCCTCTTCTGTGGTGTGGAATCCAGTCCATTGCGATTTGGCAGCTTGACCACACCCATGTATAGATGGCCTGTTACAATATATATATATAATTTAATAGTTAATGGATACTACAGATGAAAATATTTGATACATGGAATTTCCCATTTTATAATTTTTTATTTAGAAAGTTACAACCTATCTTACTAAGACAACAACCAATTAAGGGTAACTGTCTAAGACAGGGTGAAAATAAACAGCTAGAGGCTGAGGAAGAGAGTAAAAAAGCCAGCACTAACATGCAATCAAAAGGAATTTCTTTTGATTGCCACTCCAGATTTTATATAAAGATAAAGTGCTGCCATAAACATATATGGGTGTAAGAAATCAAAGTATCATAATTTGCAAATATTTCCTATTTTATAAATAGATTTCTCCACCAATAATTGGTCAAACATTATAATTCAATATTTTAACAGATACCATATGAAAATATTTAATATGTGGAGTTGTTTTTTAATTAAAACACTTTAGTTCCATTCTACTAAGACAGCAAACAATTAAGAATAACTATATAAGGCTGAGGAAGAGAATAAATAAACTGTGATAAGATGCAACCAAAATGAATTTCTGTTCATTGGCACTAGAGATTTTATTTAGAGACAAAACATTACTGTAAACATTTATAGGTTATAAGAAATCAAAATAGGAATTGTGAAAAGTTATTATATTGTGATTTTTTTAAAACTTATATACATATAATAAATAAAGAGCATGCTAAAGAAAAAGCATTTGAAATCTTTATCTAGAATTGTCCCCATCCCCATACCGGTTTCAAGTTATGGCTCTCTTCATTGAGGATCTAGGACATTAGATTCAAAATACTAACTTAAACCAAGCATTTATCTAATTCTTGACTATTAAGAAGAAGCACTGAATTTTTCAGACATCTGTATGTCTTCAAATTCAGCTCTTTAACTGAAGAGAGCCATAGCTTGAAACCAGTCTGGGGATGGGGACAATCCTAGATAAAGATTTCAAATGCTTCCTCTTGTGACATTTATCATTTTGAAAAAGCTTGTTTAGAGTTATTAATATGCTCTTTATTTATTACATATTGGTAATGCAAGTTATATAGGTCATGTGATATATGACTTGTTTTCATTAATATGTATATACTACACACAGCAACATTTTATCTTTATATAAAATCTGGAATGGCAATGAAAAGAAATTCATTTTGATTACCTTTTAGTTTGACTGTTTACTCTCAATGACTCTTGAATCTTAGGCAGTTAATCTTAATTGGTTGCTGTTCTTGTACGATAAGATTGTAGCTTCTTAAATAAAAAATTATAAACAAAAAACTTCATGTATTAAATATTTATATATATAATATTTTCCCCTTCATCTTATTTATAATTCAAATTTGTATGCATTTGTTTGTCTACATACTGAAGTGGTTTCTTTCTTTTTTATAACCTCTGAAGCTGAAATGCACTTTCAATGAAGTTCACCATAATCATAGCTCTCTTAAATTAATTATTGTTGTGTTATTTATATTGTAATGTAATTATGCATGCATTAATTTAAGAGAGCTATGATTATAGTGAACTTCACCAAAAATTCAGTCAGCTTTAGGTTATAAAGAAGAAAGAAACCACTTCATTAGATGGATGAACAAATGCATGCAATTTTGAATTATATATATGTTTGTGTAAATGTATCTATTAAAACTATTTCTTTCAAAAGCAATTCATCCTAGTTTAATTGTATTATTAATATCAATTGTTTCTATATTTATTAATAATCTGACTAAAGCATTTATAATTGTTTGGTATCTGATATCATTTTATTCATAAAAAAAATCCATTGCACCTTCTTTAATCTTTTTAGCATTTATTTTATTGTAGATTATGTAATATTTTCTGAAGCATTATTTGTAAAAATGATTACATCATCTGCAAATCTAAATGACTTAAATAATTTTATTTTTTTACTTTTCTATTTTAATCCACAAAATATTTCTCATAAAATTGCTGTAAAAAAATTTGGATAAATAGAATCACCCTATCATATAACCTTGTCAATATTAATCTTTTTAGAGACATCATGTATTTTAAGAACTTTTGTTGTCATTTCATAAATACTTTTTTAAAATGTCACTTTTGCATTCTTCTGGTTGTCTGTACATTTTAATATTTAGGTATTTAAAATGTAGCTTTGCCAATAATTTATTTATTTCTTTAACTGCTTCTTTTAAAATTATTCTATCATTTTGGGATGTGTTTATATTCTTTATAGATTTAGTTTCATATCTCTTCATTTAAAATATTTGACACTTAAAAGGGTGTAATTATGGAGGTTATTTTTTTTACTATTAATTATTTTTATGTAATTTTTTATAGAATTCATTCATATATTTCATGATAACATTTTTCTTTCTCTTTTTTATGTTTTTGTAATTGATATTTTATATCTTGATGATTTTTATTCTTTTCTATCTATATATTGCCCATTTCACAGTTATTTTAAATCATTGTTTGAATTATACTTTATATATATATATTAAAACTATTAGTAGACTGTGTTTTTTTTCCTTGTTATCCATGTTGATTTTCTTAGTAGAGTGTCTGTTGTCTTCTTGCTGACTTCATTCAAATCTGAATCATTTTCAATGACTATTGATATTTCAAAGTGTCATGTTTTTTTAAAGGTTGTGATTATGTGAACTTTTTGTATCTTTCTTAATAGCTTTTATTTGTCAAGCTTTACATTAATACATATATCTTAATTTTATTTAAGTGATGATCATTTATTGCATAAGATCTATTAAATAAATCAATAAAATATCACATGACTTTATGACACATATTATAAGCTTTATAAAATGATGGTTTCCAGAAGACAGTGCTTAATATATCCCTATCCTGTACTTTCTTATCCAAAATCCCCAGACTAGTTTAAAGATTACAATTATTATCAATGAGAAGCTTTGGATTTTGGGACAATGCAACTGGATCTTTAGGAGTTAATGCACCTTCCTTCTAGTTCCCATCATTTACCTTTATGTTATACTTACAAGCAATTTGAATTAGTAGATTGAAAACATTTATAACTTGATAGTATAACATAAAGGTAAATAATGGGAGCTGAAGGGAAGGCACTTACATCCTAAAAGTTCAGTAGCATTGTTCCAAGATGTAAAGCTTCTTATCGATGCAAGTCATAAGCTTGACATATTAGTCTGGGGATTTTGGCTAAAAGAGGATAGGGGTTTATTAAGAACTGTTATCTGGCAACGATTATTGATTTCTAAAGCCCATAAGTTGCATAAAGAATGTGAAAAAGTATGCTACTCGTCTATAAATACCTTATAGAAAAATAAGCACAAAAGGAGGATAATTGGGAAGTTTTATAAGTGTTAAAATGGGGAATTGAAAAATTGAAAGTAGCAATATTATTTTTGCTAATATATCAAAGGTTAGGCATATATTCTCAAAATGATATGAGGGGTAAAAGACAAGGTTGTAAAAAATATTATATATATTATAGGATAAAATTATGGTGATGTGTTAGTTCATTGATCACAAAGGAGAAAAGGAATAAAAGGGTTGTGGCTTAAAATATTATCTACATTTACCTTTGAACGGAGTTCATATATCAACACACTCGGTAATAATTTTATCGCTTACACTCCAATTTGTATTTTTTGTTAGTCGAATCATTTTTTAATTTTTTTAAATATTTTTGAATATTATCATACTTATTTATTTAATCTTTGGGTGGAGATTTTTTTTTTGCTTTTAAATCTAGGATCATAATATTTTTTGCCAAAAGCCAATTTTTATTTAGTTTTTTTTTTTTAATTGTAATTTATCTTTATTAAAAAAATTAGTGTTAATAATGATTTTCAACAGGGGCTTCTAAATAAATGACAATTTTCATGTTTACCTGAATTAATTTTGACAATACTGGAATATCAAAGGATTTTTTTTTTGACCTGTCATTAAAGAATTCAATACCTGTCATTGTCTTTTTGACTATTTTGTAATGTTGAATTTGAAAATTAAAAATAAATTATTCCAGTTTATAGAGTTGTTTAATTGTACAGTTTGAGGCAATTTGACCCATTTTTTTATTATTAATGGACTAAAGTCGTTTGTCCCTAAATAAAAAGAAGTAATAGTACCAGGATTAATAAAATTATCATCATTATGTACTTGCCAAAAAATGTTGAATATGGTACTTTAAAATAATTTTAAATTTACGGTTTGCTTTTTTTTTTAATCATTGTTTTTATTTATATATGAACTCATTATACATATCTTTATGTACATAATGTCAATACATTGTGTTAGCAGATGGACGACAACCTTTCCCGATCCACTAGACAAGTAGCATGTTTCTGCATGTGATACCATTGCTTTCATCTGTCCCCCCAGATAATTAGCTCATGGTTAGTTAGAGTGTTGTTGCATATTGTACAGTTGTTTCAGTTTAAGGGTATTATGTCTATGTGATTTTTTAAAATGTATATATGTCTGTTATGTATAAGTATACATATGTGAGTTGATTCTAAAATAGCATTAAAATAGATCATCTCTCCAGATTCCTGTATGGAGAAATAATGAAAGAAATTCGCACTAGGTTGGTCTACTAATGTACAGCAAGTATTTTTGCAGTTTTTCAATACCCATTTACAAACCGATAATTAGATAAATTATTAAGTTAATTGCCTTTATCCTAATGAAAGCAGAAGTCTTTATGCATAATTCGTATGCTTAACCATAGTAAACTCATTTACTTTATAATTATTATTATTATGTCATCCTCTTAGAATTGGCTCTCTTCTCATATCTCATTTTAATAAAATGTATTTTATTAATTATGCTATCCTATCCTTATATTTCCTATTCTTATTATATATATATATATATTTCTTTATTATTTTTTTATTTTACATATATTTTATCCTGATTCTTTTATGAACATCCTTCAATCAAATATTTATTCCATTTATGTTTATTTTTTGGGTGTCCTTGCACCAAATAACAGTAAGACTTCCCCTATACTATTATCATACATCTTTTGATGTTTTACTTTTTTTTTTTTTTTTTGTATAATTCTAAAATTTTTATTTGTATTCATTGTCCACATCTCTTTTTCTTTTTTCCTTCTAACAAACTAATCTATTCTTTCCCTGTATCCTCCATAATAATATATCTTAGTATATTCTATATATTTTATTTATTATATAATTGGGTAATCTATCCGAGATAGCTATGGTCAATTTCTGGGGGAAAAAATCTTAAATTTGCTTAGGAATCTTGGCTATCTATAAAAGTTTTCAAAGTTTTACCTGTATTCGCATTTTAGGTTCTGAGCATGGAGGAAGATGTGTTAACCACTAGCAAGATTCCTTATATATATTATTATTAATTAATAAAACAAGTTATAAATTTCGTAACTTGCTTTTAAGCTTGCATTTAAATGATCACTAGATGGAGCTTACCAATAGCTCTAAACAAGCTTTGTTTTTATAAGTGCTAAAAGAGAAAGAATTCAAAATCTCTATCGTTTACCCTTATAAAAACAAAGCTTGTTTAGAGCTATTGGTAAGCTCCATCTAATGATATATATATATACTTTAATTTATTGAAATTTTTTGGAAAAAGAGTGAACATTATATTCAAAGAGTAATAAATGATATAAAAATATCTGTATTCAAAAAATAAAAAGATATTTGTTAATCATAATTTTAAAAGAAACTATTTTAAGAAATGCCTGATATCTAAATAAAATAAAAATTATTTTTTATCTGTGTTTATTTTATTAATGTTTATGCTTTGTTATTAAATTTACTAGTGTCATATCTCACCTTGCCTTCAGAAGTGAACTAATCCAGATTCCTTACTTATCTGATAGGATTGAGCATTCATTGCCACTAACCAATGGATAAACATATAGATAAAACTCAGCCAATTGTTAGTAAGGGCCAATAGACAATGATGCTCTCTGAATCTGATTGCTTCCAGTAAGGTTGGAGATCTGGCAATAAATAGTCAGCTTTTTTAGTGGTAATGAGAGTGTCTGTCTAACCTATGCAACAGTACATGTTCTCCATTGAAACCATTGCTAGCAGTGAGCATTTCCATTATAACCATTATGCTATAGATCTACACAGTGAAGTAAGTCAACAATAGGACTGGAAGCTGCTAAGACTGGAGCCAACTCGAGGCAGGCTGTCTGATACCGCTGGAAGAATCATTGAACTAACTCACAAGGCAGACTGTTACATACAGCTGGAAGTGAGTGGATTCTTTCGGGCATCACTCGCCTTGCATTAATTGAGCTTATATAGGTGGCAGTATATTCATTGATATTGTATATTATCTAAATATATTTAATCCTAATCAATCATATTAATTGAATTTCAGGTATTCATACTTTTTGTTACTGTCAGTTTAAGTCTGCAATCCAGACCACACACAACAGAATTGGCACAGTCTGACAAAAGAAATATTTTCCCACCACAACTGGTAAAATAGAGTAAATTACATGAGTGATTATTAAAATCACTATTTTTCTCGAATAAAAATCAGATTCAGCAGTTTGGGAAAAAAATTGACTGCAAACATTATAGCTGTGTCGATTGAGATCTTAAACCAACCACGAGTGTGTTAATTGTAATATAATGACAGAAGCTCTCCCTAATGCATTGTTAGCTTTGTCATTATCGTTTCTGAACAGTTACAAACTGCAGCTGTCAAATTAACATTACAAGTGATAACTTGCAATTGTTTCTCTTGGAACAAATAGAGAGAAAATTACAAAATGACTAATTTTGCTGGCTCCATGGAAGCTTTTGATCCAGCTTATCCTGAAGGCTGGTCAAGTTATAAGGAGCAATTGATTTTTTACCTACAGGCTAACCAGATCAAGAAGTCTGAAGTAAAATTAGCAACATTAAGTGATGATAATATGACCTCAGACATATGAGATTCTGAAATCACAATCTCTGTCGGAAAAGCCATCTGATGTAGATTTTGACATTAGTGATGCTCATGGATTATTTTTCCCTAAAACCTCTGACAATAATGCAGATATATTATTTCAATCTCTACATCCATGAGCAGGGGGGAAAGCCAGAGAGTTTGCAACACAACAACTAGTATTTGTGTGGTAGTGTTGTTGCATGCATACCAATAAAACACTACTTTTGTTGTTTTGCTTGGAGATTAATGCATATTTGTTGGAAAATAATGGTTTGGTTCTATTAACTCAAATGATCTGTTTTAGAATTTTGTACACAACACATGTTTTGTCATTTTAATCAGGAAAATTATTACAAAGAGATTTTGATGTATTTATGCTCAAAACAATGTCATCTTAGAATGTAAAAAAAATCAATAGTACAGGAGCACTTATATTTGCATATCATTTGGCAAATTATAGATGAGATATGATCCAAGGGCATTATATAAGATTCTATTTTGAATATATTAGTAGAAAATTTGATGTTCACACTTTTGAAGGAACTATTGCTTATTTTAAGTTTCCACAACTGTTAAACATATAAATTGATAGTTTATTTTTTTAAGTTATTTATATTACTGAAGTTTTTAAGGAGTGTGTTATAAACATGGCTCATCTATTTTTTTTCTCACCTTTTCTGAATAATAAATTAATATAGACCTATAAAGCAATTTGAGGATTTAAAGACAAGTTCAGTGTCAAAATATTAATGATTAATGGATTGAAACTGCAAAAGGGATATAGTCATTTGTTAATTGTAGTGACAAGTTCATTTTAACATGTCTAAAATAGCATGTTGCTCTAAAAAGTAACATTATTTTATTACATTAATGATTAGCACTTTTTATGTAATAATAGTGACAGTTTGAACAAATGAAGAATTATTTTGATAATTGTTTTAAAAATGATACAATGAACTCAGACGGTTGAGTTAGTTTTTATTTTATGAATTTCTCTACCAACTTATAGGCATATGCCCTGAAATGTCAACTTTATACATGCATTCTATGCTGTGGATGCTATTTTAAAAGTCAATATTCAATTTAAATTCACAAAAATATTTTTATATGGAAATTCATAAATGTTTTATATAGATGGTCTGGGTGGAATCAGAAAAAGCATTTTTGGTATCATAATAATTAAAAAAGTTGATTTCATTAATAAAAAGTCATTAGTTATTGAAAGGACTGGAATATCGATGCTAATATTATTTATATGCCATTTTATTCAATTTAAATTCATGAAAATGCTTTTAAATAGATGATCCAGCTGAGAGCGGAAAAAAACATTTTTTTATCACATATTAATTCAATAAGTTGATTTAATTAAATTATTAAAAAAAGATTAATAGTTGCATGGATTGGAATAGCAGAGTCCTTTTTTAACAGAGCCCTACTTTTCACAGGGCAATTTTACACAGGATATTTATACAAAAATATTAATTTAAAATGTTAAAGATTGAAATTAAAAGTATCATCACATAAGGAAAACTTAATAATGAAGAAACTATCACAGATACCATCATATACCTGAAATTTTTTTTATGAATTTCACATGGTTAAATTTTTTTCTTTCATAAATATTAAATAAATTAGCTATTTTCAGGTCTACGGTGATCAAAAATAATGCATAAGGACCCATAGTTTTGCCTCATTTAGATTTGGTAAAATTGCTGAAGTGAAAGTAGTTAATTCTGAATATAAAAATGAAAAGATTACAGATCTTGATGAGATCCCTAAAATACGACAATTTAAAACTATTATAATTTTTGACTTACAATATAACATCTGATTCAGGGATCTTTCTGTTGATCCAGTTTGTTAAAATAAAGGAGATAAAAAAAAAATCAAATAATTATTATAGAATATTATTCTTATTCATTATGGTAACAATATTTTCAAGGATTTTATAGAATATATTGCTTCCAATCACAAATGAATGGTAACCAGAGATTCATTGTAAATTTAAAATAACCAAGAAGTTCTATATTTATGGTTTTTGCCCAAATAATGTTGTAAGCAACGCTGAGATTCATATATCATTTTAATCAATTTAATCAAGACATTTGATTCAATTAATTGTGGTTTGTGGTAGAAATATTTGAAAATAATTAATTAATCACAAAACGTTTCCTAATATATAACTGCTACATGATGTATGAGGAAAAATGTTATTGGTGGAGGAAAATCCAATGCATCTGAAATGAACATTGCTTCCCATTAATATAAGTTTGTAGATGACTTCATGAATAAAGCAATGGGTTTGATTATGTAGATTTAAATTTTTGGCAATTAAAAACAAAATATCAACTTTCTTAACTTTTAGATTTACAGTATAGTTTTATTATTTTAGCCATTAAAGTAAATCAATAAATTTCTATCCTTTGGTAAAATTCAAATCTCCAATCCATGCAAAAAATCATGGGATATAAATTATAATTGTTGTTTTAGCCATCATTTTTGTGCCTACTATTTTTACTGAATTGACCACATGTTACCAGTCATTTCTAAAGTGAATGATTTACAATCTATTATTAAAGACCTTGGAGGTTGTGTGTTATTTTTATGATACTGTATTTAAATTCTAATTAAAACTATGAAAAATATTGTGATTCATAAATACTTTGGAGAAATCCTGGAGATTAATATATTATTTTTCCTCATTTTATATTTCGAATAACCAGTACATTGAGAATGAATTCTAAGTTTACAATAACCTTGAAGTTTGTGTACAAAATATTTTTAAATTATCAATTGGCTAACATTAACTATTTTACTTTGCACATCTTGTAAGTGTAAAACTATCACTTTCATTAAACGTAGAAATTCAAAATTCTATATAATTCATAAGAAATTATCTTTTAATCACTGCATTAGATCTGAAAAGTTCTTCAAAAATATTTAATTAGGAATAGATTATATAGTATATACTTATAAACAAGCAATTAATTATTTTAACGTGACTCGGTAAGAAAATATAGAAATCAATCATTACAACATTTATGAAATTGGAATTTAAAAATATATATATTCTAAATATGCTGTCTATGTATTTTGGTCTCATGTTTTTCTTGTATCTCAATATGTTTGAAATTTGACTGCGAGTTTCTGGCTTTTGTGACGTGGATTACATCTAAAGACTTTTTTATTGTTCAGCCTTGTTTATAGGAAATTGACAAAAGTGTTTTCAGAACTCAGTACTGTAGTAGTAATAGAAAATGTTACAGAAGCTAATTGCTGTGTGTGTTACAGTGAAAGACAAGAAGTACTGAAGTACAGATAGTGGTCTTGCATTGGTGGTTGAGAGGTCAGCGCGACTGCCTTGCACTTGCAGGCAGTTGCCAGGGTTGCGGGTTCGCGTCCCGACCAATGCTATGACACTTAAAAAAAAGTACAGATAGTGATATGAAGTCTCATTGTAAGAATTTGTATAATGAAATAAATTGTAAGAAAGTAAAAAATATTAATAAAGAGAAAAAAAATTAAAAGTGCTTATTATAAAAATTTTAAAAAGTATTATTGATTATTAATAATAGACTGATTAACAACTGTAGCTTTTCCCTTTATATTTTTTTTTGCTGATTTCCTATCCAATCCCAATTTCACATTTGTAAAATCCAGAACCTCTGATTATAATTTAAATATTATAGAAGTAATATCATTTAATTATATTTTATATCATTTTTTATTTTCACTAGGAAAGAGCTGTTTTATCATCTTGGCTTAAAGGTGGTTTACAAATCAAATTACCAAATGTAAAATGATTATCAAAAATTTAAAATACATGGAATATAAGTGTGCAATCTATATTTATATTATCACTGGAAGCAAGAATTTGAATCTGCATATAAGTATGAAATGCCTATCATCATCATCATTGTCAAACATTATCAATCCACTGCAGGATGATAGTCTCTCCAAATTCAATTCATCTTTTCTGATCTCTAGCCTCTCTTTTCCACATCACCCCTGCACACTTTTTAATTTCATCCATCCATCTCATGTATGATCTCTTTCTGGGTCTTATACAATCTCTTGGATTCCAGTTTAAGATTTTAATTGTCCATCTATCATCATCTTTTCTAAAAATATGTCCAGCCCAACTACACTTCAGTCTTATCTTTATAAAAGTCGCTAGTTTGTGTTGTGGTTTGGAAGGTTCCTCTATCAGCAAAATATGCTTGGTTATTACGAATTTTAAAGCACATTAAATACAGGTTAAAGCCTGATTAAAGTATTTATATAAGGTTTTTTTTGGAAGTTTAAAATATCACATCTTATGTTTTAAAACATCTTAATCTCAAATATGAGTTCTTTTACAAATTTAAAATATCAAGTTTAAAAAAAACATTTATCTCAAATATAGATACTTTTACAAGTTCAGAATATCTTGATCTCAAGGTTCAAATTTTGAATAAAATGCACTTGGAACAAAATGTTAATAGTAATACTTTAACTTCTTGACAAAATATTATTATTATTATTTAACTAAACATGGAACATTTGACATTTTTTTAGTTTATTTGTAGAATCTTAGTATTTTAAGAAAGTAGAAATGAAATTATATGATAACAGAATACTCAAATACTTAAGTAATATATAAAAAAATAAATTAAAAATTTACAAATTTAGCACAAGAGAATTCAGTCACTGTTATTCTTGAATCTAGATTAACTCTGAATTTGGGAGATCATATTAAATAGAACATGACAGAAATATGGTGGTTAAATAAAATTGTGGGAAAAAATGAAATGGTGAATAATTTTTAATATAAAAAGCAATAAGATTGCACATAAAAGGATATAATATCTGTTTCTTTTAAATTGGAATGATTTAATAATCTCTGGAGAAGTATTATATATATATATATATATTGTAACCGGTCGCCTTATTCAACCGTTCCTAAAGGGATTGAGAGCTCCGAAACAAACATGATATAGCGTAAAGCTTTATTTATTTTCCTATATCGATAGTTGTTTATTTTTTTATACTCTATATGATAAACAAAACAAATATTTTTTATTTAAGAATGATCTGTCTAATTGGTACTTCATGTCTTCTTTTATATATAAATTTCTTTATAAATTGCTGTTTTAGCATTTTAATATTTCTAACCTAACCTACTCCATTTTTCTAGTTCCCATCATAACTACCCATATTTCATTCATCTTCAATTGGGGTTTTTTTCTGATTGTCTATGCTTTTTTATCTAATGTTAGAATTCAGAGAATTGCAAGTTTTTTGTTTTTGTTAATTCTTCCTTGTTTCACATATTATTGTCTATTTTTCTTTCTTTGTGAATATCTAGCTGTTTGTTAGTTCACTTTTCATTCCATTTCTTGATACTATCATCTCTTTGCAAGGATTACACTAATAATCATATTTTGAAGTTTTTTTGTTTCAATATTTACAATTTTTGTTCTAAAATAAAAATTATAGTCATAAAATTCATATTATTCCACTATAAATGAATGGTGTATTGCTTGAAAAGTCATATTATGTTAAAGAAATCTTTTTTCAAATTTTACAATTTTTATTTTGTGATAAAAATTATAAAAATAGATACAAATTATGTATCACCATTCCAACAATAATTGGTTTATTGTTCGATGTGTTATATAATGTTCAAGAAGTAAAAAAAATAACCTACCATATATGGACTTTTTGCTATCTACCACTACCTAATTATACAAGGCATTATTCTTGCTTATTATTTTTATTTACTGTAGACCATTTATAATTTTTTATGAATTAAGTTTATATATGCATATAGGAAAATTGTATCACACATCATTATGTATAATCCACATATTATAAATGTATAAATTGTCTGTGACATATATCACGCTAAATAATAATACTAAAGCATTATGTGGATTAGAATAGTGGTAGTGTGATGGAATTGAGAGTCAAAGGTTGTGAATTGAAGCTCAATCTGTAACTTCCGGTTTGTATGTCATGTAACTTATTGATTAATCAGTTGATTATTTTTGTAGTAGCAAAAAAAAAATCGTTGAAAATCGAAAACCTAAACTTTATATATACATTTAAAAATCTACCCTAATATTAAAAAAAAAAAAAAATCACATGCTAGTCAAAGGATATATATAGAAGAGTAAAAATGTGCTTGCCAAAATTCTTATTTCATTTACTTTAATCCATTTCAGTTTTTACTTTTATTTTATGGTGCATTAGTGATATTTGTATTTATTTTTGTAATGAATTTTGCACACATTGCTTATATTGTAATGGACTTTTAAGTTTAATGCCATTGTCTATAAGAATTATTATATCATATAATATTCAATTGTCCAATCACTTTACTACTTTTACAATGCTTTATTTTCCACCCTTTTCTACAGTTCTTCAGGACATTATATCTCCTAAAGCCAGCACTTAAAATATCTCTGCCAGGAACTCCCCTCAAACCCCTGACCATGGTTTCATGCTTTGGCACTCCTCAGAGAGGTGCCAGGGTAGGTCCTACTCTGGCACCTCCCTGAGGTGCCAAAGCATGAAACCATGGTCAGGGGTTTGGGAGGGTTCCTGCCCTGGCACCTCTCTGAGGAGTGCCAAAGCATGAAACCATGGTCAGGGGTTTGGGAGGTTCCGGACAGAGATATTTTAAGGGCTGGCTAAGCATTTATCACAAAGCTTGTTGAGGAATTGGCAATCCTCACTGTTTATTACTTACAAGCTTAAGAGATAGGGTCATGTGATCTATGACTCATTTTGATTATATCTCCTAATCTCAACTTTTAGATATTATGTCAGTATCTATTGGATTTTCTAAAAAAAAAAAAAAAAACGTTTTTTTAAATTTCATTTACTTATTTATTTATCATTTGTTTTTTAATTAAATTTGTCATAATTGATATTGTAAATTATTTTACTTTTCAAACTGGTTTTTAAATATCCAATAATTGTTTTAGACTTTTTTTTTCTTTAGAAAAAAAACTTTAATCATCTTAATTCATTTGACCTAATTAATTAATAAAAAAAATCCATATTTTAAGAATTCAATGAGCCTATCTGAAATTGATTTACAAAGTAATGTCATGTATGGGAAAAGGTCTACACTTATTAAAAAGGGGTTGTTCTTTAAAAGAACATTGCTAAAGCTGACGTTGATATTTATTTTTTAAAAAACTTAAAGATTAATGTAATAAAACAAATAAATTTTAATTGAAAAAGATAAACACTATAAAGACTCCAAGTTTATAATAATAAAAAGCTATGAAAATATTGTCAAAAAGCTTTTAATTTATTTAAATATTTTAAAAATTAATGAAAGTACTTACTTATCCTAAATATTCTTCTACGAACCTGTCATTCTTTGTTATTATTATTTTTTAAAAAAGATAGTAATTTGTAATTTTGTTAACTGTAAATAGTATTTGATTTTTTTGTTTTATATAATATTTTTATATTTATGTATGTTAACTCTCTGATTAGTTGAATGGTGCCTTTGTTCTCAATCTACCACTTGATGCTTAAATAAATATCACGTGACCATATGGATATTTATTTATTTGAGAAATTTTGACAAATGATAATATTTGATCGTTACTGATTGGTTATAGATTTCCATTGATTTTTGGTTACTCAAACGAACATTGATTGTATAACCTCCTGAATAAGAACTATACAGCTACTTATTTATTTAGAGTACTTTAACCAATTGATATATTATTATTCTTTGGTGAAAATTTCTATTGTTTACTACCCCCAAAATTTTTTAATTTCAACACAGTTGATTTCAAAGTATTATATTTCTATTCTAAATTATTTCAACCATGCAGCTGTAGATATGGTTATTTATCTCATGGAAAACAGTATAAAGATCAAACTAAACAATCAGAAACAACATCCATCTATTAGCAATCAAACTGTAGTACTGATTTAGCTATAAAAATATTGACACTTGGGTTGACCATTTAGCAAAAAAGTGCCAAATTTTGTTAGGTTTTTGCCTTTCCTAGTGTCTTTTTTGTTACATTTAGGTATAGACATTTTTCGTGGAGATTTTTTTAGTTAATTCAACTACATTTTACAGATTTTCCACAAAATCAAAACAATTCATAAAAACATTAAAATTTGATAAATTTCTTAATTTGTATTAGCTTTAATGAGCAATATCTATGTGTATCACCAAATATAATAAACATTTGACATTTGTAAAAGTGTCAGAGGTTAGTGGATGAGCAGATCTGGCAATTAGCAAAAAAGTTGGGAATCCTGTCAGAGTGAGGTAGATTGCGGCCATTGCAGGTTGCAAGTTATTCAAGCAGTTTGTCAATGTCATTAAAGTTTGTTAGTGATCACTGTTACATTGTGAATATATTAATTACTTGTCGTGCATCATGATTAACTAAATGTTAATACATTGTCATTTTGTGATATTATAGCAATTTACTATTTATTAATTATTACCCTTATATCAATGAAAATGCCAAATGAAAGAAAATGCATTCATAAAATTTGAATAGAATGGCTACATGATGAGAGGTATAAAAACTGGTTGCAGAAAATTGGAGAAAATACGAAGTGTCATTGCAAATATTGTAACTACATTTTGTCAGCAGCAATTGATCTAGAAAATCTCAAAAGTATATAAAGGCCAAGCCATTGTTTAGTGTTCAGCAGAGTTCAAATATTCATTCATTTGTGAAAAACTCAAATGTTCATTCCACCAGAGGGAAATATAACACTTTTTGTAGCAGAAATTTGTCCTATAAGTCATGCAGACAAATTAATTAAGATCTGCAAAGCAAAGTTCTCAGATAGCAAAAGTTGTAATAATCTGACTCTTGGATGAACAAAACGTTCAACCATAATTTCAAATGTTTTAGCACCCCATTTCAGAGAAAATTGAATAGTTGATATAAGTGATACCAACTACAGTTTACTAATTGGTGAAATTAATGACATTTCAGTTTCCAAGCTTTTATGTATAGTAATTAGATATTACTGTCAAAATAAAAAATGTGTTACTATGATTTTTTTAGGTTTAGTACTTATTAGAGAGTGCAATGCTAATGCAATTTGTGAGGCAGTTAAATTCTCCATGAGAAAAAATGGCTTAAATTTATATACAATTGGAACAGATAACCCTTTTGTAATGGCAGGAATTAAGGGTGTATATGCTAAACTCAAAACCTTATTTTGATTTTGGAATGTTGCTTCTGTCATTCTTTACAATTAGCTATTTCCCATGCGACAAAAGAAGGCCTTCCAGGAAATATAGAATTTATTATTAAAGAAACAATGGTTTTTTTTTATTCTGTGATTAGACAATTCAAATACAAGAAACTCTATTCTTCAATGAATGATGGAAATGTACCATTGAAATTAATACAGTGTAGTGGGACATGTTGGATGTCATTTCAGATGACTATTAATAGAATTTTGAAGCAATGTAATGAACTAAAGGAAATTTTTAATTTAGCCAAAACAAATGATGCTACACAGCAGAAATCTTATACTCTATATTTGATGACCAAAGAAATTTTTTATTTCTTAAACCTGTGTTTGATGAAGTTCAGAGATTGAATAAAATATTTGAATCTGAAAATAATGATCCTTTGAAGTTGCTGCAGAACTTTCTAAATTTAATAGAATCTTGTTGTTCTAAAATTGTTATTCTAGGAACAAAAACAACAAATAATGTGGTGAAACCATTTAGTACCAAATCCATATTTAAGTTATCAGTTTGAAACTGGAATAAACAATTCTATACTGTTAGGTCAAAAATTCCCAAAATGGAAGATATCAAACTCCTGGGGTCAATTTGAACTTTCTAGGGATCGATAGTTTCAATAAAAAAATTTGAGGGTCAATGACAGCAAAAATAGACCCTTTTACTACTGCTATTTGTTTGTTACTTCAAAATATCTATCATTCCAATAGGTATCTAATTAAGAAGTAAAATAATTTTTAAAAAAAACACATTACATGCCAAATTTGTAAATGAAAAAGTAAAATATGTCATTAAAAGAGTCACTAGTGCATGAAAATGCATGTAGCACAAACATGTCTGTGCATTGTCTTATCTAACTTATCAAAGCAAGTGCAGACATGAAAATTTTTTGCATGTCTGCACTTGCTTGTGGTGACAAGAGATGATATTCGATATTAGCAGAATCTATCAGTCTTGTACGGTCATTCTTTTATAAAACACTATAAATTGGTTCATTTGATGTGGTATATACTTATTTATGATTTGAACTTTGAATAGAATTATTTATTGAAGAGCAATACTATGAAAAAGAAAATTAGAGGTCACAGTTTATTTATGCAACTTTGAACAAAAGTCTTCTGTTTCAAGTAAGTACATACTTTATTCCTGTTAATAAAAGTTTTTATTTCTTATGATAATAATATGACTGAATGCAGACAGCACAGCTTGGTCTATTTGAAGCTAGGATTTGTCCCATCATTATCAAACAAACATTTACCAATGTTCCTTATATGCAAAAAAGTCTCTAGAGATGACATTGAGATTTGAGAATGCAATTCGTTAATTTAAAACCGGACATAGATAAATTGTTGACACATTACTAGGTGCATCCATCTCATTAAATTAAGTTTTTCAAACTAATTTATTTGGTATTTTTATTTTTGTAATTCTGATTAAAATCTTTCATTGTTGTAATTTTGTTGGTATTTAATTCTATCTGAAATGTTGATTTTTTCACTTCATTTTTATGTTTAATAAAGTGATTTCAATATTTGTATTTATTTTGAATTTACATGTTTATTTCATAAATGTCAAAAATTAAAAACAAAAACTCTGCGAACAGATTCTAAATTTTTTCTTCTTTTTATTATTTCTCTCTGCTCAATATTCTTCTAAATCATTTAACAATTCAACTAGAGCGTGGAAATAGTTCAATATATATAAGTGCAATTAAAAATTTAAAATAAAATCATTAAACTATTCATGTAATTATGGAAAATGAAATTATTGAATTACAATTGATGAAATGTACATCTAAAATAAATTCCATAAATTATATTGTTAACTACTAAATCCTATGATAGGTTAACTAAAATGAGGTAAAGGCCCCTAAATAATTCACAACTAAAGAAAGCAAACAAAAAAATATTAGCTTGATTAATTCAATGAAATTGTTATGCTCAATCTATCTCCTTGGTACTCAACTGTCATGTGATTCATAGATATCTGATTGTGTATTTACTTTATATTAACAGAGGAAATTGTCAAATGAATAATTGTTCTGGAAGTTATATATTTTTCAAACACTAGAAGCATCAGATGAAGAAGAAATATGGTAACTTTTAGATTGAAAAACTATTTTTCTACTACTGTACTGAATGCACTTAAGAGTTAAAAGTAGCCTTAATCTACATTTGCTGTGACATATTCTTAATATAAAGACTCAGAAATCAAAGCTCATCATGTCTTTTCTGTTGCTATAATGTTACTGATTTCCTGAGTAAGTAAACAATCAGTTATTTTTTATAGAAATATAAGAAAGAAAATAAAGCAATTATGAAAAACTTGAATAAATGTATAATTGAGATGGTTTTATATCTATATTGTAACCTGATAGACTGATCAATCAAAGGTATGTAATCTAACAATCGATCAATACTTATGACTGATCGAAAGCCAGCATTTTGAACAAGCCAAAAACTCATATTAACCCAATGCAACAATAAAGTGCCTGGCTAACTAACAGCAGTCTCTGACCAATCGGAGGGTGACAGGAACACAAGAGAAGCCTTACAATCAAATCACGACACAAGATAGCGACTTTTATAAAGATAAGAGCGGTCATCTTATTTTTAACCTAAATTTCCATTTATATAGGTGAATCTGAAGCAAATCAGATGCTTCAGATTCACCTATATAAATGGAAATTTAGATTAAAGATAAGATGGCTGTTCTTATCTTTATAAAAGTCGCTAGTTTGTGTTGTGGTTTGGAAGGTTCCTCTATCAGCAAAATATGCTTGGTTATTACGAATTTTAAAGCACATTAAATACAGGTTAAAGCCTGATTAAAGTATTTATATAAGGTTTTTTTTGGAAGTTTAAAATATCACATCTTATGTTTTAAAACATCTTAATCTCAAATATGAGTTCTTTTACAAATTTAAAATATCAAGTTTAAAAAAAACATTTATCTCAAATATAGATACTTTTACAAGTTTAGGATATCTTGATCTCAAGGTTCTAATTTTGAATAAAATGCACTTGGAACAAAATGTTAATAGTAATACTTTAACTTCTTGACAAAATATTATTATTATTATTTAACTAAACATGGAACATTTGACATTTTTTTAGTTTATTTGTAGAATCTTAGTATTTTAAGAAAGTAGAAATGAAATTATATGATAACAGAATACTCAAATACTTAAGTAATATATAATTGATAATTTGAAAAACATTTAAATACTTTATAATTATTTCACTTCTACTGATCATAAAACACAAATTTTTTACATTTTTCTAATATAAATTTGAATGAGCAATATCAAAATAATGTAGAAGGCAGTAAGGGCATCTTTTATGTTGCCCACTATACAACAAGTGCATTTAAATAATATTTATTTTTATAAAGCGCAGATGGTATTGAAATTAACAAGTGCGTTTGAAATTAGGTAAATAATATAACATTCATCTTCTAGGAATGCAGGTAAAAATAATTAAATAATTAGTATGCAAAATGAATGCATAAACACTATGTGACCATTGAAATATACTCTTAAAATAATTATTAATGCAAATCTTATTAAAGTAGATTTTCTGATAAACAGATGTGCTTATGCAGTCATATTATAATGACAATGAGGCAAAAACTATTTAATCAATAATAAAATATATATTTACAGCATATAATAATCCATATAATAAAAATATTTATTTACAGTAATTATTATTTTTTTTAATTTAGTATATATAATTTACAGATATTATTAACTAATGCATTGGTGGACCTGTTTTAGATTATTTCTAAAATTTTATCATATAAGTGATATTATTACCCAATAGTTCTCTTATTGACAAAATACAATCTTTATTTACAAACCCATCACCAATAATGCAAAACAATATATCTCTATGCATTTATTCAGGCTACTAGGAGATATTATATACTTTACTTAATCAAAAATAACATTAAAATATAAGTATGGAGATGCTTAACTAATATTAATACAATAGCAACCAATATTATGTAATATAAAAACACTTATAAAGTGAACAATACCTATGTTGGGGCAAGGAATTAATTATGCTCGACACTGATAATATACTTTAAATAAAAATTATAGTGGAGCTAATAATAAATTTATACAGCTGAACATGCCTGTTGATATACACCAAGTATATTATAATATTGAAATTCTAGGCATGGTGGATGAGGAAAATATGAGCTTGCAAAAATATGATCAAACACTCGGTACTATCTGCAGGCAGTGACGACTGAATGAGCCACTCTCTCATGGAGAGGCTAAATACACATAAAAGTAATATAATATCCACCTAAAATTTCCTTAAAAATACTACTAATAATATAAAGCATAGAGTTAATAATAATAAGCATATGAATAATTGTTCATCTCATATGCACATACGTAGGCACATAATTCATTCTTTTTTTTTTAAGATTATATGTATACTGACAAAATCTATTATTGCATGAAGGTCACAATACTTTATGTATAAATTATTTGAAATTCTTATACACATACTGATACCTATAATATTTTCATTCATGAAATACTTTTCATAATATACAAAAAGGCTGTTATATCTCTGTGTACAATCATTTACAATTTTAAATACTCATTCAGAAAAACTTCAGAATAATAAAGCCAACATATAAAGTAAAACCTTCTACTGTATATCTTACCAATTCCACCTCTAGAACACTATTCATACCAACATTTTTATAATATAATTAATAATAATCATAATATAATTCCTTTAAAATAATGTTTATAATAATTCTAAATATAAAAAATATATACCTGATAACTATAATGTCATTTTAGAGATTAAATTGTTCATTTCCTTTGTATAAGGAACACTCTTTTCAGTCTTTTTATCTTCTTGAAGCAATGTATGAATACAGACACAGTTTTTTATTAAGTAGAGTAGACATATATATACATAGAAATATTTTGGAGAAAGTTTGCAATACTTTCACAAATGTAAAATAACAGGAGCTGGTGGCAAATGATAATTTATTTCAAAATCCTTTTTTAATAGCAATAAAAATCAGAGAAGTAATCAACAGGGAGATAATTTTGATTATAAATTGTTTTTTATACAGCTTATATTATTATCAGTTAACTTTTAGATAAATTAGATTTTCTTCTTTAAATATCAGGTAACATATTTCAGCAACAGGCAATTCATAAAAATTATTCAAATCAGTAGATAAATAAATGAACTTGAAATGAATAGCTATGTTATTCATTTTAACATAAAACAATTTGGGAGCAGTATTTTCTTTATGGTAATTTAAAAGTTAGTTTTTATAAATTTCTCTTTTATGATAACTTTATAAAACAATTTAAATAATTGTTAATGCTTTTTTTTATAGGTTTAATAATCTTATAGAAATTCATCATTTTATATCTGAGCTTGGCATATATAGATTGATTATTTAGTAGCAAATAATTAGTATTTATAACCAATTAAGAATTAGTTAAAATATTCTGGAGATAATCATACCAAAATTCAGAATTTATCTAATGTTATAATAATGAATCTATACTTTTTCTTACATGATTTTTTTTTTTTGGCTTCTTTTAAAAACTATTAACATTTTCTTCAAAACTTTTAGAATTATCATTTGATAAATCAGCTGAATCTATGATTTTAGAAGAAACATTGTTCCATAATTTACTTGTTCTTTATTTTATCATGAAGATGATAAACAATAAAACTTTAAACTATAACATTGACTTAGAATAAATAATCAAATAAAAACCAATTTTCTTCAAAACAGATATAATAAAAATTTTAATGAAATGAAGTGTGAAACAGTAGAAGTGTTTAAACTTTTAATTGTGTCTGTTTTTATACTGGTGTGCATCTTCTTTTATCTTCACCTATGCACTAAAATCACTACTGCATTGCCTCTTTATTAAGCCAATGAATTACAAGTCTGCATTATAATATTTAAATTAATAGTCATTATTGATTTTTAATTGATCTGACCTTGAACTCTGTACTTTAAATCTAGACAATTTTATTATGTGACTGTCTAGATGATAAATGAACTTGTTAACTAACAATGTTTATAACTCTAAATAATTATTAAATCAATTATTTAATATTAAACTGATTTTTAAACCAAATATTTTTTATATTCAAGTACTCTTTCTTATTCTTTCTCTTGCATTATTTAAAAAATTATTATTATTTTTAATAATTTTAAAATTGATTGACTGTACCCAATTTTTTAAAATACATTTTTATCTTTTTAATAAAACTTTGAACATTTCATATGCATGCTCCAACACTCACATACATACATGCACATTAATATAACATTTTTTTAATACAATGAAAATAAATTAGCTATTGACTGACATTTAAAGTCAGTTAAAAAATAGAGCTACTCTCAGTACTATTTTAAAATTCTATTTCTAAATATTTTATTATAAATTGGTATTTAATAAATCATAACTTATTTTTAAAATCATTTATTTAAAAAAATCAACAACTAAATATTCTAAATTAACTAATCGTTTCGAAAAGCATACAACAACTTTACTTATTAAATCTATTTAAAACATATGAAGCTCTAGATTAACCCTTCTTTAGTTTAAATATTAATTTTATATTTTCAAATAAATATTAAACAATTTAAAATAATGTTTTAAATATTGCTAAGTAATTGAGCTAACTGAATTGCTTTAATTTATGCCATTGATTAATATAATTAAGATTTTTATTATTATAGTATAGATAAAGAAATTTACTTATTATAATTATGTATGATAAAAAAAATTTTAAGGCTTTAAAACATATATCTAACTTAAAGGGTTAAATATATGGTTATAATATTTATATATTAATCCTAATATTTTCATGGATAAAAGATGAATTCATAATATTATTTCTTGGAGCTTCCATGCAATAAAAATATAATAGCTAAATATCTGCTGTTTTAGTACAATAATTAGTGCTTTCCTCAGAGCTTCTGTCTCAAATTATAAGAATGTATATGGTAAGATTTAAAATCGGTATTTTTTTCCTTTATTATTTTTTCCTCATTCTCAAATTCTATTGGTTGAAAAGTTTTGAAATATATTTTGTCCTCCAATCGTTTTTTTTTTTCAGATATTAACTTTCTTTAATTCACACTTTTTATTTATGCTCTTAGGCCTTTTAAAAATCTCTATAGCTTCCTTTAGCAGTCTCTAGTCATATTGTTCAATTTTTGCCAGAATATGTGTTTTATTAAAATTGTTGTCGTAGTTAGTTAATTTAATGTGTGAATAAATGACTGATGAATTAGATTTTTCTCTAACTGCCAAAATGTATTCTTCCTTTTATATTTATTCTATGATTGGTCAGTCCAATGTATAAATGTAAACAAACTTCACATGGAATTTCATATATACCATGACACTTCAAAGGAATTTTTTCTTTAGGAAAGAAATACTTCATTAATTTTTTTTTAATGTAGTATAAATTATGTGGATATTTTTAAAAAAAAATATTACCGATTTCCTTAGTTATTCCCTTTATATATGGCAGAACAATTTTAATTTTTGAAGTACCAAAATCTTTTTTCTTATTATATAAAAAGCCCTATTAATAATCCTGTGATCAAAACCATTATGAAGAAGCATTTTTAGTAGCATAGATATCTATGTGAAAATGGCTGTCATCAGAAAGTCTCTTAGTTCTATCTAACAATAACTTTGCCACTGAAAATAATTGTGCTGAGTGGTGACAAGAAGGACGATGTAGATTTCTTGCAATGTGTATTTGCTTTCTGTATATATCATGGGATAAAGAACCATCCTTCTTTCTTTCAATTAAAATATATAAGAATGGAAGTTGGTTATTATTTTCAACTTCATAGTAAATTTGATGCTGTTCTGAAAAGAATTTAAGAAGATTAAAAATTCACCAAGAGTCATAGCTTTTATAAATATGAAATTCTCCTGTAAACTATGGATAAATAACACTCGTTAATATATAGCTTAATGTGGAGTTAGTTTATTCTGTTTAAATTATATGTATATATTGTGAGAGAGAATTTTGTTTTATTTTTCACTACATATGAGATTATGAAGTGAAATTCAGAAATGCTGTGAATTGATTTGATTGGTTATGTATTTTCCTTCAGCATAGTGTTTTATGTTTGCATATATATTTCTTAATGTGTGAAATGTAATATTCCATTGGCTATTGAATGTAGATAGAAATCATCTTTTTCTATTTTGACGTGTTTAGTTTATGTGTATTTAATTACAAATATATTCAAAATTTGTAACTAAATAGTATGCAATCGCAGTATTTAAAGTAAGCTGTCACATTTGATGTCTAGAGATTTTGTCTGAGATATATATAAAATAAAGAGTGTGCTAATAGCTCTAAACAAGCTTATTTTATTATTTTTTATGATAAATGCCACACGAGAATGCATTCAAAATCTTTATCTATGATTGTCCTCATCCCCAGACTGATTTTGAGCTATGGCTCTCATCAGTAAGAAGCTAGGAGACCAGATTCAAAATACCAACTCAAGAACAGCATTTATCTAATTCTTAAATATTAAGTAGAAGATCTGAAATTTTCAGTTGGAGTTCTGGATTTGAAGAAATATAGATATCTGAAAATTTTAGATCTTTTACTTAATAGTTAAGTATTAAATAAATTCTGGGCTTGAATTGGTATTTTGAATCTGATGTCCTACCTTCTCACTGATAAGAACCATAACTTGAAACCAGTGTGGGATAGGGACAATCCTAGATAAAGATTTCCAATGTGTTCTCTTGTGGCATTTATCATTAAAAAAATAATAAAATAAGCTTGTTTAGAGCTACTAGCTCGCCCTTTATTTTACTTATTTGTAAATACAAGCTATATAAGTAATGTGATATATGACTTGATTTTATTAATATATGTATGTAGAGAGAGAAACAAGTCTACCCCCCCCCCCATGAGATTGATAGCTTGCAAGATAATGCTGTGCAAAATTGGGAATGCTGTTACTTGAATATTCACATTTATAATGTTTAAATAATAAATTATACTAGATGACTGAAAAAAATGCAATAGTAATATTGACATTTATCAAAGAAGATATTAGAAATTTCAGACCCATCAGTTCTCTACAAAGAACGTTGAATTCAAACTAACAAAAAGAACAAGCTGGATTTAAAATGGTTTAGCACAGTGAATGAAATCCAAATATTGAGAGAAGTAGCCATTATTATGGGTTTGTAGATTACGAAATGGTATTTATCTGTATGCGTATTTTTCTGGTGATTAAAGCTTTGGAATATCAAGATATTGTTAAATTCCTAAAAGTATTTAGCAAAATGCAACAGTAATAATTAGATCATATGGTAACATGGATAAAATTATTTATATTTTAAGAATTTTTAACACAGCTGTATAAGAAATATGTTGTGAATTAAAGTGAGTAACCAAGGGACTAAAAATAAATGGAAACTATTTAAGTTATTTAGATATTGCATAGGATATGTTCTTTTTTATGAATAATGTTTCAGAACTTTGGGAAATTATAAATCATTTACCAAATGAAAGCAAGAAATTAAGACCAAAGAATGTTAAAAAAACTAATGTAATGCTTAAATGACTTTTCACATATATTATTTGCAAGAAAAAAATAAAGATTTGCAATTATGAATTAGATTAAGTTAACAACTACAAATACCCTGATCAGATTACTAATATATTAGATGGAAACATAATTGTTGAAATTAATCATATAATTAAAATGGCATGAAGAAATATACATGTGTTTGAAAAGAAAAATTTGTAATAGATATGCTTTACTAGTATTTACTTATGGAACTGAGTTTTAAATATTTAATAGAAGAACAATACCAAGACTTTAGGCCACACAATAATGTATTTTGAGATATATATTAGAAGTAATGAGAGATTGAAAGAGAAATACATCAGTGAGAGAACAAATATGTATTACTGATGTCATGTGGCATCACATGTTTACCATTTCCTATGCTTATACAAGCTCTTAAAATTGACAAACTCTCCATACAATAGTGCCTTATAATTAACTAAAAAGATAAAAGATGACTGTTGGAGGGTTGCATTAGACCCTATGATATAAGTGCAGTGCTCTTAGATCCAAAGCTTCTCACTGATGAAAGCCACAAGCTAGAAACTAGTCTGGGGATATGGGATGAGTAGTCATTAGATAGGGATTTTATGCACAAATGTTCTTGTATGTATTTATTATTATGGCTTGCACTGGGTGGCACTACTGTATAAAGAATTTATCTTTGTGGCTAACAGGTGTCTCTGGGCATAGTGGCTGACAGATTTGTGATTCTGTGAAAGGAGAAGCCATAGTGCATCACATTGCATTGGAAAAATGAAGAGGCTGAAATGGAACTGAGCTGGATATGTTGTTATAAAAGAATACACTAAATTGTCACAGGAAATCTTATACTGGATCACAAGAAATTGAAAAAAATGCAGAAAGGAATTATGTGTGAGATAGATTGCTAAGATAATAATAATTGTGGAGAATGAAGACAATGAATTAGAGAAATTGAATTAAGCTTGAAGAGATATCCATCCTGTAGTGGACTGACAATAATTGAAAATGGTGATAATGATCTATACAGTATATATATATATATATATTGGTAAAGAATTTATTTTATAAAATTAATTATTACTAATATGTTGCTGCTAATATAATTAATATTCTAGTCTGTTTTTAATTTGATTAATTTCATTTTATGCAATTCTCATTTCTTGAATTAAATATGCATATAACATAATCAATTATATAATTAATACATTATAAAGATTAATTTTATAATAATATTATGAATAAGAGTGTTAAAATACTATATTAATTCAATGTGAAGATGTAAAGTGTTATTTGTAAAGGATAAATATAATTGATTTAGATGAATTGTAAAGTTTTTAAGAAGTATTAATATCGCTATAAGTTGGATTAATGCATAATGAGTTTTATACAACTGTCAGTTATAAATAATAGAGTGATACAAGTTAAATTACTAACCTAGTGAATAACTTTCTACATTGTCATTACCCTTTTGATTTATTTGAATTCTTCAAATGAAATACAGCAAAGTATAAAATGAAACGAAGTAATTTTACGATTAAAACTACACAATTAAAAAAAAAAAAAAAGCACACCCCCCCCCCACTCCTATTGATTTATTTATTATAAACTTATTTGAGAAGAAAGCTGTCAATTTAGTTTATAAAGTAGTAATGAAATAACTAAAATATATTTGCTGAATTAATATGTATTTTATGTAGTATAGTATTCATGCTGCTAGATATATTGGAATTAATTTGATTGATTTATTGCGTTCTCCTTCAATTTGACTTATGAAGCTTGTACAATATAATAAATTAGACAAAATTTTAATATAACATTATTCGATTACAGTCTACTTGCTCTATAAAAGTTTTTTTCCATGTTGCAGGCTGAATTATCTCATCTTTTTATACTAATATCAGAATGTATAAAATTATTTGCAAGTTTGTTAAAACGTCTCGTTATGAGATATGTTCTGTAATATGATTATAATCTTAAATGCTACATATTCAAGACAGTAATAAGTTACTTAACGTGCTATTAATACATTTTACAGGCTTAAACCTGCATTTATATATGCAATATATGCGGGATTCGAACTCAGACTTTCACACGACCCATTACTCTCAGTGCCATCTCATATTGCTGACCCACCTGATCACACACATGTTGAAAAGATAAATAATCACCAATATCCGTATTTCATGCTAAACCAGCAATCATCAGTTGGTCTAGATTACTATCCTCACACATATATAATCAGTGCTCAGCTTTATATTAAGATAGCCAATCTTCATACTTTAATGGACAGGCTTCAAACTATTCCAACTCACAACTTTTCAGCCTTCCATTTCATTGAAAATCTGATGATGGAACGTTCAAAGTCCTTGTTAGTGCCAAGGTTGTCATGTGCTATTGAAATTAGTAATAAAGATTTTTTTTTCCATATGTCAAAGCATCAGCCGGGAAGCGAACCCGTGACAACTGTCTGCAAGCAACTGCTTGCTTGCAAGGCAGCTGCCCTTATATTGTTTGTTCTGTGATTAAGGAATTGAGCTATTATTAAGTGAAACACACAGGCTTATTATATACCTGTGTTTATATATGTAATATATAGGGTATATGATCACAGACTTTCACAAGAACCACCACTTTCCACACTATCTCATAACACTGATACACTTGAACACATATATGTTGAAAAAATAAATAATCACCAATATACATATTTCATGCTAAACCAGCAATCAACAGTTGGTCCAGATTACCATCTCTACTCATATATGCTATAAGTGCTCTAAGATAGTCAATCCTCATACTTTAATGGACAGGCTTCAATCTACTCCACACTCCAACTCTTCAACTGTCTATCCAATTGAAAATCTGATGATGGAATGCTCAAAGGCCACCCTGAGGCCGAGATTCTTGTCCCACCCATGTTGACCTAAGGTCAATCTGACCCCTCATGTACAGGACATAATCCATTTTAATACATATACAAGGGATGGGCACACGTATATTGGTGATTATTTATCTTTTCAACATATATGTGTTCAAGTGTATCAGTGTTATGAGATAGTGTGGAGAGTGGTGGTTCTTGTGAAAGAGCTATTATTGTAATTATAAAAGATTATTCAGAACTTTCATTCTGGCATTTAGAAGGTTTGATATATAATGATTTTTGAAAACTGTTTCATTATGAGGAGATGTTGGAGAGAATGTTCCCTTGCATTGGACTATTTAAAAATTCTTTTATCTATCTTTATATGTATAATATGTGAAATTAAGATTCATATCACTATACAATAAATATTTTAAAATATTCACTAATATAGATAATTAACAAGAATATTTTTAATAATAAGTAATATTTTAATATTGAATAAATATAATGTCATGTGAAATTTATATACCTGAAGATGCTAATGTAAATTATCATTTTGCATTTGTTTTGTGGTTTAACAAGAACAAGGATTGTGAAAGTCTTGAGTTATCACAATCAGAAATTATATACAGGGTATATAAAATTTCATAGAAATCAGTTAGACAATCCCAATAACAATCAACAATCTATTAATTTACTTATAAACTTATCTAAACTAATTATATTTAATATATATAATACAATAAAATCCATGTGGTACCAGAAAACACTTCTATAATATATATGGATTTCACATGGAAGGGTTAGTGGGTGTTATGATTGTAGATTTAGTATGAATGTCCTAACTGATTATTATTATCTACTGAATCTTCATTAAATATTTATTTTAAACACTAACACCTGCCACATTTTTGGACTAACATTCCCTATAAAATCAGTTCAAATCAAAGAGAAAGTCCATCCTTGATCACAATAAATATTTTTACTTGTAATAGATCTGCTACTATGACAGAACCTAGAGTGTCACCTCTAAAATTTAGGAATATCCATAGGACAGGTTTAAATACCTCCTCTTTAAGGCCAAATCTCTCCATTTATCCATAACTCCATCATATGAACATAATAATGATTACAGGGTCATCAATTATTGATTCAGCATAATTATATTATTTCTTTTTTCTCATCAAAAAAAAATAATCTCAGTATCACAACTATGTACCCTTTTAAGCAAGAATATCACAATATAAAGAATCGAGGCTGTTCATAACAATTTAACAGAATGATTTTTTTTATTTCTCACAATTTAATTGATTCTGTATATTTACACAATAATCATAAAATATAATTATTATTATCATGAAGGAAACTAATGCATCCAGTCAGGTGATATGACTACAATTTGCTATCTTTTACTTGTTCTTTATCTCTATGTATACAGCTAGTAAATTACTCTCTAAATAAATTCTTACTATATACTACATGAGAGTTCTTTCCAGAAGCTGTACTCAGATATACAAAGACTATTAAGATTAATCTCCCTAGTGAACCAATATATAAAAAGCTCTATGTGGTTTTTCTAGTAATTAGGAAGTAAGAAATATGTAGATCTGGGGATTTTACAGTAAACTATGTGGATGGAATTATATCTCAGTAGCTAGAAAAAGAAGCAATAAATTTAGTTTATTCTACTGATGACTGAATTGCTTACTAGCATATGTGTAAGATTAAACAAAACTAAACAACTGGTATATGTAAAAAATAGACTACCATATGTAAACCTAAATCCATTTATATGAGCTAAATCACTGGTTATATAAGTATATTTACATGCAACTTATAATTACATAAATCATTTAAATTCTTGAGGCAGCTGAATATATTTAAACTATTGTAAATTAAGTAATTTAAATATACTTACAGTCTTTTCATTAACTTTTCAGTTCACTATTCTATCATTGCATAGATAAACTATGCATAGTAATGGCAGAAAGTTATTTTTGATAAGAAATCCATTGTAATATTGTTTATTACAATTTTATTTTTAATATTGAAACAGTTCATCTTATTTTTTAAATGTCATCAAATTACTAAATCCATTCAATTAATTCATAAATAATTTCTATAAAATATTATAATACCTGAAGAACATACGTGGAATTTGTTATGGAGGTGGTTTACATTATCATTTCATTTTTTTATTTTATAAAATTTCATGGTTACAATTTATGTATGAATGAAAATAATAGATTTTTCTTACAAATTAAAATTTTCACTTATGGAGGGAAAAGCCTTTTAATTTATATATTAGAAGTATTTTGAAATTGCTTATTATTTTAATTTTTTAATGAATAATCAATAAGGATTCAGGATTAGAATGTGAATCCAATGGCAATTTTGCATTTACCAACTATCATCATAAGCTAAAAGTCTTAAATTCGGGTTCCTTTCCCTCAAATTGGAATTAAGTTGAAACTGAATCAACCTGATTTTTTTTTCAAGAATTCAATCCAGATAGCCATTCATTTTTAGTCAGTAATTGGGTATTTAGTTATTTTTAGTTATATGATAAAACACCCAGATTAATCTAGGTTGGTCAGACTAGTGTCAGTATGCTGACTATACAAATATGAATTACTAATGTGTTGCTTCCATCATCTGCTTCTACAGTACACATGAATATTTCAAATACTACAGTTCCACAAACGATATTATCATTATATGCATACACTTATATATGCATATTAGATTTGGGAAAACTATGTATATTGTTTAATATTACTACAACTTACCAAATGTCTGAAAGAAACATTAGTCTGATATTTTTACCTATTGTGCCTTATAAAACATGACTGAAATTTTTTCTATCAAACTGCATGTTGGCAATAAAATAAGTAATTTTTTTTAGAGAAAATTAATGTCTAGCCAATGTTTTTATATATTTGCAACACTCCTTCTTCAGAGCATTTTCTTTTTTAAATAATTTAGGGAGAAGGAAGCTCTGAAGACAATCTGTTGCAATTACATAAAAACTTTAAGTACATTTTATTTTAATTTTTTTCTATAAAATTGTTTTATTTAATTGCAAGCATATACTTTGAAGGAAATTTTTTTGATCAGGATCACATGGTATAGCAGAAAAATAGAGTAGACTAATATATCTTTCGGGCATTTAATTTCCCATTATCTTTTATCCATAAAAACATTTGAATTTATATATATATTCAAATAAATATTTGAATTCTATCTATCTTTGCTTAGGTAGTTTCACACATGGAAAAGTAGTTTTAAATAGTGTGAAGCAAGGTAAAAGATTAAAAATAGCTTTAAAATACAGTAAAAAAAAATACTAACAGCAATATTTCAGAGAGAGAAAAAAAGAGAAAAAAAGAGGGGAGACAAAAGTATTTTAAATGCTGGCTCTGGCTAAGCATTTATCACAAAGCTTGTAGAGGAATTGACAATCTTCATTGTTTCATGTGAACTATGACTCTTATTTTGACTATTTCAAATAATGTTTGAATGAATAAATAGAAAGTTACATTATTTTCAAAGTTACAAGTAGATTATGTGGATTAATAAAATAAATTAAACAGGTGTGTTTTAAAGATAAGTTTATATTTTGTGCATTATAATTTTGTCTTGTTATTTGAGAAGACAATAATAGTTTTAATTGATAGTTAAATCTTTAATCCCTAGTTTCTACTGCAAGAGGGGGGGGTGATTAAAAAGACGATTGTAATTTTTTTTTAAAATTTAATTTAATTATGAGTTTACTTAAAGTTTGAAAGCTAAACATCTTTAAACAGATACGCTTTAAAAATGCTTACGTGACAGCCAATCAGATGGAATAATGGCATCACATGGGACTCTAAATTCTAAAACACAAGCCAGAACTATTAGAAAAAGATGGGACCCCATCTTAATCTATGCCTCAATTATATTTAAATAAGCCAGACTAAAGCATTTTGAACTAAGAGTGTGAAGCTTAAATACCTTCACATTTAATCCACTAAATATTATATATATAAATTAACAACGCGAAATCATCCGATTTACAAAATATATATTATCTGTTTACGCTTAAATTTAATATATTTACATTTATTAATATCATTTTATTAGATTTAAAATATTTCTTCGTTGTAAATCGGATGATTTCGCGTTGTTAATTTATATATATAATATTTAGTGGATTAAATGTGAAGGTATTTAAGCTTCACACTCTTAGTTCAAAATGCTTTAGTCTGGCTTATTTAAATATAATTGAGGCATAGATTAAGATGGGGTCCCATCTTTTTCTAATAGTTCTGGCTTGTGTTTTAGAATTTAGAGTCACATATGATGCCATTATTCCATCTGATTGGCTGTCACGTAAGCATTTTTAAAGCGTATCTGTTTGAAGGTGTTTAGCTTTCACGTTATTATATATTATCTGTTTACGCTTAAATTTAATATATTTACATTTAAAGTTTGAAAGAAAAAAGCAAGATCACAAAGCAGATATAGAAGCTGTAATTTGTTTAGAGAAGATTTTTGGGATAGATGTTAAAGAGACATTAACATAAATTTCAGCAGGTAAAAGCTTGGAATTTCTATCAACTATTGAAATCTACTACCTTGAAATTTATTTTTACAACTTGAATTTATCATCCTAAAAGAAGCTTTAATTCCTAGTGCAACAAGAAATTGAATTACAATTAATTGGCAAATATTTATCCTACAAAATCTATTAAGGAAAACTTCTAGCATTGTATTAATAATGTACACACCTAAATTGTCTAAGATATGAAGGAACTTTCTTACATCTCAAAAGCTATATAAGAAGCTACATGGAAAATTCTGCTGAGAAACTTTTTATTATTGTTACATAGACATAAGCTATTTACATCAATAATATTCTTTTTTATTGATTGAAAACTTTCACAATTTTTTTTAACAATGTTTTAGTATAAATCGACATGTATGAACCTTTCATATATCCCACTCTGATCTCAGGAAGGTAGATATATATTTATGTAATCAGTGATATTTATAAAAAAAAAAAATAATATTGGTAAATGTGTGCCTGGAACATACATATGTGGAAAGAGAAGCAGGCTATTTGTTTTATAACTGATTTAAAAATAATGACTTGAATTTGCACCTGTTTAATTAATTTAATAGTTAATCTTGATTTAAAAGAGAAGCTAGAAAATAAATCATTTGTGTTTATAATACATATCTATTTTAAAATTTGGTAAAGAAATAAAAAAGGAAAATATTTATATATTTTCTTATTCTGAAGGTTACCTTTAAATGTAATTAACATCCAGAAAAATATCTACAAATAAAATGGTGCAATAATAATATTTTGTTTCATATGATTTTAAGGTTTGGTGAATTAATAGGAAAATACTGAGCAGTGTAGCAATTGGTGCAGCATGCATTTAGTATGGATAAGTGCATAAGAAGATGTACAAGAGCTAATAAAATGTTGCAATATTATTATTTTAATTTCCATTGTGAATTATTTTATTATTTATGTAATCAGGCATTGTATAGACTCCATCTTTATCATTGATGATATAGACTTTTATGTTTGTGAACATTATATAATAGCAGTCATTTATGAGCTTTTGATTATAGTTATTCTAAGAGTTATGTGTTATTAAAATAGAAAAGCACATCAGAATGTTTTACAAGAGGCTTGTGAACATTATATAATAGCAGTCATTTATGAGCTTTTGATTATAGTTATTCTAAGAGTTATGTGTTATTAAAATAGAAAAGCACCTCAGAATGTTTTACAAGAGGCTTGAGTCCAAAGTTGATCACCTCTAGTAATTATTATAAGTTCCATAGAAGATATAAGTAAATGTAGTTGTAATTATATATATTTACTAGAATTACATAGGATATATATTGATAGACTAAATTTTATTTTGAATATTAATGTGATAAAAATATGGTGTAAATAATTGGATTACATTTTTAGGGATCATTGATATGTGAAATTATATTCTGGATGTATTAAAAATATTGGATATTTTTATGGCAATCAATGTTGGATTATACCTTTAGATTAAACATTGTGGTTTATCTACTTAATAATTATAGATTTTGAGCATGCATAAATTTTGAACCTTTCCTTTGATGTTTGAATGCTACAGTTATGTTGTTGTATATTGTCTTTTTATATGTATCTGTGAAAACTGATTTAAATTTTAACTTAGAATACAATACCTAATCTAAATATATCACATATTGCTAGTATTAAAAGTAACAAGTTTAATAAATATTGATTTATAAAGAATACAATTCAAATCAGAAGCTTGAAGAGCAACATAAAAAAAAGAGTTAATAATCACTTATAAGTACATCTAGAGTTATTTATATATTTCATGGATCTAATAGTAATGTAAAGACTAGAGAAATTTGTTAGAAGTTGTATTGGTAGTAACAACTATAGATCACTTAAGTAAATTGTTTAGTTTAAAGTCAGTCAATAGTAAATAGTACTTATCTAGTAATAAAGCAGTTAACAAATTTGTCTAGTCATTACCAGGAAATAATCCCATTCATTCTTTTGTTTACATCATAATTAATCTACGAAAATTTAATGTATATGAGTCTGGAAGAAATGAAATAATATGTATAGAATATAAAGAGAAAATGAAATTCTTCTAATGCCTCATATCTATAAAAATGTGTATCTAGATTTAAATCTATATAATTCCTGGGATTAAAAATGAGTGACCTCTTTTTATTTTTAAGTAAACTCATGATAAAAAACTTTGATGAACAACTGGAGCAAATTGTTTAGCTAAAGATTTCTCTAGTCATTACATGGAAATAATCCTACTCATTCTTTTATTTATTTATTTTTCATATGTCAAATGCATTGAAGGGAAGTGAACCTGGGCCAGCTACTTGGAAGGCAACTATGCTAACCACTAAGCCACCAATGCTTGACTACTCATTCCTTTATTTAGGACAGTATATAACATGTTTAACATTTTATTTGGATATGTTAAAAATTCACACTTTTTATAAGTTGACTGATATTCGCAAGTTTTGGTATCTGCAATTAAGTTTGAAACCAATTGTAGCGGATATCGGGAGGTTATTTTTATAGTAAAAATTAATTCTAAATAATTATAAGTTAATCACAATAAATTTTTAATTTTATTATATGATCTTGGTAGTACATATATATATATAAGTACCAATTGAGAATTTTGGCTTTGAGATGAGGCTAGAGACTTAATTCATGTATTTCTAGGCCTAAAACTTGAACTTTCTCCCATCCACTGAATAAATAATGTATCCCATCTTTCACTTAAGAATAATCTAAACTTTAACTATGTAGATCTTTCATACATCCTATATATTTAATACATAAACTTTGCATTAGTTCCATACTGGATAATTAATTTACCTATATCAACTTGTAAATATTGTTATAGTCCTCTTACTCTTTGGGCCAGGATAGTCATGAATCAGTGGAATTTCTTTCATACGTGCATTAATTTAACTATCATAATTTTCTTATGCAGCTCCTGAGACTATGTTATTGATCTAATACAACTTTTGATTTTTCTACATACATAGTTTGCATACCACATTTATATGTATACATTGTAACTTTCTTATTGACATAATTTTATGCTATCATTGGTTGTTGCTTTTTTTTTTTTTTGTATCTCCTCTAAGGTGTAAATAAAGTTTTAATTTTGAAAGTAAATTTGAAGTAACACCATTGTTTTTAACTTTATTATCAGTAAATGTTCAACAATCTTTTTATCATTTTTAAAATAAAATAAAATAAAGTTACACCTGAATAAAACATATATAGTATATTCAGTATATATCAGTTGAATGTGTGTTCTAATAAACACTGCCGCTTGAATACTACACATAAATAGTATGCGACTTCCGGAGCAACTAATTTTAAATAATCGTTTTGTTTTCAAAAATGGAATAGAGAATACAGTACTTTAAATCAAATTATTATTATTTTATATAGTATTATCTCACATAATATGAAATATTTTTGTTTCACCTAATTGCAATGTTGAGGTATTCCACTACATACAGTTTCAGAATACTGTATTTCGATTTTTTTTTTATTTGATAAACAAAGAAAAAATCCAACTCTCAGAAAATTGTCACTTACTACTCATCACATGACTTCAAGCCTTTCATTCATGAATAAACCATGAAAGCTTTTTTCTTTTATTAAAAAAAAATGTTTTGTGGGTGTGTGGATACACGTATATGAAATCAATACAGTGAATTGTCTTTTGTTCATGTCTATACAGAAATCAAATTTCTAAACTCTTGAGTTCTATCAGTCCTATTATCTAAGTTATTGTAAACATACTGGAATAAAAACATGTTTCTTTACATTTTTAGATCTCATTTTTATTTTGCATAATTAAAATAAGTATTAAATATTTAAAAAGAATTAAGCGTTATAAATAAACACAAAAATGCATATTTTTTGCCTGAAGGCAGTTTTAACCATTTAGGTATTAAAGTACTTGTCTACCACCACCTTAATACCTGTATAATTATTATAGCTTATCTTGTCTAACTTTATGTAATCAAAAATTACTAATTTTTTTATTTTTTATAAATGTATATTTTTAAATTAAATCTGATATTTTTCTTTATATTTGTAGACGTCTGGTTTGATATTAGAAGCAATGAAAAGATTACAAATAAATATAGCTGTAACAAAAATTCCCTACTTTAAGTAAGTATATAGTGTATTTTAAAATGTTTTGAATCTTAGATGTACGCAACAGGCTTTGGACAAGTAAATTAGGATAGTAGATCGTGTAGCACTAACTTGAAAATTTGTATTAATATATCCCCCACATCCTTGATCTCTTTATCCAAAATATCGGTTAATGTCAATCGAAAAAGTAGTGATATAAAATAATTAGAAATTAATAAAAAAAAGAAATATTAATTTTCTGGATTTTAATTTTAAATAAAATACACGTGTACGCATGCGTTAGTTTTTCAACATGTTTGTATATATATATATAATGCACATTTATCTTTCAAAAACCAAATTTATTGTACTTTTAGACCATAGAAATACAGACCAAAAAGTAAAAAAAAAAACAAGTAAATGATTATGAAATAGCATGCAAATAAAAAAAGGATATATTTGAGTTAATGTTTGCACAGGAAACTTTTGTGACTTGTATGTTGTTCCAAAAATAGACCATAGAAACCCAATTTGTCTAAAGTTCATAGCAGGGAAGATTAAAATGAGATGCTGTTAGTAGGTAGTATTAATATCCATGTTTGAGTTTTATGAAATGATGAAAAGCAACAGCCACCCAATAAACAGCAAAGTTGCGGGGAGCTCTATCCAATTGCAATGGAGTCCCAGGTTTGTGCAGCTGTGAAGGGGTCAGCAGTGCGCATATCTCTATCCCTTTCCTTGTTTAGTATTTGGCAAAACGCTGTGAATATATTATTCAAGGTCTCAGCCTGGAACACCAGCTTACAGCGTAATGCCCAGATGGAAAAGTTAATTATGGCCGAAAGCCGGATCTCAGAGAATATGCCCTTTTCAATGGCTGTCTTGAGGTTCATTTCAATTTGATTTCTTGTCATGTTTTGTTGAAAATGAGTTCTTAAATTGTTCAAAGTTATGCATTCGAAGAGGAAGTGATCGGTAGTCTCTTCCTGTCTTTGACACAATGTGCAATTAGGGTCAATATCTTGCCCCCTTTTATAGTGGAGGAAGGCATTTGTTGGGAGGGCATGCAGGTTCGATTTCAATAGGAAGTCCACGATTTTTGGAGGCAACTTCCAGAGCTTGGTCATCCTTATCATTCGAGGGATGTTGATTGAAAGGCAGCTGGGGATCCTCTGTTTTTGATGGTCAAGAAGATCAAACACTTCCCAATACGCAAGTTTTCTTTGAAATAGGGTTGATGTTGGTTTGATTTTATCAAAGATAAAGTTGATCTGCTGTTGAAGGAGCAAGGCACGTCCTCTGGGGGGTGGCCGATCAGTAGGTTGAATGTCCTTTTCCGGAAGTGGGCATTGAGCACGTTCATTTTCTTTGAAGATGTTGTAGAGTACATTATGGATGCGTTGTAAGTTGAATATAGTTAGCGAGTGTAGTGAGAGACCATTTAAAATTTTGGGCTTTTGGAGGATTCTCAAGCTAATTATGGGTGATAGGCCCGCCCAACACAGTTTTCTACAGGCAGTTTCTACTTTGTTGATGAATACCTTGGTGGGGATGAACCCTGCCAAATAGTATATTATTTTTGGAAGAATGAGAGCATTTAAAAGGGCTACTTTCCCAAATAGGGAAAGGTATATTTTTGACAAAGATGCGATTGTGGTTTCAATTTTCTCTAATAATGAGTCCTGTATCTCTTTACGCATCACCGTGGGTGTTTTTGATAGGTGAAATCCTAGAAATTTCTGTGGTGCTGCTTCAAATCCACCAGAGATCTTCTGGCCAGTAAGAATTGACCAAATAGCTGATTTTTTTGGGTTGACAAGGAAACCAGATAATTTGGCATGGTGATCAAGAAGTTGTTTTAGCTTACCCAGTTCATCATGGGATGAGAGAAGCACAACTACATCATCCATATAGGAGATGTGATTGATGTTCTCATTAAGTAGTGGAACAGCGATACCAGAAAACATGGCCTCGATGTTCAACAGCATTGGATTGATATAGGCAGCAAAGAGAAGTGCACTCAGGGGAGAACCTTGTGGGATGGAAATGTAGGGCATAAAACCCGGGGCAATGCGACCATCTAGGGACAAGAACACTTCCCGATTGTAAAGAAGGTTCTCAATCATTTGAATGTATACGGGTGGTACATTTAGCTGTTCCAGAACACTGAGAAGAACATCAATTCTCACGGAGTCGAATGCCCCAGCTATATCAAGTTGGACTGCAATGGGCCGGGACTTTCTTTGTCTCCGCACATGATCGACCAGAAGTCTGAAGCGGCTGACAGCGTCAGATGTTGAAGTGCCTTTTTTTGCAAATTGATAGCGTGAAAGTTGTTTAATTATGTTATATTGAATCTTGTCTTTAATGATGCTCTCGATGATCTTTGTCAATAGAGGAATCATCGAGATAGGACGCAGGTTATTGAGATCTGGTTGTGCATCTCGCTTCTTTAAAAAGGGTACCATAGAGGTGGGACATAGGTTTATTAGGTGATGACTTCCAGTGGCGATGAGGTCTATCATTCCATGGATTACTGGGATAGTAAAAGCTCAGGTGTAAAAGTAGAAATCTGGGAATTCCATGCATGCCAGGATGGACACTTTCTGGGAGTGATTGCAGTTTGTCAAGAATATCACCATCTGTGATGTTATGTTCCATAGGGTTGTTAGTAACAAAAACTCTATGGATGTTAGTGACACCAATAGGTTGTAATTTTCTTTTGTAAAAGTCTCTTATTTTTGGAAAGCATGGAGAGGCCGATATATTGTTTACTGTGTATCTTGATCGATGAGGGTGCCTTGTTTTGTTGGTTGGATCCTAGGGCCCATCTGATGTAACCTCGAGTCCAGCAATGTTGATATGCTAAGTAACTGCGCGCTCGTTTAATTGATAGGTATTCAGCCAGGGATTGTTGGGTAGCTTTGTACTGTAGTTTAAGGCGAGTAATTTCTTGGATATTTTGCCTTTGTATGGGCAAATGTTTAAGGGTGTCGGCTATCTTGTCCAATTGACTTAGTAATTTGAGGGGACCTTTATTATGTTGAGTGCATTTATGAATATGTGATTGTAGAATATTTATGAAGTTATTCCATTTATCACATGGTGAAAGTGTGTTTATATTAGCAGAGTTGAATGATATGTAAATCTCAGAGATGAGTTGTATAGTGGCAGATTCCTTTGTGAGGATCATCATTGTTCGTGGAATGTTGCCATATGAATGTGTGTTATCCACAATTCTGATAAGGACCTCTAGTGCCATGTAGTCTGTAAAGACAACAGGCCACAGGTTAGCTTCAATGAAGGGAGCAAGTGAAGGAGAGAAGTATAAAAGATCAATGAGGGACTTAAACCATGATGAATAGAATGAGAAGGCAGACACATCAAAAAGCTGTCTTCCACTTGTAAAGGTGTTGCTCAGTGATTTTAAGTGACTCCTTTCAAAAGAATCATATGTATGATTAAAGTCACCCAACATCAATGCAGGAAAAGGGTTAGTTCTTAAGACCGCGTTGATAGTGTGGATGATTCTATAGATTATATCTGATGCTTTGGTTATGTAAACATTTATTATGTTAAGTGTCCATCCATTTACCTGTATAATGGCTATGAGGCAGTTAAAGTCTATATGAATTATTTTGAAAAAGGTTATTTTAGATTTTTTATTAAAAAGAATTGCTACTCCACCAGATGCAGAGGAGGAGAAGGAATAATGGAAGTATCCAAATTTTTGAATTCTCTGTATGATGTTTTGGTCAGATAGTGTATGAAGTTTTGTTTCATTGAGGCAAAGAACATCAGGTGTATTATGCTTAAGCCAGAATGATAATGCTTGGATTCTGTCAAGGGAGTTCATGCCTCTGACGTTAATCGATGTTATGTTGAAAGTCATCATTGATAGTGAAACCGCTTTCTCGTGTGGGAGAGTTTGCCTGATTGGAATGTGATCCAGTTTCTAAGACCATAATATTCTGTTCCAGCATCAAATTGGTGGGGTGATGATAAGGTTCAGATTGTATTAGGTTCTTAGATAAGTTGAGGTCTGGTGGAATAGGTTCAGGAATAGGCCACAATGATGGAGATAAGTCTATCAGTAAGCGTTCATTATCATTTTCATGTTGTCATGAGGCCACTTTATTTTGAGACAAAGGGTCAATCAGTTGTATGTTCATTTGTGAGGTTATATGAACTTGTGACTTTTGGAGAATGGTCTCTTCATTTTTTTTCACAAGGTCTATTTGGTGGGGGAATATTAGTCTTTGTTGCATCTCGAAGATTGTCACATTCATTGCTATTGCTACTTTCTTGTGATTGTTCAGAGCTATTGTTTTTTTTTTTATGTTTTTTCTTTTACGTGGAATTTTGTTGTGGCCACTGTAGTGTCACTTTGTTCAGCATCGGTGTCCATGTCTGTTTGGCTGATTGTTGCTGTATCTGATGATGATACACAATTGTCATTGGTATGCAGCTGTTCAGGAGTGAGTTGAAATTGTTCTGTTTCCAAGGAAGTTTTATCATTAGGAATTTTTGATGATGATGTAGTGTGATCTGTGGTATTGCTAGTGATATATTGTTGCTTGAGACTTGGGTATGTATTTGTTAGATGTTGATTTTCTTGATCACTATCACATTTGTGGAATTTGTACCGAATTTGTTGAGTGGAGATTCGCCATGTTGAATTAGAGATGGGACTGATTGAGATGGAATTCCTTTTTTAAGAACTAGCTGAAATTGTGCAGTGTTGATGTATACTGTGGGATCATCGTTGTCTGCTAATAGGTATTGAAATTTGGTAATGGTGCCATAGTCTTTGAAGTGGCGCTGAAGGTCTGCCTTTTCAAAGTCCATGGTACATTTTTGAATTCGCCCTGTTAAAACAACTGGGCGGTTGAGGTCAATGTAGACAAGAAATTTGTTGTTTAGGAGTTTATGACTATTTCTAAGGGCAGCTTTAACTTGTTGGTTTGTGAACTGGATGATAAGATATCTTTCATTTGGATGAAAGAGGATTTTATGGATCGATTTCCACCAGCCATGTGCTTTACATAGTTCATATAGTGATGATGTAGGGAATGTGTATAGATTTAAACAGTTATCTGTAGTGGAAAGTATGAGAGAACACTCATTATAATAGTTGAGTAGAGATTTTTGAGTGGCAATGGGATGGTTTGGTTAAACTGTTCATTTATTATTTCACGGTTCTGAATGTCACAAGTAGGATTATCTGTAGATGTTGTTTGAGGATTAGAGTAGTTTGATGTAGACTGTTCTGTTTCTATTTCTTGTAAAAGTCGAATTGCTTCCATGTATTTATCAGGTTGTGATGTTTGATGATGTGTATTTATTATTATGTTAGCTCTGACCTTGTTTGCATATGTCATTTCATTCATCATTGGGCTTGTGGTTTTATTATGCTCAGAGTTGTGAGGTAGTTGGTTTAAATCCCTGTATTCAGGGCTTGTGATATTGAATTTGTCAAACTCTGGGTGACTTAGTGAAGATTGTTTTGGAATGGGAGAGTGTATATCATTATGGTTTATGGTCGATTTCTGATTTGGTTTAATTATTGTAGTTTTGGAATTTTTATTTTCCTTTAAATGTTTTGGAGATTTTATGAGATTTGGATTTGTGTTATTATATAAATTATTGTTGTTAATCTGTTTTCCCAGTTCTGGATTATTTAGTGGAGATAGATTAGTTTTTGATGGTGTTTGTAAAGTTTTGGTATTCTCTAAGTGATTCATTTTTTTGTTTGAGGCTGTAATTGGGGAATCATCATTTTTCCCCTGTTGCGAAGTTTTCCCGTTGTTTCGTGAGTTTATGAGCGGAATTATACTTTTTTTAACGGTATGATCATTTCGAACATTTTCACCGCTATTTTTAGGTTCATTAGGGGTTGCAATCTTTGCATTTACAATTTTGAAATCACTAGATAATTTCGAATTATTTCCCCTTTCACGTGACAGTGTTTCGATTTTAGCATAGATTTTATTATCGGGTTGTTAGTAGTCGAAGAAGAAAGAAATTGATTATTTGAAATGCTTTCTACCATTGTAGATTTATTCTTAGGTTTTTTGGAGGGTTTATTGTTGTAATCCAAACTTTGGGATACATCAGAGGTTTTAAGGTTAGTATATATATTTTTCCTCCCATTAGAGCGTTTAGGCCTTAGTATAGGCTTTATTACAGAGTCCATTTTAGCGGTTAACCGTAATTAATAAACGTTATTTAATTTAATGTTTCAAAACTACTTTAAAGTAGTAAATCACGCTAAATAATTGCATAGAATAATAAAGATTGTACTCACAGATATAGTTTTGTAATTTTCTCTCGAATTTTTCCCTTTTTAGTGCAAATATATTCACATCAGATGAGAGATGATGCAGAAGATCTGCATTCAGAGGCCGCCATTAAACCGCATAATGCACATTTATATACATGAGTATGCATTAAAAACGCAAGTTATATCTACAACCAATATTTGAGCCAAATGTTATGGATGTGATTGGATTGATAGTAAGATGGTGTCACTTTTATAAGCCCATGAGAAAAAATATTGGACCTGCCCAAATTTGAAATTGTCAAAGTATGTTAATAATTATTCCAATTTCTAAAGTGTTGACACTTCAGAGATAATAATTGCATTTATTATAAATGGAAGGACAAAACCTACTAGAATAAATTGTAGTTGGAAACTAGTACTTCATGGAAGAGACATAAAGCATTACTAAGAATTGTAAACAGTAGAAGTCTATAAATATTTGATCACTCTACAGCTGATAAAAGTAATCAATTTCAGTCTGTGGTAATGAATTGAAGTTTTACAACTGAACTACCATTTTGGTGATATTATTTTTAATAATAGAATATAGAAGCAGTGGTGTCATAGGCATGAGAATTGGATAGTTAATGGCTAGAAGAATGCTATATGGTTAGATGAATTGTTTTTACAATTTTTTTCATCGCAAGGTTTACAGTTTAGGGATTTTTGAAGGAAATCAAAACAGATTATTTTCTCTCAACCTAACATGATTTGTTATTTGGGATTTTTTTATTATTATATATAATTTAATCATTATTCCACCTTGATATAGTCTTGTTTCAAATTTTTTGCACATTTTGAAGATAAGATTTACCCATTTGTTTTTTACAATATTGTCTTTTTCCACAATGGTAATGCTGACAATTATATATTACATACTACCATGATCTTTCAAAATATTTAATCCAAATATTGTTAAGCTTCTATGAACATTTCTTGAATAATAAGTGGAAGATCAAATACCATTCATCAAAATTTCTTAGAAAACGTGGGATCTTTTATAAGGCACTGTTCTAATGTTAAATAATTCCATTCCACATAGCCAATAGCTATACTTTAATATCATCAGTTTCATAATAACAATAGACATCTTTCATGCTTGGTTAGGATATAAAAGTGACTACTCGATGTGAGATTCATTTGTCTCAAAAAAAGTCCAGGCATATATCGCTGCTATTCATATTATTTTGTCCAACCTCACATATTATGTGTTATTTATAGATTACATATGTATATAAAAAAAAATTTTTAATGTTTAATTAAAGTACTGTGATGTTACAAACAATGGTACTAGATATTATCCACATCTAATGTACATTTATACCCTAGATTTCTTTCTGGTTCTCATTAGTGAGATATTTTTACCTAATGCATCTGGACTTCTTGGAATTAATGCACCTAACAATAATCAACTTTTTTTTTGCTATTTATTAACAGCTTGAAATTTAAAAATGATTTAATGTTTTAAATTCAAAACAACTTTCTTTTATAATTATATAGAGCTGCTAAGTCAATAGTTATGTATTTTAATGTTTTTAATATTGTATCTACTATAGTTATCTTTCATCCTTTGACTAGAATGGTAAATAAGTAAAAGACAACTGCTGGATGGGAGATTCTTAAGACCAAGTGGTTTGGATGCACTAGGTCCCAAGCTTCTCTGTGATAAAGACCATAATGCTCAAACTATTCTGGGGATATGGATATGATGGCATATGAATGTGGAAATAATCATGATAATGATTTATCGAATGAAACCCTACTCAGTAGTTTTAGATCTTAATAAATAATCAAAAAAAACTTGTTTGTTTGTTATTTCCATGGACATATAAATCAATAGATGCATGGGCGGATATATGCAAAGCCATATTTAGTTTATATAATGATTGTTTGGAATAAAGATTTAAATCAGTATATTTCTATAACGTTAGACACCAAGAGCAAAAATTAATAACAGATATACTAATACGTTCTACGTGTGTGTGTATATATGTATAGGTTGACTAATTGATGGATAAAAAGGACGAGTATTATTCTGCATATTTATCAACAAAACTAAAACAGATACGATATAATCAATGTTATTAAAATCTTTTTCATACATATAAAATTGTGATATGTAAATATATTTATTAAGATAAGTAAATAGAACTAATTATATAATTAAATTTCAGTAATTATTCAAATGTAAGACAGGTGGTTTATTTATTTCTATAAGCAGATTGTGTCGTTTATTTAAATTTGACTTCATATCGATTTAATTAAGTTTTATGAATATCTGTCTTCTTGGTCATGTTCTTTCTAAAGTGAATTGACAGTTCAAACAAGTCATTGACCAATGATCACCTGTTGGAAAATGAATTTAACATGTTAGAATGAGGAAGAAATTATCTATTATTTATTTTTAAGTATAATGTATTAAAATATGCCTTTTGTTTTATTAATGAAAGAAGTGTAGGTTATTGAAAATACAAGTACTTAGAATGAAAATAATATGTAAACAATATTGTAGTGTTTAAAGTAGATGAAAATCTTTATATATATAAAGATGTTTTTAAAGTCATCTCTCTACCCTGCTCAAAATGTATAAATTATTGAGATTGAGAATTAGAATAACAAGAAGGAAAATAAATTAAAGGAAATGGCCTGCATGGTTTAGATTAATAGTATAGTGTTTCACTTGGAAGTAAAGACTCAATCTGTCAGTTCTAGTACTTTAACATCTTAGACTCCGAGTGACCCATCATTCGATTATTTTTTAACTAAAAAATAATGTATTCAAATTAGAACAAATAGCAAAATTATTAATTCAAATGCTCTTTTCAAAATAGTAGTTTAATTAAGAAAAGATGGACGAAAAATTTCTGAATTCATTCATTACTGTGAAAAATAGGAATATTTGTTTGGCCAATAGATGGCTTTGCTGCCAAATTTTAAATCCTGAAAATCACTAAATTAACCTTGCAACTGGCCTCGAGTTAAGTAAATAATCTATGCAATTTAGTACCAACTGAATGTTAATAAATAAAAACTCAGCTCAGTCAATTGAATGAAATTAGTGTGCTTAATCGCCCTGGGCGGCTTCATTTTCACATGTTCCACCAACCATATCAATAGTATGCCATGAGAATTAGCTGGAGAAATTCTTTTTTTTTGTAATTAATTAATAATTCATTTATAAAATACTTTTAAATTAATTTATTTAAAATTAAATCTCTTTTAATTTTACAATTTCTTTAATTATATTATTTATAAGCATATCATTGTGATTATTAAACAAATTGTTAATAAGAGCTCTGTTGGCATTAAAGCTTATTTTGATAGGTGTTCTTATCCAGGAATATTTTGGATATAATTTTTAATTCTGTTAAGCACTGAGAAAGCTCTTTCTCCAGACACACTGATGGAAGGTATAGCCAAATTTAAAATGCAGAGTAATAATATTTGTAGAAAGGTAGAAATTGAATCGGAGAATTTTACATATTCAATAAGTTTTTTAATGCCTTTTTTTTTTATAAATAAAAATAAGGTTTTATTATGTTATTGGTATATGCATTGATTATATGCATTATTTAGAGTTATTTTCTAATACTTTGATTGAATATGATGGAGTTGGAGTATTATGAGGTCTTATTTACATATGTTATAACCAAATAACAAAACTAATACTGTTATTTACAATAAATTATAGATGTTACAAGTTAGAACTATTACCTATTTACCAAGAATGGGAGAATTATTCATCCTTTCACATGAGTGTTCCAGAAAATTAGCAGTACACCATCCCATTCATGGCAATGTTTATCTGTTGACACTGTAACACTAATTTTCTTACATTAATGAGTATAATTCTTTGTGCACAAGTTTTAAAAGAGAGTGTTGTATATCTAGACATTAGCCCATGTTAGTTGTAATTAGATTTCCTATGGAGTCATTTCCAATAGGCAGGGAAGGAGATTAAACTCCAAGTTGCCTCAAACATGTGAGATGGGGTAATTTTCCTGTCTCTTTCTTTGATTTTAATGATTCTTGCTAGAAAATCATTTTGCAGGTTGTTAGTAGGTTGGTTAAAAATTAGTCTGCATCTCACGGTTCATAATGTGTAAAGAATGGAGGTGGAGATCCTGATTAGAGTGAAGTTTCCATTTACTATGCTGTCCATAAGAACAGAGAATGTTTTCCTGTTGGAATTTGTTATAGAGTAGGCTATTTATCTATATATTTGAAGAGATAGGCATTGGCATAGAAGATGGAGCATTGTTTCTTCATCTCTAAGCCACAGCAGACTATAGGGTCAATTAAGGAGAAACCTCAATGACTTACTAGGAAGTGATTTGTTGGTAGGGCTTCCAAATTGATTTTGAGAAGGAAATCTAGATATTTGGGTTCTAGTGACCAGTGATTAAACTTCCTAATGATTTGATAGTTGTTGAGTGGAAGAAGTGACGAATTGAGAGGGTTGTTAGTGTTGATGAGATTATAAGCCTACCAATAGTTGATTTTCCCTGAATTGGTCTGTATCAGGAGATTTGTGTATTTTAATATGTATGAATTAAGGATTATGATCCAACTTGTGTCAGTAGGAGTGGGTCTGCCTTTGCATATCATCTGAATTATACACAATAAATGCCTATTAATTCTTTTCTTAATATTGAAAAATCAAAATATCTATCACAAACAAACTTTAAATTTTTCATTAGCATATTCAGATAATTTTATGTTTTGGACCATTTACATTTTCAATTCTAAAGCATTTTTTTTTTGTGGAATATATAGACGTTTCTTTAACTTATTCCATAATTTTTCAAATTAATCATGATTATAATAATTGGTTTTTTTTTTATTTATGATGTTTATGTTTGAACAGGCAAAACTCTCCATACAGTAGTGCCACTCAGTGCCAACCAGAGTAATCAATGGATGCCAGAAGGCTTGTGCATAAAATCCCTATCTAGTGCCTACTTATTCAATATCCCCAGACTAGTTTCTGGCTTGTGGACATTGTCAGTGAGGAGCTTTGAATCTGAGAGCACTGCACCTAGATCTTAGAATCTAATGCAACCTTCCAGCAACAACCTTTTATCTTTACTTAACTACAAAACTATGAGATTAAAATTGAAAACACAATAATATTTTCAATCTTAAGCTCAATAACTTATATAATCATATGGGTCTGAATCCAGTTGAGTACTCATACATTTTGGTGTCTTTGGCTCTTTATCAACCATAGCCACCACTATCCTATTAGGCAGGATTGGTGTTAAACCACTAAACATCACATGATCACTATTTCTTATGCACAAGCCTTCTGGCATCCATTGATTACTCTGAGTGGCACTACTGTATGGAGAGTTTTGCCTGTTTTAATAACAGTAACATGCTAGCATAAGAAATAGTGGTCATGTGATGTTTTATGTTTATGTTTGATTGTAATAAACTCATACAAATACAATTAAATATTTTATTAATGTATATACAAATACAATTAAATATTTTATTAATGTATATACAACATATATTTACAATATAGTCAACTGATATATTTTCGCCTATATATAGCATCTAGTTGCCATCCAACTAATGAAGGAAGGTATTCAAAGTGTTCTAGGTTTACCTAACACTGTGGAAGCTTGTCTCATATATGGTACAGTTACACTTCTAGCTATACAATGATAGCTTGCCTTGTATCAAGTTTAACAGAACTTGCCTCATTGTTTTAACTATATCGATGACAATGTAAATACTTCTGTTCAGCTCTGATAGTTATTTGTTGAAGTCTGACTCTATCTCCCAATGGACTGCCTATTTATAATCACATCCCCTTCCATAAAGAGAGCATTCAGATTCTCTGAGCATCCCCATCTATTGGCTTATTTCTGTTGTTGGATATATCTTATGTATTCATATATCCATTGGTCTGTAACAATATGATCAAAATAAGATGGAATTTGGCAGGTCCATAAGTTGAAGGTAAATTGAACTATAACAAAATTCATCTGTTTTTAATAAATAATATTTAATATCATTGGTTTTATTTTATAAAATATTGTACAGAACATGAATAAAAAAAAAAAGAGGAAAAGAAACAATTGAATTATTTAAATACAATAAGAAACCACATATCTCTGTATTCCATTTATCAAAATTTTCTCAAAACAATTTCCAATATTCAAAATGTTACAATAATTCTTTTACTACACACCCACCTCATTGTATTTACAAATGGAAATCTTTTGATTTCTTTATTTAGTGACATTAATATATATATATTGTACCGGGTTGAACCGCAGAAACCACTTATACGTATATATAAGTTTTGGCCGGTTTCAAACTCCTTCCTAATACATTTATAATCTTATAAATGTTACGGGGACGAACCGGCACGTTCGAGCAAAATGGGAGATCTTATTGATAGCTTTAACTATCAACAATGGCCCATCTCGGCTGCTAGATTCAAACCCCTACTATCCAAATACTTTATTTGTTTCGGGGTAAACCCCAGGGCACCAGCTAGTCTGATGACTAACGTATTCGGGCAGTAGGCTCATAATCCAGCGCTCGAAACATTCCCTAAAACTAGCTCAGTCTAATTTTAATTCAATAACAAAATTATACAAAATTAGTGGTGGAAAGAATTAATAAAAAGGTTGGTAAAAAGAATTGACCGACAAATAAAGTTTAAGTTTGAAGACATTTTATTTTAATTAACATTAATTAAGTTTAAAGATAATTTATTACCCAACATTAATTGACTAAATTTAAACATCTTTATAAATCTAATTTAACACACGCACATTTTTAAAGTAACACATTATAACACATATCTGGTGAAAAGCATAAATAATATGTGACATCGTTAAATTATCTCACATTCACACACACGCACATCAATAGTTCATTTTATGCATGCTTAAGAGTTCAAATTACTTTACTCGGTAGGATTGACGAATTACAGCGGTGGCTACTATGTATAAATGATAATAAATAAATGTTTACCTAGGATTTTTGGAATGTGGATATTGCTTGTTGTTGGCTGCTTCTGATGGATTATATCTAACCGGTTAGATTTGGACGTTTCTTGAAGAGATTTTATGCGAATCCATTGGCTTTATTCTTGAAGACAGTTGAACGTTTGATGGAGGATTTCTGAGTTGTTATGCAGACATTATTTCACAGGCAGGTTTTGATGATCTTGTTGGACTAAAAAGGCTGAAGCACGAGCGTATATTTCCAAAAGCTGCTCAACAATGCATTTTTGTTTCTGAATACATAATAGAAATGCACTGTTATCTCAACTGAAACAAGACTGTCACTGCAAACTAGACTGAAAAAACTGAACTCCGATAAAAAAAATCTGGCTATTTATGTATCCGAATTGTTTTCATTTTAATATCCTCCGGCAATAGGTGTTGTCGAAATTCCATTGGTAATTAATCCTATGACAACGTGTTTTTGACGATTGTTTAATTAGTAGTAGCTTTCATAAACGTATTGTTTTTATATCTTTAATTAGTAGCCCACCGCTGGTGTGTTTTTTTTAAATCTTTATTTAACTTAATAGCCATCGCTGTGTTTTCCAAATATAATTTCTTTTTTAACTTTCATTTACATATATATATTTTTTAATATTATTCTAACACGCATACATTTATTTACACTCGCATGCACATATATAATTTATTATAATAAGCTTGAATGAAAAGAGATTTATATATTTTTTTAAATTTTAAATTACTTATTTTTACGAATACTAATTTAGAAAAACTTTACTTTCTTTTATAACACTTTTAGTTTGACTTTAAGAAAAACCCCTTCCCACTTTTAATCTTTTATTTCAAACTCTTTTACGAAAGATTTTTTTTTTATTTTAATAATTTTTTTAGACAAAATTATTTTATATACATGTGCCAAATTGGCCTTGGCACATTACACCCCCCTCCGTTTTAGAGTAAAATGCATCATTTTTGGACCATTTTATCTCTCTTTACAGATTTATTAATTTATTATTTTTCTAAGTTAGCTTTTTAATATCTTTTACTTAACATACAAAGGGCAATCTGTTTTGACTATCCTTTCCTTCTATCTATGCCGAATACATTGCTCACAATGATCTAAATCATGGATAACGACCACCGGGACAAACTAATTTTGTGGCACAGGGATCTTTTGGAAATGACGCGGAAGCAGATTCGCTGACTTACACCGACTTACACGTGTATAAAATCGAAACTTCATTTGCCGATTCTCTTGATCGGACTTGGAAAAAGAAAGGGTCGCTGTGAAATGGCAGGAATTTTCAACTGTCCATTTTCGACTTACGCTTTGGAAAGAGGAATGATCCCTGACAAGTCCGTTATGGGTACTAAAACTTATCCAGTCGGCAGCTTTAAACTTATCCTTAACTAAACTTATTTCTATACTACCCTCATTCCCTTTTGCTCTAGATAAATTCCTACACATGTGTATACGTGCAGCATAATTCTACACCTACTAATATTCTAGATATCGAGTTATTACTGGACTTGCTTACAGGGAATCTATAATAAATAAATCCCTTTTTGCACGCATCATGAGGTGCAGCAGTGCCAAGAAAATAACCTAAAAGGATATCTGGGTAAATACATTTAAGATACGCATCATGAGGTATCGTATTTACCGAATATTACCAGTGTATGTGCGTGTATATACACATGTATACTTACACACTCTTAATACACCTTAGATTGACTTTATATTTTTATTACTAATCTTCCAACATTATTTTTAAATTCATATGAACATTATTCTAACATTTGTATTAATCTAATCTCACAATATTATTCTAAACTACCACGGACATCAGTTTTCATATTTATTTATATTAATCTAATCTCGAATATTATTTTCAACCCTTACTCAACTTTTTTATCTATGTGCGTATATTCAGAAAAACTATTTTACTTTATTATGATTCATTATTTACTCAACTTTTATTAACTTGCGTATATTCAAAAACAACTTACTTTACTACGATTCATTATTACACTGATATATATATATATTTGACTTGACTTTAAATCATTTATTTACTTTCTTTTATTACCGTGCGTGTATTCCAAAAAAAAAAAAATCTATTAGTTTATCACGAGTCACTTTTTATTATTATTTACTACAGATATATTTACGCTTATTTATTTAACTTGATTTTATCGATTTTATTTTAACTATTTGACCTACTTATTTATTTACGAACATTTTTCTTAATTAATATGTGTGTTGCTCACTTTTCCTAAGTATTGACCACTTCAAATTCTTATTTTTCTAGAGTGCATTTTTAGTTTTTATTTTCATCATTAGGTAATAAATGTAATGTTAAGAGAAGTAGGCAGCAAAGTATAAGGCAATTCAAACACACAGATAAATTTTGTGCTGATTTAAACCAACTTTTAATTTCTTTGCCCAAATACTCACACACACCTCAATCCTAATTTAATACACTTTTTTTTTTTAATTTTATTTGATAATGTTTTATTTTTATTAATACTTTCATTATACACTTATTTATTTCATTTTTATTTTTAAAGCGTTATTTTTACTCTCCCTTCTTTTTTTTTTTGATTTTACACATTTATTTCATTGGCGTCACGCTCCGCTATGTTCTAGACTTATGAGCTGGGATTTAACATAATCGATAAGACATAATCGAGGGTTTTTGACATAAATTGTTTTATCGTTGCTTTGACATTTTAAAAACCTCTAAGATTGTTATTTTATTTTACTAAGACTAACTTTAATCATTTTTAATTATTCAAACTAACTTGATACTCGTTTTTACATTTATTTCATTAAACTTTGTTAACATTTTCCATTATTCCGAGTCCATGGTCGTTATATACTAGGTCAAGCCGGCGAATCCGTCAGATTACATATTTTTAATTTTTGTCTGGCGGTTCTTTATTATATTTTTTTTCTGCATATAGCCACTCGTGCTGGGGGATTGAGAATCACCCCTGGGCCTTTCCTTAAATCTAGTACGAGAGATGTCAGGATCGCTGTCGGTTCTTCGAAAGATTTTTGTTCTCTCGGGACTATTAGAATAACGTCTCCTCCGGGACTCCCCAAATTCGACCTATGTCTATATCTTATGGTGTTTACAGCCGGCTCTCTAAGTTGGGGTTTGAATCCCCTATCTCTCGTGTCAAAAGTTGGTTTAGCTCGAAAGCGCTCAACAATTCCGCCATTTGTTCCACTGTTTTCTTTTCAGTTCCTATGAGCATTTGCTCGACATTATGAGGAAAACTATGGCGGACTATCCTGACAATTTGTTGTTCAGATAGTGGGTCTGCGGTTAAAGAGCGTAATTTTGCCACTTGCCTTTTAAAAAAAGAAACCAACGGTTCACCAGGTCGCCATTTATCTTGCGAGATCTGGTGACAAAGATTTTCCTGATAATCTTCGTTCCAATAACTAGCTAAAACAGCAATTTTATATTCGGCAAAAGTGACGGGTTTTTTATATAGAGTCCCACCAAGATTGAGACCCAGTCCCACCAAGATTGAGACCCCCCTTGTAAATGGCTACAAGCTATTGCGATCATAGCCTCCTCACTTAATTGATTCAGAGTGAAATAGCACTCCAAACTATTTAAATGCTCCATAGGAGCTTCACCTTGATGGCCAGAAAATATCCGTATTTTCAAAAACTGGTTCACGATTGCCGGATTGTTTATAATGTGTGTGTTTGCACTCAAGTGGTCACACTGTTTTATTTCCATTTGCAAACTATTTTTACTATTCTTTTGATTTACTTTCCAAGCTAAATCCGTCATTCCGACTTTTATCTCTTCAATTACTTTTCTATCTTCTATCTTATTTTTTTCAATTACTTGGTAAGCGATCTCTATTTGATTTTCTACTTGTGTTTTAATCTCTTCTATTTCTTCCCTAATTTCTCCTTTTATTTTATTTTGGCCCATTTCAATCTGGTCCTTTACTTTTTCAAGCATTTCAGCTTGCCCTTCCAATTTGCTCTTCATTTCATTATTTTGGTTTTTAAGCTCTTTGGCTATTTTTTTATATTCTTCGGCTGTTTCTTTTTGTTTTTCAAACATGCAAGTTAATAAAGCTATGATTTCCCTATTCTCTTCTTTTTGCTCAACCTCTTTTTCATTTTTATTTTTTTGTTCCTCACTAGAAGCATTCTCTACTTCTTTCGCTTGAGTTTCCATTTTTTCTTCACTGGGGACCTTTTCTATTTCACTAGTTTCGGTTTTATTTTGTTCCTCGCTGGGAACATTGTCTGTTTTTTTACCTTGAGTCTCCATTCTAGGTTTATTTCTTGTCATATTTATACTTTTAAACTTTACTTTTTTATATTATTTTTCTTTAATATTATATTTTATTCACGCTCATAAGTTTACTAATTTCTATTTTATTTATTTCTTACTAAACTGGAAATACACGCTGACTCCGCCCCTCCTTTGTCCATTTTTCTCCACCCGATCTTAATGCTTTAACTCCGCCCAAACATCCAACTGTCTCTGATTTAACATAATGATTTATTTTAGATAACGTGAATAGCATAAATCTCTTTTCATTTAAATAAAAAGTTTTCGGTCAATTCTTTTTTTAAAAAAAAAATAAATAAATAAAACGCTTTAACATACGTAATTTAGCTTTTGTATAGAAAAATTTTTTTAAACAAAAAACAAAGTATTTATTTACTATTGTTTCTTAGGTCCAGCCCCAAACGTTGGGAAAGCCATTTATGTACCGGGTCGAACTGCTGAAACCACTTACTTATATGTATATATAAGTTTTGGCCGGTTTCAAACTCCTTCCTAATACATTTATAATCTTATAAATGTTACGGGGACGAACCGGCACGTTCGAGCAAAATGGGAGATCTTATTGATAGCTTTAACTATCAACAATGGCCCATCTCGGCTGCTAGATTCAAACCCCTACTATCCAAATACTTTATTTGTTTCGGGGTAAACCCCGGGGCACCAGCTAGTCTGATGACTAATGTATTTGGGCAGTAGGCTCATAATCCAGTGCTCGAAACATTCCCTAAAACTAGCTCAGTCTAATTTTAATTCAATAACAAAATTATACAAAATTAGTGGTGGAAAGAATTAATAAAAAGGTTGGTAAAAAGAATTGACCGACAAATAAAGTTTAAGTTTGAAGACATTTTATTTTAATTAACATTAATTAAGTTTAAAGATAATTTATTACCCAACATTAATTGACTAAATTTAAACATCTTTATAAATCTAATTTAACACACGCACATTTTTAAAGTAACACATTATAACACATATCTGGTGAAAAGCATAAATAATATGTGACATCATTAAATTATCTCACATTCACACACACGCACATCAATAGTTCATTTTATGCATGCTTAAGAGTTCAAATTACTTTACTCGGTAGGATTGACGAATTACAGCGGTGGCTACTACGTATAAATGATAATAAATAAATGTTTACCTAGGATTTTTGGAATGTGGATATTGCTTGTTGTTGGCTGCTTCTGATGGATTATATCTAACCGGTTAGATTTGGACGTTTCTTGAAGAGATTTTATGCGAATCCATTGGCTTTATTCTTGAAGACAGTTGAACGTTTGATGGAGGATTTCTGAGTTGTTATGCAGACATTATTTCACAGGCAGGTTTTGATGATCTTGTTGGACTAAAAAGGCTGAAGCATGAGCGTATATTTCCAAAAGCTGCTCAACAATGCATTTTTGTTTCTGAATACATAATAGAAATGCACTGTTATCTCAACTGAAACAAGACTGTCACTGCAAACTAGACTGAAAAAACTGCACTCCGATAAAAAAATCTGGCTATTTATGTATCCGAATTGTTTTCATTTTAATATCCTCCAGCAATAGGTGCAATAGGTGTTGTCGAAATTCCATTGGTAATTAATCCTATGACAACGTGTTTTTGACGATTGTTTAATTAGTAGTAGCTTTCATAAACGTATTGTTTTTATATCTTTAATTAGTAGCCCACCGCTGGTGTGGGTTTTTTTAAAATCTTTATTTAACTTAATAGCCATCGCTATGGTTTCCAAATATAATTTCTTTTTTAACTTTCATTTACATTTTTTTTTTAATATTACTCTAACACGCATACATTTATTTACACTCGCACACACATATATAATTTATTATAATAAGCTTGAATGAAAAGTGGTTTTTTTTATTTTTAAATTACTTATTTTTACAAATACTAATTTAGAAAAACTTTACTTTCTTTTATAACACTTTTAGTTTGACTTTAAGAAAAACCCCTTCCCACTTTTAATCTTTTATTTCAAACTCTTTTACGAAAGATTTTTTTTTTTTTTTTTAATAATTTTTTTAGACAAAATTATTTTATATACATGTGCCAAATTGGCCTTGGCACAATATATATATATAACTCTATAAATAAATATTTGAAAATACAGTAATTAAAAGTCAATAAAAATTATATGTATAACTATAACTTAGAAGCGCTTTCACTACGTTGTAGCTTTGTCAACTATCACATTTAAAATGTCAACTTTCCCATAATTGTTATCTTAACATTTGCTGCTTGCCGATTAATTAAATTTTGCTTGTATTTATATATTAACATCGCCTCTTTAATTTTTCTTTTATTGTTATTTCTTTCAGTTTCCAATATTTTTACATTGTTATAATCAAAATCAAAACCATATATACATGATTTATTATGGTCATAAAAAACAAGCTGATAAATTCTCACTATTTTTAAAATTTTGTTTCGTATTTTGAACCCTTTTAAACAATATGTGCTCTTTTGTTCTTTTTTCCAATGTGCACCTCGATTCACCTATATATCCACTACCACACCTACATGTCCATTTGTAAATGATTCGATTTTTATTTGTCAATAAAGTTTTATCTTTTGAATTGTTTATTAATTTATTCAATGTAGGTGGTGCATAAAATGCTATATCACAAATCTAAGAATGTAAAATCTTTAAAACATCATTTAGCATCCTTTTGCAATAGTTCTACTATATATATATGTAAAATCTTTAAAACATTTTAAAGATTTTACATTCTTAGATTTGTGATTCTTCAAAAATTTTAGACAAAACAAGAGTTAATCTATGAGCACAACAGTGAACAAAAAGAGTTTCTGAGTATTATTGCTTTTTGATAAACAAGCAATAATACAAATAGAGAGACCAGAGTTAGAAATGATAAATTTAATTATAAAAATTAAAATCTGTATTTAGCACTCAATATTTTTATGAAACAATACCTTGGTTAACAGAATCTAAACAAACTAAAAAATTTTATTGGCCATGCTTGTTTATAGTGAAAAAAAAAGTGCATGAAATTCATCTAGTTTTATTGGATTTAAATAATTTGTTTTAAGCTCAAAAGAAATGTGAAGCATTGTTGAGTCGTCTAACAGGAATGCTTTTATTTAAAACATCTTTATCATTCGTTTGTATTTTGATTTAATATAAAAAATTTAAATGTTTCTTTTAATCTCATCATATTTCATTATTTAACACTATTTGAAAACAATAGACTTGGCTAGCACTAGTTTTTTTTTTTTTACCTATAGTTAAACAAAAGTTTATCACAGCATCTTCTTTTCACATATGTTATAAATTATATAAATTAGGCCAATGGATTTTCTAGATGAAAAGCATTATGCATTTTAGTGCTATGGTAGAGTGAAATATGAGCACTAAAGGTTTCAAGATAAAAACTTAACCACACATTTTTAGTATTTTGAATATTACATTACCTGGCAAATAACTATCATTATTTTATATGATGGATGAAAATCTAAATGGGATGTTTAAACTTTTTTTGTGTGATTGGGTCATAAATTATCAAGATATTTAAGGATTCACAAACTTCCCACTATTGAAAATTTAATGCCTATTGTTATTTAATGATGTATTTAAAAAAATTTTTTAGAAAGATATTGCCCAGAAGAAGTGCATAGTAATTGAACATATATCAATCTGATTTTTTACAAGTCACTGATATACCTCATTCAACAATTACTGGGCCATTGAGTTGCAAAAGTTTGTCAAATGAATCCTTAGGGTATATGATCAGCTTGGATAGTATAAAAGAAATAAGTACTGGAAGTGTTTATGCAAATTCATTGCTCATCATGGAACGAGACCATTAGACAGAAACTAGTCAGGAAATTTAAATGTGACTTTGCCATTTCATGATCATTGGTTACTTAACTTATGATTGATCACTCCGAAGTAAATCAAGTGGATTATTGCTCCTAGTGTTGATATTGAAATTAAGCACAGAGAATCATGGGATGCTTTATCTGTTATGAATAATTTATCAGGAATTGTAGTGATAAAATTATTGTGACAATCTGGATCATAATTATTATATGAATCAGTTAAATATATATATATATAAGTTTGGAGCCATAGAAAATATGAAATAGACAAATAAATAATAAATACTGCTAAAGAGAATTTAAAATAAATTTTTTTTATTAATCTGCTGAGTTAACTTTTGACATTGAGTGTCTGTTGCAAAGCAAAACTGGTAATAATTACTGTGTGTGTATATATATATATGATCATATGCTGTTGAAATTTACTGAGTTCACTATTTGTGTATGAAAGTGCATTTACAATAGGCTATCAAGAAAGAACTTAGACTGATAGTGAATCAATTCTCATCTGAGTATTTGTAGTCAAAGATATTATTTTCATGTATTGTAGAATTTTGGCTTTGCAAAAAAAAATTCTGTCCAAAAATATATCATAAACATTAGATTTTTATTGTCATGGAATAAATTCTGAAACTATCCTCGGCTCAAGAAATGTTTGTGTTCAAGCTTGGAGAGCTTAACCCTATTCATTTGTATATAATGTATTAATAATTTTTTATTATTTTATAAGGTCATGTTAATATTTTATAGGTTGTGATGCAACTTTTTTCATTTTACAATCAATTAGATGGGAATATTAAAAAGCATTTGTGAGAGTTTATTCATATTTCTTATTTTTATTTGCCGCCATAAGCTAGCTATTCCTATTGGACCTTGATTCCTGATTTATTTGTAATTTTATTCAATATAGGCAAAGTAGGTTGGAATTGTGACATACAATAGGACTCTAATAAAAAAAAAAGAAAATATGATAGATTTTTTGGTCAAAATAAACAATTCACATAAAGAAATTTAATGACTATAGACCCTAAGTCAGTCAATACAGTTAATAATTTGTGTTTTGCAGAACACTTCTTGATCAGTTTTGTCATACTGCTTCATCTGACTGTCTTGCTCATAACTTAATTCAAATCTGGGTGAATTTTTTGAAAATTTTAATCAAATTTAGAGTTTTTTCCAGGTAGATTAACCCAACTATTTATTTAATTATTAAGCAGTAAATGAATATTTGGCTATTCCTAGATGAGAATTAAATGCAAAAGTGAAACTGCAATGCCTTACTTTCTTGCAAATAATTAGCCTATTTTCAGGTAGATTTACTAGGATGATTAGATTTCTAAAAATATCAGTTCTTTTGAGGGGAGTTTCTTTCTTATTCTCATTCTTTAAACTACTTTCATTTCATTGGGTACTTTTTTGAATATAAAGCAATCTGATTTGTGTTTTATTATTCCTCAGACTCAGTCCAGGAAGAAAAAGTGGGTAGATGGCACACAATTTTAACTTGTTATTTTCAAAAATGAGGGAAAAAATGTATTTAAATTAGTAGACTCGTATAGATTATATATTCCAAGAGTTTTCCAGCATAGTAGGATACAATTTTGAACATATGGTAGTTTTAGTATTAATTGTAGTGTTATTCTTTTTTTTTTTTTACTGTTTAAAATGATTCAGATTGAACCCCAGTAACACAGTATCATTAATTAGCCCAAACTTTATGGATTCATACTTTTTTTTCTAGATCAAAAAATATACAGCAATAATTTGACAATATATTCATTACTTAGAATTAGATTGTCCAATGAAGATAATGAGTTTTCCTTAGAGTTTGTCATTATCCAAGGATTCGTGAGCCTTCTTTAAAAAAATAGTATGAGATAATAATAAACACAATTTTTTTCTGAAGGAGAGGGGGGTCAATATCTTGTATATACAATACAATAAATATAAAAGTTTTTCGTGTGTGAAGATTTTTTAAGGCCTCTGGACTTTCATTGTAGTTTTTTCCAAGGTCCAATTTTCTGTTAATTCTCATTCCATGTATATTCTATTTAGAATAGCAAATGCTAATGAAAAGTTAATGTTTATGTAAACAGAATATAATCAAAGAAAATGTACTTAAAAGATTTAATTATTAAAGTTTTTAATTATTATTTTTAGGAAAAAATGAAAATCCCAAATTATTAAGAAATATTGAATAGAAACATAGCATTCATATTAATTAATAGTATCGATTTAAAATATTTGTTAAATTATATATTTTTTGTTTTATTTTAACAGTAAATATGTTTTAATTCACATAATGTAATATGCTTATTTTTTAAATTTGCATGTTTCCATCTATATATTGTAGCGATATATAAATATGCCATTACATTAATTTAAAATAAAAATTTTAAATTCGCAAATAAAAATAAATTCAGAAATAAAAGCTAAAAAAATTAAAGAGTTGTTAAACGTGTATACGTATATATATTTGCACAGATGCAAAACTTTAAAAATTATTTCTTTTTTTTTTAATAAATAAAAAAAAAGTGTTTGAACGTATTTTTTTTTTTTATAAAAAAAGTACAAGATGTAAAGATAAAATACTTTTGTAAAAAGATTTATATATTTTGTAAATGGAAATGATTGTTTATGAATTATCGAAAACCAAACTAGCCCTTGGGGCTCTTATATAATTAAAAAGTCAGAGGAAAGATATAGATAAGAGAGTGAAAAGAATTAGCTTGTCCAATATAGAAGCAGCAATAAAGGCCTGGACCATAACGAAAAAATGAAACAGTGACATCTATTGTTCGCTGAATCCAGAGGATGATTATAAAAGGAAAACTATTGAGTTCCAGACAGTTGCAGCTTGATTGTTTTTGAGAGGTGTGATAGGATGCACATATCACCCTCTCTCTTTATTTAAAAATGAAATGACTGAAATACCAGGAATGAACCAGCTAAGGCCTTCTTCAGGAACAACAGACCGGACTTTTCTACTGTAAGATATAAACGGAAAATTTTTTACTAAAAGTAATTAAGAACTTTAAAGATTTGATCAGCTAATCTAAATTTTAAAAAGGAACTTTTATCTGACTTATGTTTCAAATTAATTATAAATGTTTAATTTTTACATATTTGTTTGCTAAAAAAAAATCATTTCCATTTTATTATTTTTTATTTGTATTAATATTTATTGTTTAAATTTTAAATGCATTAAATTTAAGTTGGGCATAGATGCTTGCATAGATTCGTTCACGTTTAATTACATTTTTGTTTTCATATATGATTAAAATATATAGACATTCGGTAAATATTGATATCTTACGTTGAATATCTAAAATGTATTTATTCGGATGTTTGTTAGTTATTGGTGTCAATGCAGCTTCTTATGATGAATGCCATTGGTTTTCTAGTGATTTCCCTCTGCAATTACATCAATGACTTTATATTTTGATCATGTATGTCTATGTTGAAATGTTTTTGAGCATGTAATCCATGTAGTTGATCTATGCTCAAAATTAAACAACAAACTTTTATAAAATCCATCTGTGTGAATTTATATAAATGTTAAATTTAAGTTGGGCATGAATGGCTATATAGATTTGTAAAGTTATATTAATTAATTAAGGGAGGGTAATCTTAGGTTATTTGTTTCGTAGTTAGATTAGGTCAATGGATTGGATATATTGGTGTAATTAGTAGATGTAGTATAAGGTTCGCTACGGGCAAGATCTCCATTATATGCCACACACCTCTTTTTGCCTATGGAAGGGAATAGTAAGATGGAGAAACGCAGTCCCTTCCTATGGAGTTTTTTTTATTGTTCTTCTTGCCATACAGATGTAACATTCCTGTATTGGACAAGAGTCAATGTCTTCTCTAACCATGCTGTTCAGATGTACATTCCTGATGGTGTGGTATATATATATTTGTGCTGTCGTATTTCATGCTACACTGAATACATCAATGTATCAGATGGATTGACGCCAGTTTGACTGTGAACTTTTGACCTAGGGTTAAATAAGGGATAGAATATTTTCTTTTCAAATACAATCTATGTAGTCTATTCATACTCGACAATCTTAATAAAAAAAAATATTCAACTCATTTGTACGTACAATCTTAAAATTTTAAAATAATAATTTAAATTAAATGTTAATATTAAAATCTAAAATAATAAATGTTATTCCTCAAATTTAAATGATTATATATGTGCATAAATAAATATTGTTTGTGTGTTAATTACTGGCAGTGGCTTTTATTTTTTTATATTTAAGATATAAATTAAAGATATATATTATTATCTCTGCATCTTCACTGAGCTAGTGACAATGGGCTAATGGAAGAATCAAAAATATATATAATAAAATTTTTTTTTTACTTATGTATCTGCCTACTATATAAATTTTCTAGGTTCAAATGCCTAGTGGTGCCCTGTAGTGCAGATACATTGTCTCCACTTCTCCCCGATCGTTATAATATATTGTTATTGCAATATTTTGTAATTAATGGATATTTTATTTGTATTACATATATATTAATTCTAATATTTCCCCAGATAAATGATTACTTCATATTATAATTATTTTCAGGATATTTTGTGTAGTGAAAAAGCTAAATAGCTGATGTTTCAGTGCAATTACAAATACCTTCCTCAGAGCATCTTCTTTCTCAAATCATAGGAATGTGTGTGAGATTTAAAATTATTTTATTCTTTTTTCTTCTCCTCATGTTTAAATTCTATTGGTTGAGAAGTTTTAAAAATTAATTTGAATGAAAGGTGTGAATTAAAGAAAATTAATAACATTTGGGAAAAGCTATTGGAAGACAAACTAATTTTTAAAACTTCTCAACCAATAGAATTTAAACACGAGGAGTAAGAAAAAGATAAAAATAATGATTTTAAATCTTACATGCATTCCTATGATTTGAGAAAGAAGACACTTTGAGGAAGGTATTTTTTATTGTGCTGAACATCAGTTATTTAGCTTTTTCACTGCACGGAATATTCCGAAAATGATTATAATATGAATTCATATATATATATATGAAAATAAAGTCTTATTTGGGTTAATGGTGTAGTATATCAAAACAAAAATATAATACATGGTATAACCCAAATAAGACTTTATTTTCATCACATAAAAGTCTTCAACAATTCCCAAAGAAGAACAGTAAAAGAAAATTCATTACTCATCAAGTTTGCTAATTGTGGTGATAATAGTTTTAACAGTTTTATGTACTTATTACTTAAGTAAGTAAAAGACTGAATGTTGTGAAAATGTGAAGGATCTTATAATTTTGTACAGATTAAGAGAGATTCCATAACATTAATTATAATTTTATGGTATTCAACTTGTAATATTAGTTTTACATTACACTTCAAGCCATTTTTGAAATTGAAGATTTGCATTTGGTAAAGCAAATTTTACAACTCAAGCAAAATTACTTTAAGTGTTTTTCATTTATACTGTTTTTCAAAATCTATTTCCTTTCTTATGGTCACTTATCAACTTTTTATCTACTTCTTTGCTTATGGTCAACTATCACCTATTTTTTAATATCCTTTTCTTTTATTCTTCCCAATCTTTTCCAATATGTTTTTAATAATGCCTTTATTTCTAAGTATATTTCCTCTTAATTTCTTTTATCAAGTTTTTTTTTCATTTGCTCTTTTTAACATCTCTAGATTTCTATCCTTATTTATTCAACTTATCTCATTCTTTTCCTAATTCATATATTTAGAGTCTCCAATCTTTTCTTCTTTCCCTTCCACAATATATATTTTTTTCTTTTAAATTTAAAAAGAACCAAGGAATAATTTCCTAGTTTTAGTGAAAAAAAATTTTGTCCACTGTAGTTTTTTTTTTTTCTGATTAATTTATGATGATGGTTATTTTCTTAATATTTTTTTTAAATATTTAGAAGCATTATCTCTCTATCTCTTCTTGTTCAATTATATCTTAAACTTCTATTCTCTCCATTTATTTTCATTGATTTAGTTTGCTACTTTTTAAGTTTATTACAAGCTTCCATTTTACCATCTCACATTGTCTATCTGATTTATTGAAGTCTTTTTCATTTAGTATAAGCTCCATTTTTTAAGAATAACAATTATTTAGTATTTCATCTTATATCTTTCACTATATCTATGTATCATGAACGATGATGATTAATTTTATCAAAAAACCACCTCTGGCAATTAAGCAAACTTTATGAGTATACTTTCTTCTTAACTGCTCGATTTGGAGGTTGTTGAAAAGATCCTTGTCCTGTAGTGAGCTATTTAATGATTGGTTATTTTATCTTAATATTTACTTATATTAAAAATGAATTATTTTATTTAGGCAATTGGCAAATGTTAACTCTGTTTTTCTTCCTATAATTTGGATCAATGAAGTAAGCTTTTATTTGAAAAATAATTTTGAAATTATTCAAAGCTTATCACAAATTTAATTTGTTCTCATATTTATTTAAGAGCGCAAGATTAGACGATGATGATATAGAATTAATTAAAAATAGAATATTACTTCCAATCACCATAGTTTCGTTTCTGAAAATGATTCTTATTACATCGGGGATATTGATATTATTTTCTCTCCTCATATACATTGCTGTTACAGTCAGAAGAAAAAACGTACGTATTTAAGTTTACTTTATATGTATAGAATTCTTAGAAAATTTATTGAAAAAATTTATAATTAATAACTAATGACAATTTTTTGTTTTGTTTTTTATGGGAAAAAAATAAATGCCTTGTAGGTAAATTTAAACCTGTTTGTACCAGTTTGGTTAGATTGAACAATAATCATTAAATATGTTTTAATCATTTAAGAAAAAAATTTTTCTTTAAATAATTACTTTATCATAGATAAAGTTTGAATTGTTGTTCTACATATCATAAATTGTTGGATGTAATTTTGTTAATCAATTATATATACATTTACACACATATATCTAAAGGCATATTACACCCATATTTATACATAATACACACACGTGTATATATGCATATTTAAAATAAATAAATGTTCTGCTTCAGAAACTACTCTCCAAAGAAGGCAGTTGACGATGGTGCGAGTTTGTTTTTATTGTACTCTCTAGCAAAGACTACATAGACACATAACAAATGATCAATAATAATATAATGGCGACTGGGATTAGCTGTGAGGCAACTATCTGAAAGAAAAATCTTAAGCGTGTTTGATCCTGAAAAAATTTGAACTTCAGGTCATAAGCATGGAAGGCAAATACTCTGACCTTTATGTCACACAATACTTCATGCAATTGTAGAATACATACATATTTTTGTATAGATACACATACATCTATCTATCCATACACATATAGTAAATGGACCGTTTTCACTTATATGATGAAAATATAGTCTTATATCATCTATCATGCATTATGTTTTTTGTCTTCATTTCCACCATTTTGATGAAATAACATTCATTCTAGTCAAGGCTAAGATTTCAATGAAGTATTGTTAAATGTCTTAAGTAATAATGAGATTGCGCATGAATTAAAGAATGATCATTCACATTTATTCCATCTTTTGAATATTTCAATAGACTCATAGCATTTTTTAAATCATATTTTTTCAAATTATCTAATATTTTAATATTATTAATCAGGTAACAAAGTTCTAAAAAAGACAGAAACTGAATTAGGCATATATTAAGAAAAAATAATACTTCAATGAAAGGTGTTTTGGAGGGAATGGAAACAAAAAGAAAGGACACAAAAGATTGATCTTCATGAATAATATAAGAAATGGGAAGAGATATGTGGAATTGAAGATCTAGTCAATGAAGAGAGGGGAGTGGAGAAATGGATGGACTTGTTATGTAATTGCTTTCTGAACCTGTCCATAGATCAGAATATATTGATGAATCTAAAAGTTCATGACATAAATCCAAGGTGCCATAACTACATAAAATTAGTAGTGTGTGACTTAGCATTTTTTTTTTTTTTGCTTTGTTTTGTGTGCTGTTCTTAATGTGCTATTCTTAATCTAGGTTATAGAATTAATAAGGAATGATCGGAAACATTTTGTAGAAGTTATCTTAACAGAAAAACTTATTTCAAACTCCACAAACTACAGCATTACAAACTATTCATATATATATATATATTGGAAATAATAAGTAGGCAGAACAAATAATAACAATATAATGATGAAAGATAAATGGCATTATAGTACAATTAGTGAAGAGATAAGGCATATGATAGAGTAAATAGAAATAGATTATAAATAAGTTTAGTAAATTTGGGAATGAATGGAGCTTTAGTGGATCTTATTAAGAGATTGTATGAAAATAATATATGTATCATTTAGGAAGTATGGAATCAGAGTTAAAAGTGGATTGGAATTAAGGCAAGGATGTCCTATATCACCTATTCTATTTTTGTTATATTTGAGAGAAATGGAGAGAGCAATAAAGACTAAGAAGAGGGGTAAAGATACCATTAATAAAGGGCTTAGGAGTGTATATATTATCAGGTCTTTTATTTGCTGATATCTTCTTGTGCACAGAAAGTAGAGAAGATATGGAAGTTATGCTGAAGATATGCATAAGGGTGGGTAAAGAGATGGGGATTAAATTTAGTGAAGAAAAATCAAAAGTAATGATGATAAATGCTGGGGAAAGAGAGGAATTTTTATTGAGGGATATACAGTTAAATGTGGTGAATAGGTATAACTATTTGGGAATCATTTTAAATAATCAGAGGAATTGTTTGAATGAATGGGAGAAAAAATTGATAAATGAAGCAAAGAAAAGAGAGGGACTAATAAAGAAATTAAGTGTTTTCATATAATAAATATGATGAAACAAAAGTTGTATAAGAGTGGCAGTAGCAAGATTAACTTATGATAATGATGTGTTAGCAAATAGATGTTAGATTACTTAGAAAAAGTACAAGTAGAAGTAGGAAGACATGCATTAGATGCAGGTGTGGATGACAAAGGAGGTAATTCAAGAAGAAATGGGATGGTCAAATTTTTATATGAGAGATGAAAAAAAAAATTAAAATGTTCAGCAGATTGCAATTAACAATAACAAGATGGGTGAGAAAGGTAATATGGTATGCAGATTTGGATAAAGACTTTATATGAGTATATTTGTACAAAAAATGGAATGTTTGTGTTTGGAGAATTGTTGAGTATTATTGTGGCAAAGAATGGGATAGAAGAATAGATACATTAGTAAAAAAAATAGGGAGCTGGAGAGATAGAGAACTAGTATGGAGAGTAAAAACAGTTTAATATATATAGAAGTAAAAAGAATATGATAATAGCAAGAAAAGTAGTTTACTGTTTAAGGCTTGATTGATAGCAACAAAAGAATATACACATAAATAGAGAAATGTGGATAAATTATTCTGCAAGTTATATAAGGAAGGAATGGAAAATATTAGAGATCTGTTAATTGAATGTACAAGCAGAAATATACAAATAATGAAGTTGTGGGAAAGTGATTATACAGAAAGTGGATTCTTGGTTTTATGCTGGGTTTTGGAAAAGGATAAGGGAGATCTAGATATAAAGGCTATAGAGTTGACAAAGATAATGTTGTGGAAATGGGATGGAGTAGGATAGAGAAGAATATGGGAAAAACTTAGGGTGGGGAATGGAAAGGGGAGATAAAGTGGCTAACAGGTTTCTCTGGCCATAGTGGCCGAGAGATTCCTGACTCCGATAATGAAGCCATAGTGCATTGCATCACATAGCCAAAAAAATTTTGGCTATTGCTGACTTACATGATGTAATCAGATTGAATAAATTTGTATATCCCGTTATTGATAGAAAAAAAAATGAAACAATGAGAAGATCATCATTGGAACTTAAGCTTGTTATATTAAAGACGGAAGAGAATCATTTATATTTAGGGTCAATGAAATAAGGCAGATTAAATTAGGAGATATATTTTTTATTATTAAGATGACTATTGCAAATACTGCCATTGGATATAGTATTGTGAATGATTGATTATTAGAAGCTCCATGATGTGGAATCCATTCAACATACACACACACACACCAATAATCACATAAATGAAAGTTTAATTTTTTTATGATTGGGTTTAGAATTAAATCTTATAAACAGAAATAAATTTTTATCATTTCAATAACTTTTTACCCAATACATTTTTCAAGCAACCAAATATTGATTACACATGTAGGCATTATTGGACAAGGTTTACAGAAATTATATAGTATGATATTTTTAGCATGAATTTAATGAAAGACTATGTAAAGAGACAAAACATTTCTACATCATGAATTATTTACATGTAAGCAAATCCCACTGAAAATGAATCCAAATTTATCCAAAACTTTATATATAATGTACTTCCTACTTTTAGAACCAATATCAAAAATTTGAGATTTTGAACATAATTTGTGAAGAATAAGATGAACTAACGATTAATGTAATGTGTAAAAATAAGTCTTATGAAGATGAAACATCCAGGAAAATAAAAATAGATGACAGAAGATGCAATAACAATTGTAAACAAAAGAAAAGAAAATAACAATAAAAAAAAAGATCCAGAAAAATGAAGGAATATTATTTGCATATTAAAAATGAAAGCAAACTTGAAAAAACAAAGCAGCTTTAGATCATGAAATCAAAGGAAAGTTTCTGCTTTGAATAGGTTTGTTGAAACATGCCCTTTATAATCAATGTAACAAAATTAAACAGAAATGGAACTAATAAACAGAAGAGCTATACAGTAGACCCCTCTGCAATACCTGTGAAATTTAAATATAAATCACAATATAGATTTCAAAATTTGCAGGTATTAGTAAATCAAATTACATGAGTTTTTAACACACACACATATATATATTTATGAATGTACTGCATGTACTTGTTGAAAATATATGTAATATACATTCACTTGAAAATGTGTAAAACATTTACACATATACTGCATTTTCATGTAGTATAATCTTTGTCAATTAAAAAATTAAATAAAAAATTAGAAATTAAAGTAGTTTTAGTACAGTGGATTGTATCCAAGAATTAAGAGAAATTATAGAAAGGATCGATGAATGAGTTGCCATTATGTTTTGGATTTATAGATTACGAAATGGAATTTGATTCTATAAGCATTTCTTCAGTGATTAAAGTATTGGATCATGAAAGTATAAGCCCAGGATATTGTTATATTCTGAAGAATATTTATAAAGATGCAAAGCATCAATTAGATTACATAATGATACTAGAAAGATTAACATCGAGAAGGATGTATGATAGGATGACTCCGTATCTTCAAAACTTTTTACAGCAGTGCTGAAAGAAGTATTTTGTGGATTAGAATAGGAAGCTAAAGGAATAAAAGTAAATGGAGATTATTTAAGTCATCTAGATTTTGTCGATGATAGTTATTTTTGCAAATAATACTTTAGAGCTTCAGGAAATGTTACAAGAGTATTCAGGTGAAAGTAGGACTAAAAATAAGATGAAAATAAAGATTGATAATGATGAGTTAGAAGTTAATAACTACAAACATCTTGGTCAGGTTATTATTGTAGATGGAAACATAATGGATGAAATTAATCAGAATTAAACTTGGTGTTTTTGGTAGAAATAACTTAATATTAAAAGGAAACATGCAAATGTTTGAAAAGGAAGGTTTTTAATAAGTGTATTTTACCATCTGAGACTTGGTCACTTAACAGAAGAGCAATACAGAGACTTTAGACCACTCAAAGAAGTATGGAAAGATGCATGTTTTATAGACATTGTTGAAAAAATTAAGAAACTGGAGTTGGGCTGGACATATTGCTAGAAGAGATAATAGATGAATAGTTGAAATCTTAAACTGGATTCCAAGAGATTGTAAAAGACCTAGAAGTAAACCACATGTGAGATGGATGGATGAAATAAGGAAGTGTATGGAAATGATGTGGAGAAGAGAGGCTAGAGATCAGAGAAGATGGATTGGACTTGGAAAGGAGAGACTTCATCCTGCAGTGGATTGATAATGGTTGAAAATGATTAGATGGAGTTTGATAATACAGGGAAATATATTCTCAAAACAAGACTAACTATATCTAAAAGGTAAACATTGAAGTTGTTTGGGCCATAGAAATTGATAGCATTATATCAAAAGTTTTACAGAACCTAAAACAGAATCAATAAACCTATTGATTAAATTATGGAAAACCATTAGGTCTGTCTGCCTGGAAGAAATTGACAGAATATGCAAATTATTGTATTTATACGTGTTGCTGATCAGCTTTATGATGAAAATTCTTCAGTATAAATTAGAATTTTACATTGAAAGAGTTATTCCAGAAAAACAAGCTGGTTTTAGAAAAGTTTGAGAAACAAATGACTTTTTTTTTTGACATATGCTGAATATTTTAAAAGAAAGAAAAAGGTGCCTTACCGATTATAACAAGTTCATTGATTCTTTCCTAAATTATAAAATGGGCTCAGGAAAATACAATTTTTTGTCTATGTAAGGAGTACTTTTTGTAATGGAAGAAACCAAGTATTTTTACATTATCAAAGGATTCGGATAACTTGCTTATTCCACTTGCATATTAAATAAGTAATGAGAAGCCCACAAGACATAGCTGACACCATGCTTACTATAAATAGAGAAAGGAAAAGATATTAAATAGTGAGAAAATAATATAAAGAAAAGATATATGACAATATGCATAACAGGTTATTTTAAGATAGATGGAGAAGAGATATAAACCACTGACGGTTTTTATTTCCACTAAAACATCATATGCTCACCATTTCTTATATTTACCTAAGCTGTTAAAATGGTAGAAACTCCATACAGTAGTGTCACTCAGTGTAAGCCATAGATGCTAGAAGGTTTGTGCATTAAAATTCCTATTCGGTGGTCTACTCATCCAATATCCTTAGATTAGTTTCTAGCTTGCGGCCATCATCAGTAAGAAACCTTGGATATGAGAGCATTTCACCTAGATCTTTGGATCTAATGCAACCCTCCAATAGCCATCTTTTACTGTTTTAGTTGGCTATAAAGCTACTAGTCCAAAATGAAAATACAATGTTTTCAATTCAAGTTCCTTCGCTTATATAAAGATCTGAATCCTTTGACTTAATATTTTCAAACATTAAAATGAGTATTGTCATTCCCTTTCAAACATTGTACAAACTTTATGTAAGTTAAAAGTATGTCAGTTTTAAAATTATTTCCAATCTTTTATTTTGTTTCAATTCTCATTTCCAGCTGTGCATATAATACTCCACCCAATCATTTAATAAAATACTAAATATGTATTCTTACCCTTTTTTCATCTTTCAGTCTTACCCACTCCTTAAATTATTACACTTTAAGACCTTTCATCAGTAAATTTAATTTTCATGTTTTTTTCAATATGTGCCGTAATAATAGTTCTATCTTTTACACTATCTGCAATTAATACCATATTATCTGGGGGGGGGGGGACTACCATTTTTCATGTTCTCTTGAATTTTCACTCATATACACAATCTTTTTATCATAGCTTCCAATTTTCTTAGCAATCTTATTCTTGCTTAATCCCCACCGAATTTTTAAACTCCATTTGTTATTTATAAAAAATTTTAATCACCCTTAACAATTTCAAATGTTATTTTTTCAAGATTTCTCTGCTGCATAAATATTCTCATTCTATTTTTTTTTTGTTTATTTGTTTTATATTCCAACTTTAATTCCCAGCTGCCCATATAATTCTTTTTTAACCATTTATTGGACTATATTCTTAGTCATTTTTTCTAAACAAATATCTCTCACTTTTTCGACTTTTAATCTTAGCTAACACTTAATTACTGTTTTAAGATAAATTAATTTTTCTTTGTTTCTATCTCTGTACATTCTTCTAATAACGGTTCTGAATCTTTAATACTCTATTGTTTTCATAAAAAATAAACCTTTTTTCATATTTAAGAATACTATCTAATAATAATTTGATTTTCCTATATGTCATTTTAATTATTTAGAAAAAATAAATATATTGTCTCTTATCCATATCCCTGAATGGATTCTGTTCTAAATTCCTGATAAGATATTTTTTCATCCAAATCCTAATCTTCATCATCATCAACCATTATCAATCCACTGCAGGATGAAGGTCTCTCCAAGTTCAATCCATCTTTTCCTATCTTTAGCTTCTCTTCTCCACATCACCCCTGCACACTTTCTTATTTCATCCATCCATCTCACATGTGGTCTCTTTCTGGGTCTTTTACAATCTCTTGGAATCCAGTTTAAAATTTCAATTGTCCATCTATTATCATCTCTTCCAGTAATATGTCCAGCCCAACTCCACTTCAGTCTTTCAATAAGGTCAGTAACACCCGTTTGTTGTCTTACCCATACATTGCGTTTTCGATCTCTTCTTGTTACTCCCAACATACATCTCTCCATACTCCTTTGAGTGGTCTGAAGTCTCTGTATTGCTCTTCTATTAAGTGTCCAAGTCTCAGATCCATAAGTAAGAACTGGCAAAACACATTTATTAAAAACCTTCCTTTTCAAACACATAGGCATATTTCCTTTTAGTATCAAGTTATTTCTACCAAAAGCACTCCAACCAAGTTTAATTCTATGATTAATTTCATCCATTATGTTTCCATCTGTATTAATAATCTGACCAAGGTATTTGTAACTGAACTTCTTCTAACTCATCATAATCAATCTTTATTTTCATATTTTGAGAAAATCTATTAATTATTACTTTAGTCTTTTTAACATTTATCTTTAGTCCTACTTTCCTCTGATAACTCCTGCAACATTTCCTGTAGCTCTAAAGCATTATTTGCAAAAACAACTACATCATCTGCAAAATCTAAATGACTTAAATAATCTTCATTTACTTTCACTCCTTTAGCCTCCCATTTTAATCCACAAAATACTTCTTGCAGCACTGCTGTAAAAAGTTTTGGAGATATGGAGTCACCCTGTCTTACACCCTTTTCCTAATCTTATTTATTATTATATGTAAATATTTTATAGATTATGGATATTACTATTAGTTAACAATGTAAAATATTTTCCCTTTCTTTTATATACTAATATAAACCTTAACATATTTGCACATATTCCCCTAAATGCACATTTATATCTTAGCTGCCGAAACATCCACTTTTCTTGCTTTTTCTTTTTTAATATAACTATTATTCATTTATTCTGAACCCATCACTCTCTCTGTCCATCAACTTTTTTATAACTTCAATTTCTGAATTTAATTGGCCATTATATGTAATAATTTATTTCAAAATGAGGTTATTGGGAATACCTAGTGCTATGATTCATATATTATAAGTGTCAGTTCTTTAACATAGTGATTTATATAACTATTTATGTTAACATTGCACAGACACACACACATATATATGCAATAATTATATAAGATATATTTTTCTTTTGATAGGCATATGAAGAATTGTCATCTGAAAAAGATGCTTCATCAGACATACCCACAACAAATGAAATAAACTGAACACAAAGTTCTAATATTTAGGGCTTTAAAATGAACATTACTTTATTTCCAATCTAGGAAATTATTATGTTCTATCTTTGTTTTAAATAATGATGTTACCAATTTTTTATTTATATCATTTTTCTATTCCAATATATTTTTGAGTGTATTTATATATATATATATATATATTTAAATGAACCTACATATTCATCCATTCAGAATCAAGTATTCTTAAGCACCCATAAATACATAAAAGCATGATTTTGTTAAATGTTGATGTATTTGGGTTTTTTTTTTTTTCTAATACCATTTTTTTTTAATCAAAATCTTCCATTTTTCAAAAATATTAATTTAAAAATGTATTATATATATATATTTGTGTTTGCCAAGTTTCAAAACCTAAATTCTTCCATTTTTACTTGGCATGGTTATAAAATAAGATTACAGTAATTGCAAATTTCAGACTGTGTTTTTCATTGCAATAAACATTTTCTAATTATTTACAAAATGTTATAACATGTAGATTCATGTTTGCAAATAAATTTTGTAACCAATGTTCAATTCTTTTAAAATAATGACCAGAAAAAATGTCCAACATATATTTGGAATTTTTATTATATGTATATCTGTATATGTATTCATACATAGGTCAAATGATTGTTCATTTTTTCCCCATGCATAGATCATTCTAGGACAGTGGTTTTAAAAATCTCCTGATTGGTGTCCAAGATTGCTTGCCTATATTCTATTAAAGTTATAGTTATTTTATTCAGGATGTTTGTGAATAGAATTAAAGCAGAGATCCAAATATAATTTTATGTAATATTAAGAGATTCTACTGAATTTCAAATTAACCACTTCAAAGAGGGGAATCAAATTAAGGCAAAACTGTAATATATTGCTTGAATCATGATATAATTCTATAAAAGAGTAAGAGCTTCCAAATATTAGATAATTTTAAACTGTGCAAATAGTTTAGATAACTATAATCAAGAAAATATAATGACCCACAAATTTTCTCTATATTCAGAAACCAATAATTAAGGAAGATAATTACATCGCAAATCTCAACTTTTTTTTCAGTCATTCTGACATTAAGTTGACAATAACAGATAAAGATAACCTTTCATTTAAATTAAATAAATTAATGCAGAACCTTAGAACTAATGAATATACTAAATGAAAATAAAAAATATAAATAAATATAACATCAATTGGCAAACAAACACAAAGCTATTTTATCTTACATTTTAAAAGCATAACAGATTATATCATTTAGTATTAATACTATTTACACATATAATGATTGTAAATCTATTATTATAAAGCGTTGAAAATTTTGAAATTATTAAAGCGGAAGTTAATCTCCAATAATGTGCTATTTCTTAAATATTATAAATCTCCGCGCACTTGCCTGCCAGTGCTTTATAATAATATATTACATTTATAAGTCTAATCGTAGGTAGTTAAAAATGAAATACTGTCTTTTTCCTGCGATAGGTTTAACTAAATTTGTACAATTCAATATTTGATTATAACATCACGTACACACTAAACTCAAACTCTGATTTAAGAATGGTCAGTGAAAATTGGTGTGTAAACAAATACACTCTAAACTTAAGTGATTCACTTAAGTTTTTTTAAACTCATACTGGCGGGCGAGTGCACGGAAATTTATAATATTTAAGAAATAACGCATTATTGGAGGTTAACTTCCGCTTTAATAATTACATATAATGATTGATATTTTCCCCCCAAATTAAAAGATAATGTACTATTTGAAAATTCATGTGGTGTATATATATAGAGAGAATATAAAATAAAGGCAGGTATGGCTCAACATTGTAGTGAAGGTTATAGTTTTATATATATATAGCATCAATGTTTATCTGACTAAATCAGATTAAACTTTGTATATTTACTCTACCTAAAAATAATTCTCTATTCATACAACCATTATCAAAGGGTTATCTATATGAAAGAAAAATCCTAAGCATATTTTAAAATTCACTCCAGCCTGAACTTCCACCCTAACTCCTGAGCATGGCAAATGTGCTAATCAAGACTGATTATGAGAAGAATCTAGGAATGCTGCATAAAACCAAAAGCTATTTCCTCTTCCCTTGCCACTCTCACAGTCAACACTGGTCAGATTATAAATTTTGATGAAACAAAATCCTTTTAAATTTAATAAATCAGATTACAAGACAGATTTTATTAAAGAAGCCATGAAAATGCATAAAAGATTGTTTAAATTTAAAAAAAAAAAAAGCTGATACTTTAAAATTATCTAATATTTGATGACCCTATTCACGTAAAAAATTACATCATAATTTTCACTAAGACTGATTATGAGAAGAATCTAGGAATGCTGCATAAAACCAAAAGCTATTTCCTCTTCCCTTGCCACTCTCACAGTCAACACTGGTCATATTATAAATTTTGATGAAACAAAATCCTTTTAAATTTAATAAATCAGATTACAAGACAGATTTTATTAAAGAAGCCATGAAAATGCATAAAAGATTGTTTAAATTTAAAAAAAAAAAAAGCTGATACTTTAAAATTATCTAATATTTGATGACCCTATTCACGTAAAAAATTACATCATAATTTTCACTAATATATTATAATTTTGTCTATTTTTTTTTTCCAGTGCTTAATTTAAAATACAATGAAATCTACTAATGTCATGAGTTATTCTCATATCCTTTAGAGTTAAGTCACTATTGGTTTAAAGAAAAAAAACTTATTAAAATAGTAGGTAGCATTCAGAGTCTTTTTAAGAATCATTCACCTATTGATATTTCTTTAGATTGTCTTCCACCTTTTTTTTATTTATGTAGAAAAAAATCATTTGATATCTTTATCTGTAAAAATACTTGTGTCAATATATATATATATTAATTAATATTAATAAATGAAACTATTAAGTACTAACAATAAATATTAATAGCTAAATTTAATAAAAAGTACATAAAAAGCATTATTTGGTATTTCAATTTCTGTTCCACTTAATATTAATAGATTGGTGAATAATTTGAAAAATGTGATGCATAAGAAACAAAAACTATTATGTATCATATTATATGCAGGTGTAATACTTCACATGTTGGGGAAGGGAGATGTAGTATTGAGAATGATTAAAAGAACATCAGCTTTTATATAAACTATAAAAAATTTATATATATAATTTTATAACAGCATCAATTTTAATTTGGAAACCACTAGAATTTTTCAAAGCAAAGAAACCATAAAAGGAAAACTAGAAGCAATTTTTATAAACAGAAGTATGAAATCTTTAATTAAAATGCAAAGCACAAATATTAAAATTTACCAATCTTGGGATATTTACATTAATACTTAATAATTTTATTCATTATTATTAAAATTATTAATTTATATGGGTGTTTTATTAGGTTTATATATATATATATAAGCCTTATAATCATAATTAGAATGTTCCAATTCGTATTTCAGGTAATTGCTCTCTAGAAAAATTTTAGAGAAATAAGATAGAATTTATAAAGTTTTATTTATAATCATTATAATACTTTTTTTTAGCAATTTTTCTCAGACTAAGCATCTAAGTCAATGAAATGAAAGCAGTTATTAAATCCTTAAAAGTAATTGCAATAAAATGAAAAACAATTATTTCAAATGTTCTTAAGTATCCAAGTTGAAATATATTTGTGTATATCCACACAAATGTATTTGTGTACGAACTCAAATATTTATTCAATCTTTTATCCATGATTGCATTTATTTCAATTTGTAATTTTTTCCATAATTTATATAAAATATTAAAATAAGTTTTTAAAAAATTATCTTCTTAATGTGTTTATTATATATATATATTTTCTCATGTGTCATAGCATCAGCCGGAAAGCGAACCCGCTTACCCGGGACAACTGCTTATAAAGCAGGTGTCATTGACCTCTCGACCACCAATGCTTGACTTATTATATATAATTTGTATTTAATATGTAAACAATTATTTTCTTAAAACTTTAATGAATGTATCTTTAGGTATTTCAATATTTCCAAACATTCTCATCCGTTTTTTGCCTTCTGCCTGTCTTTTAAGCAACTTCATTTTTCTTGTGACATCACCACCATACTATAAAAAAAAACAAGAAATTTATGTGTATATATTATAAATATTTAACAAAGAGAAGTCAATTGTAATTTGTACAGAAATATAAATACATAAGGGATAAAAAACCTGAAAGTAAAGCTTTCAATTATAACACAAAACTTTCAATCCACATTTCAAGCCAATTGTGCATAGCCATCTTATATTCCAAAAGTTTAAGCAGTAGGTTTTTTGGCTATATATTTTTTGTGTATCATCATCATTTTCAAACAGTTTAGATCCACTGTAGGATGAGATCTCTTAAAACTTAATTCAGTTTTTCCAATCTATAATTTCCCTTTCACACATAATTCGAGAGAATTTGCTTTTCTTATCTATCCATTTCATATGTATCTTCCAAGATCTTTTATAATCTCTTGAGATGCAGTTTAAGATTTCAATTATCCTTCTACTGCCATTTTTTCTAGCAAAATATCCAGTTCATATTTATTTCAGCCTGATATCAATGATATTTGTGTGATGTCTTGCAAATTTCACTTTCCATCACCCCAAAATACTCTCAACATACACCTCTCTATATTATATTGAGTAGTTTGAAGATTTTGTATTGCTTTTTTGTTGAGCATACAAATTTCACATAAGAATTGATAAATCATATCTATTAAAAAGTTTCCTTTTCAAGCATGCAGACACATTTCCCTTTAATATTAGATTATTTCTATCAAAAATCTTCTATCCAAATTGTTACATTTTTATCAGTATTTAATAATCTGCCCAAGGTTTTTGTAAATATTGATTTTTAATTCACGATTATCATCATTTTATTCTGAAAAAAAAAACCAACAACAACTATTTGAACATTATTTTATTCTTTTAGGCATATTACTTTCAATGAGTGTGATTAAAAACTAAAGTGCTATAATCATTTTAACCCTGAAGTCATAGTAATTTATGTGTTCAATAATTAGCACTTATAAGTGTCTATATAATAGTAACTTCTTTAAATTCTGACACCTATCTATAAAATAATCTATAAGATGCTCAGAACATTAGTATTTGGTCTATAAACTAGAAGGGTCTGTTATTATCAAATTATTTCACAATATATAGATTATCCCATTTTGTCTAAAAAGAAAAATTGTTACAACGGAATTTGGCCGCGTTTTCAGTATGGGAATAAAATGAACAACAATAAATTTTCCAAAAGAAATATTTTAAGGTGAGATTTTTTTTACAATATTGCATTTCCAAGGAAGAGCAGTACTCATAAAATTCAATGACAGAATCTGAAGAATATTTACAATTAAGCATGGTATTGAAGACTTTCAGATAGATATGTTTACATAAAATCATAAAAATATTTGATAGACACATCTCCCAAAAAAAAACATCATTTGATACAAGTGACCATATTTGTATTTTACTGACTGGTTTGTCTAATCATAGCTAAACTCAATCTCTTTATGCATTGATTTACTTCTAATATAACAAACAAATATTCCTTTATACAACTTGACAAAACCTTTTTACAGTTTTGACTGTCATGCAGCCCTCTTCAGAGTTATAACATATGAATATAAATTAATGCATAGCATATATTACATGTTATCTAAACTATATATAAATAATATTTTTATAAAGCGCAGATGGTATTGAAAATTAAATTGAGAGAGTGCAAACTTCTCAAGCGCTTGTGACTAATAGTCACAAGCACTTGAGAAGTTTTCACTCTCTCAATTTAATTTTCTAAACTATATAGTATATTTGTATTTATATATTGGACTATTTCCATCATAAGTCAACCTAATGTGACTACACACAATATATGGAAACCACTAATCAACTTTGCTCTTAGGAAAAAGTGGAGAAATCAGGAGGAACCTCACAGATAAGCACAGTATATGAAATTTCTACTGACTGTTGCCTTTGGCAGGATATCTCAGTTGGTTAGAGCATCACCTTAAAATTCAATATTCCCAAGCTAGTACTGTCACTGGTCAGGCCAGCAACATCTGAAGAAAAGGGGAGAATAATACCTCTCAACATTGTGCATATACTAACCTGTGTGCTATTACTAACAGTTGAATGTAATTGGAATATTTAAATAAAGTTAAATTTTTCTAAAGACATTCAATACTCATAATAGTCCAATATATAAATACAACTAAAACACCATCATCACAAATTTTCAGCAAAACACTATGTAGAATATTCTATGTATATTACTTAATAAAATCTTTTTATACTTTCAGCTGTCCAGCACTTTCTTCAGAGATTTAACATAATTATGTATATAATTGTAAAGAAATCAAGTCATATATTGCATGATCTAATTTAACAAGCTGGTATTACAAATGTTATCTAATGATCTTGCCAATAGCTCTTAACAAGCTTTTCAGAATATCCCTAACCCCTGATAGGTTTCTGCTGGCTTCCTCAATGAGATGTTAGGATATTCAAGCATTAGATTTAAAATACCAAATTAATCCCAGCACTTTATCTAATGGTTAACTATTAAGTAGAAAATCTGAAATTTTCATAAACATCCATATGTCTTCAAATCCAGCTATCTAACTTAAATAACCATATGGAACTGAACTAAGTTCAGATGCACCATATATTAATAGCTTTAACAATATAAAATTGCCAAAGCCTTAATAGCAAAAAATATAATTGCAAAGAAATCAAGTCATATATCACATAATCTAATTTAAAAAGCTTGTATTATAAATGTTATCTAATGAGCTTGCCAACAGCTCTTAGCAAGCTTTTCAAAATATCCGTAACCCCTTAAACCATATAGTTTAGATAATATGCATAGTATATGCTATGAATTCATTTATATGTTATAGTTCTGAAGAAAACTGCAGATGGCCTGTAAGAAAGCTTTGTCAAATTAAAAATAAAGCATTATAAAAAGTCTATAAAAACATGACTATTACTCTCTATTTTTTTTCTAGTTACAATGGCCACAATCATTTAGGAGTGCCACTAACAATAATGTTGGCAAATATATAAATAGAGACACTATTTTCTCCACACATTTGTTTGAAAGTAGATTCTTATAACAACAAAGCACATTTTTTTAAAAAAAAAACAAACTCAAAACTATTCCTGAAATAGATTGTTAGAAACTGGAAATTCAGTTTCATAGAAAAGATGACCTAAAGATATAAGTAATGTATTTGATTCAGTTACATATAAAGTATATGTGAACTGACATAAAATTGTGTTTGAACAGCTGTTATTGTTTTTGAACATGTGCATATAAATAATGAAATTTAAAACCTTGCACAGTGATAGAGTGATGGACTCCTGAGTCAGAGATTTTTGAAGTGCAAATTAATAACTGGTGCTCAAACACCACACAACCCCTATCCACAAACAACCTAATTATTTAAATATTTTTTGTCTGAGTTTGTTTAGCATAGTGATAAACTACAAGTTATAAGAGCTGAAGGTTCCTGAATTGAAGTTCAAGTACTACTATTTGCGCTCGATGACCTCTTCAATAACTAAGCACTCAAATTTAAATAGTTTTATGACAACAAATGATTGTATTATTATAACAAATTAAAAAAGCTTTTTTGTTAATGATTTGTCGTCTTAACTTTTGTTCGCTCAACAAAGTATGGGGAGATATATGTCAGGAGTAACAAGAAAGGATTGAAAACTAAACATATGAGTGCAAGAACTAACAGATGTCACAGATATCATTGAAAGAATTGGAACTGGGTAGACATATTGCTAAAAGAGACGATAATAGATAGAGAGATAGATTTGAAGTCTTAAACTGGATCCTAAGAGATATAAGAAGATTTAGAAATAGATCACATGTAAGATAGATGGATGGAATAAGGATATGAGATTGGAGAAATTGGGTTAAAGTTGCAGAGAAAAAAAATAAAAATTCCAAGTTTTCACAGTACGAGTTCATTTGTAACCAACTTATGGCAATATATATTAATTTTGAAATGTGAAAGTTGTTACTTTTTACAGGATTACAAATAAAAATCCTTTATTTATGTTTAGAAAGAAATCTGCCATCCCATTTGCATCACATACCACATACAAATAGTAGATTCAAATTTAATATCAATTAGCAATCTGAAGAACATATAGTATGGTCTTTTGATTTGCCGTCATATTTTTAAAATATCCTTAAATGAAATTATTTCAGTGATTTTAAGTTATTTTGATTAGGGATCCATGTTTTGTTTCTTTATAATAAACATGACATAATAACAATGCTGTATACAATTAATATAGTCTGTCAGAGATTTGGATAATAAATATTAAATCTTGTCAACCAAGACTGCTATTCCAATCCAAGAATTCTGAAAATATGTCTTTCATCGCTAGCAGGTAAAGCACCTAAAATGAATTCAAAATATTAAGAACATTCTGTAGATCATTCTTTGAAATGGCAAAAATAGTATAATCATCGGCATAGTGTAAATCTAAAGCCAAGAAAATAAAATTATTGCTTTTGTTTTAAATCAATTTAAATCGGCATCAAATTTCTAATTCTTCTTGATGCTGGCACTTGAAGTGACCTATAAACTGTTTCAAATACCAGTCGATAAAATGGAAAACAAAGTTGGAGAGAGTGCACATTTCTGCTTTAAAAACAGTTTTAATAACAAATGCCTATAATTTCCCATCAGGAGTAATAATACTTCCTCTCATTCCCTCATGTGGAAGTTATGTAATATGAATAAACGTTGGTGAACAGCCAACTAACTACAGACCCTGACACAAACTAGTTTGGTTAATTAAATGACCAGACCAATTCAATAGAAACTATGTATAAATGGCACTTTTGTTACTAACACTTCTGACATTTGTCTGTGACAAAAGAAAAAAACAACTTAATTTTTTAAAATATCTGAGTTTCTGGTAACAATTCATTTATGACCAAAGCATTTTATTCAACAAAATCCTTGGCAATCATTTTGACATAATGGTTAAGAATGATATTCTAAAATATATATTGCAGACTTTTCCAACTCCTTTATTAGAACAATAGAAACATCTTGAAGGTCAGATGTCACAATTTTAAAGGTGCTTAAATTCCTCCAAAAAATTCCAAATAATATAACACCAATATATGTTTAAATATTTCCACAATCTGATCAGGATATTTCTCTTTAAAATTGCAAAGAGCAATTTTAGCCTCACCAAACTGAATATCTGTCCAAATCTAAATGAGTATGTAAGATGAATATAAGATGGATATATCATTAAAAGCTATTGTCTTAGTTCTTGTTGTCCTATTTAAAAATTGATAAAAATATTCCATTCACCTGAAGGGCCCATGTATCAAATAAACATCTCAAATGATCACAATCAACAATGACTGCTTAGTATTTCCTTTGCAATTTTAAATCAACAATTATTTTTACACCATTTTGTCAGATATTGAATATTTTCTTTAAAATTTCTATATTGCTTATAAACTGGATTGAATTAAATTATATCAGAATGTTCCTATGCTAGGGGAAGAGGGGATAGCCTTTATAATTGAAGACTTGCTGCAATTAAGCAAACAAAATGCAAATAAGCAGTTGCTGACAATGGAACAGCATTTGCTACAAGTAGTGAAGGGAAGAGTGATGTGCCAACTTCTACAAAATGCCACAATTTCTATAATGACAAAATGTAAGGGTGGATCTTGACTGCCATTAAATAATTCAACATCTGTTGCTGCTGTATCAGCAATAGCATTCTTCCAAGTTGGTGGAAAAGCATTATGAGTGACGACAGCAAAGAGGAAAGTTCGTAGATAGATAATCATTTTATGAGAACCAGCTACTGCATCAAGCCTATAATGAAAGTTATTAGGCAAAGAAGGCAATGGAAATACCTTATAATTTCCTTTTTTCATTATGAGTATGAACACAGGATTGATTCAGATTGATGATGAGAACTTAACTAAAGGGTTTTGATTTCTTACCTGGAAAGAGTAGGCATGGAACTACTCCGGTTGTAAACCTGCAAAATTTTCAAGATAGTGCATTAAAAGAAGAGACATTGCTATGACATATGAAAAAAAAAAAAAGAAGAGACATTGAGAGTTGGTACATGAAATGTAAGGTCATTGACTTGGAAAATTTGAAAAAGAAATGAAAATAAATAATATTGATATTATGTGATTAAGTGGGAGAAATATGGAAAAGTAAAATGTAGAGATGTTATTTTATGCTGGTGGTGATAGAGTAATAAATGGAGTTGGTATTGTTGTTGGCAAGAAAATTTGGAATAGTGTCACATAAGCTAGAATATGTTAATGATAGACTTACAATGATGAGTATAACTAAGTTCTAAAAATTTGGCATTCATACAAGATTATATGCCAACTACTAATGATGATGATGTAGAAATAGATGAATAGTATGAAAAAATGAAGGAAATAATATGAGTGAGGAAAAATGCAAATATATTGCTTTTTGCTTTTTGGTGATTGAAATGCTGTTGCAGAGAAAAGTAAGGAAAGAAAAAGTTGGGAATTATGGTATTGGAAAAAGAAATATTGACTTGTGGAATTTTGTAAAGAGCATAATTTTGTGTTTGCAAATATTTGGTTTAAAATTCATCCAAGAAGACTGTATATATGGAAAAATCCATGTGATAAAGAAATATATCAAATAAATTATATATTTTGGTAGAAGATAGATATAAAAATGCTATTAAGGATTCACACCTGATATAAACTCTTATCATAATGTTTGTGGCTAAATTAAAAGTGAAATTAAAATAGATGAAAAGGAAAAGATAAGTAAAATGGAATTTAGATAAATTGAGAGGAATGGAGAAAGGAATATTTAGTTTCATATTTTAAAAAATAATAAAGAAGAAGAGTATTAGAATGATCCTAATAAACACTGGTATACAATTAAAGCGAGAATATTAAAAATGGCAAAATATGTGAAAGGAACTATTCAATTAAGGGAAGCCGAGTAACCTTAAGTACTGGAAGGAATGTTGAAGAAAATAGAAGAATATCAATAATGAATACGAGCAAATAGAAAATTAATTAAAGAAAGAAACAGATTTAGCAAGATAAACATGGTTGAAAGATAGAAGTGCTTCAACAGGTAAAAAAATATAATCACTTGAGACAAAAAAAAAAAGGTTAATAAATGAAATGACTGATAAGAATGGAAAAAGATTAACTGATGGGCTCATATATTGAAAAATGGAAAGAGTATCTTCAAAATCTGTTTAAAAAAGAAAATGATGCAATTAATTATGAAAATTGAAAGTGAAGATGTTTAAGTAGATTAACAAGGTATAGACATATTGATAAAAGAAGCAATTAAATCATTTAAAGAAATTTAAAATGGCAAAGTTGATACTATAAGAGTTGTAATAATATGTTGGTCTATGTCCATCATCTATCAGTAAATGTTGAATGTATAGAAAATTTTAAATTATACTGTAGAATTTTTGAAAGAGAGGGAAGTGTTATTGTGCGTGAAATTATTGGACTGTGCAATCTGATATATAATAAAGGAGTTAAGCCTAAAGATTTCTTGAGGATGATAATGATTCCAATTACTAAAAAGAAGAAAGTTGTTAGATGTGAAGAGTACCAGAAAATAGGTTTGTTATCTCATGTTCCAAAAATATTTAGAATTTTAATTCGAAAAATTTATGGGAAGATAGAATATTATATTGGAGAAGAAGAGTTTGGTTTTCAGAGAGGGAAAAATACAAATGATTGCAAATAGACATTGAAAAAATAAAAGAATATATGTCTGGATTTGGAAAAAGCATTTGATAGAATAATCTAATATAAATTTATGACTATTTAAAAAAAAAAATTAAGTATTTTTGAAAGAGAGAAGATTGATTTGGAATAATGAGACTGAGGAAGTGAATATAGAAAGAGAATTCTGCATGTCATCTATTCTAAAATTTTTAATGTTTACTTAGAAGACATGTAAGATAAAATATTTAAATTGCAGAGGAGCTAATATTGAAAGAAGAATAAAATGTATAAGATTTGCAAATGATATGGCTCTTACAACTGAGAATAAAAAGAATCTCCAGAATATGTGAAATAAAGATTAATATTGAGAAGACCAAGTGTTTGTGGATAGGAAGGAATAGAGATTGATATTTATAATTATATAGTTCAACAGGTTAAAGTATTTAGATATTCGAGTTATTGTTTGAATGAGGATGAATGAAGACGAAGTTAAAAAAAGAATAGCATTGATAAAGGAGTATTTATTAAAAGAAATAAAATATTTTGTAGACTTTTGAAGAAAAAAATTAAGGAAAAGATTAAATGCTATATGTGAAGTATATTATTGCATGGTTGTGAAATGAGAAGACCGAGTAATAAAATTAGAAACAGATTGAAAGCCTTTGAGATGTGGTCACAGAGAAGAATGGAAGGATGTTTTGGAAAGACTAATGAAAAAAGAATACTGAGGAAATTACAGATAGAAAAAACAAATTGGATCGGACACTTACTAAGAAAAAAATAATAGTTTAATGAAGGATGTTGGGGGGGGGGTAATGAATGGAAACAAATAGAAAGATTCGAAAAGACTGACTTTTGCTAGATGATGTAAGAAATTGGAAAAGATATGTGGAATTAAAGATCTGGATGATGAACAGAACAGAATAAAGAAAAGAATGAGTTAGCTATGTGATTGCTCCCTGGATCTATCTATTGAACGATACCTTATTGACTGTTTATAAATCTCTGTATATAATTTATTAATTTTCTCAAGATTAAAATACCACAATAATTAAAAGAAAATCAATATCATCAAAGAACCGGTCAGGATTCTTTTTTTCAAGGAAACCAAACCTAAGAAAGACCTTATTTCTATTCACAACATATTAGCCTAATAATGTGATAGTTTGAAATTGCTAATTTTGGTGTTGAATGGCTGTTGAAATTTGGCACAAATAATAGATTCTTCCAAATAAACATCAAATTTCACATTAAATATCTTTGGAAGAGAAGTGATTCTTTAACGCAATTATCATTTTAACTTTTGGAACATATTAATCTATGACCTGTTAAGTGCTTGGGTAATATGAACTTTTGTATTCAGATTCCTAACTGTAACATATTCCATTTACATATTGCTCTGAGTATTGTTGCTCCCAAGTTTCTTTCAAATGATTTTCTAAACAATATATTTATGAAAGTTAATCCGTGTGTTGTGCGAAAATTCATAACCACAGATCATTTGAGTTTAAAACATCAATTTTCAATAACTCTGCCTCAAAATTTATTGTTCTTACATTAAAGATGTCAAGAACAAAAGTTCACTTTTTTAATGATATCAATGCAATAACAGATTCTAACAAGAAATAAAAAATTTCTTTTACTGAATTTGTCTCAATTTAATGTTGGAGCACAAACACTGATAAACTGGACAGAGGCACTACTATGAAGATCAATATTAAATTTTTATTATCACTCATATGTGAACCCTATCAGTTCCCTGATTGCAGTACATAATCCCATTATCGTGGCAATACCGAAAATAACCAAAGTCATGAAAGACTTGTAACAAAGAGGAATTACAACAGCCCAAGTAATTGACGGCAGTAAAACAAAAAGACTATAGATATACAAGAAAGAACAAAGAGAAGTTAAAAGAATATAAAAGCATCTAGCTTAAATGAGTCAATATTATGTCTCATTAGGTATCAGAAGACATTTTTATTTGGACACTGCTTATTGGTTATTCACACTTAATTCCATATCCAAAGGTCATACCATTATCTATGATCCCTATTACAGTACAGTAATTTGAGTTTATTATCTAACATATATAATAGAATTCTTTTTTATATATATTAGTGTATAATTTTTCATTTGTCTGTGTGGGCAGTCACTAGTTACATATTTCCTGCCACTGATAATCAATTTTTGAATCTGATATCGGATAGTAACTCAATTCTGACTTTGTGTAATTGGTTTATTATATCTATTAGTTTAGCTTTTGGCATTTGATATTATATATACATACACATAAAACAATAGTGGTTGTAAAAAGCATTGTAAAAGTAATAAAGAACTAAAATGATATTAAAATTATACATATAAAACAATAATACAAATATAATTTAAGCGAATATTATTGATATAAATTTACTATTTTACATATGAAATGTTTATATACACACTATACACATCACATATATATTTATAACATATCTATTTAATGCCAGGGTCATGAATAATGTTGTAAAGATTTCATTTATTATATAACATGAAAATATATATATGAAAATTTTTAAACAGTAATCTAATTCAAAAAACTACACCTAGATGTCATCCTATTTAGAGATAGCATAAGAGAAAGTTATATAGTAAAGATGGATTGCACTTAGCAAAACAAGAAAGTGAAGTTTTAGGGAATTTGATTTATAAAGAATATAGTTCAGGAAGCTTATAAAGGGGAAGGGTATTTTAAATTGCAGTGTCATTAGAAAGAAGAAGAATGTATGGGATGTAAGAAATAATGGGTAGCTGATTTAGATATAAATGTAGATATGGAGAGGGAATGGATCTGTAAAATTAATGGTAAATAAATTACTTATAAATGTAATGGAGAAGAAAGAGTCAAAAGAATTTATAAATGAGTAGTTAGGAAAGAAAAAATTGATAAAATTGGATATTTGAATATGGAAGGTGGTAAGAGACCAGAAAAGTGGCTAGAATTAAACAAAGCAGTTAAAAATGAAGAGCTTGAGGTATTAGCAGTAGTGCAAACTCATCTAAGAGAAAAAGAATCTACACTGAAAGACTTGGTATGGCAGGGTATAAATAGAAAAGAAAAAGGATGATGGTATAGGAGTTATGTCAAAAAAAATATTTAAATACTGTTAAATGTCAAGAACATTTATGGTTTGAGATAAGGTTAGGAAGACAAGAATGGATGGTGGCTATAGTGTATATAGCTACTAGAGATAGTCAAACTATAATGGAATAGAACAGTAGCATATATGAATGCCTAATTAAGGATAGACAGAGTTTTAAAAAAAGGGGGGGGAGAAAATAATGGTTATAGAGAATATGAATGGGGCACATTGAAGAAATTGATGATGTAGATAACAAGAATGAACATCTTTTGAAAAATTTTGTCAGAGAATGAATTTAAGTATTGGAAATTTATCAAATATTTATGAGGGACAATGGATTTGATCTAGAAATAATATATTTCACACAATAGATTATGTATTAGTAGAGAAAGAGGGAATGAATAAAGTATGGAAAATTAAAGTGTTTGATAATGAAGAGAGAGTATGTAATAGTGATCATAATTTTTTTATAATAGAAATGATTAGTAATGTGATGGAAAATAGTAATAAAAGTAAAAAGGATAGTGAAAGATATGGAAGTTGAAGAATAAAAAAAAAAAAAGTTGAAGAAATCATGGAAGAGTTGGTTGGGGATGAATATAAGGACTGGTGTGATGAAGTAGAAAAAGTGGCAAATAGGGTTTTAGGTTAGAATATTCAGAAGACTAAAAATATTGGAAGAATGAGAGTTAGTAAAGTGTTAAGGAGAGGAAAAGTGCATGCAGAGAATATAAATGTGTTATTAGGAACAAAGAAAGTGAAAAAGATGTTAAACTTAAATCGGAAAAGTATTTTAAAAAAAGAAGTTGGCTAAAATAGATAATTATATAGAGAAAATGAAATTAAATAGTAAATTGTAGGAGGATATTAATAAAAATGGAAAAAGATGAGAATAAAAAAATTTGGGAATAAAATTAAAAAAAAGGAATGTAAGGGAGAGAGAGAAATAGTATTACTAGAATGATGAGGAAAGTATAGCTCTAAAGAAGAATTAGAGACAATCTTACATAAGTATGTAATGGATATAGAAAAGATATTAGAGGTGAAGGTCAGAGTGATAACAAACATTAAAGAATATAATAATGGAAATATTATAGAAAATGAATTGAATGAGGCAGTGAAGAAATTGAAAAATGGAAAGGCAAGAGGTTTGAATGGATGGGCAGCAGAGAAGGTAATGAATTTAGGAAATAGGACAAAATTAAACTTATTATTATGTTTTAATAAGATGGCACAGAAGAGAGATTTTCCGGATAGTTGGAGTAATACAAGAGTAAGGCTACTATTTAAAAGGAGAGTAAGGATGCAATTTTCACATATATGGTAACTAGAAGGTTCGCAAAATGGATGGAAGAAAATAATGTAGTGGTAGAAATGCAATGAGTTTTTCAATCAGATAGATGTATAGGAGATAGTTTATTTGTGGTTATACAACTTATAGATATGAGTAGGAATATAGTTAGACAGTTATATATGGTTTTTATTGATATAGAGAAGGCATATGATAGAGTAAATAGAAATAGATTATGGGTAAATTTGGGACTGAATGGAGCTTTGGTGGATCTTATTAAGAGACTGTATGAAAATAACTACTATACACATCAATTAGAGAACATAGAATCAGTTAAAGTTAAAAATAGGGTGGGACTAAGGCAAGGATGCCCTATGTCACCTATTTTGTTTTTTATTATATTTGAGAGAAATGGAGAGAGCAATAGAAAGACTAGGAAGAGAAGTAGAGATACCATTAATAGATGGGGAGTATATACATTATCAGATCTTTTATTTGCGGATGATGTCTTCTTGTGCACAGAAAGTAGAGAAGATATGGACATTATGCTGAGGACATGTGCAAGAGTAGATAAAGAGATGGGGATTAAATTTAGTGAAGAAAAATCAAAAGTAATGATGATTAATAATGGGGAAAAGAGAAAAGAAAGAATTTTCCATTGGAGAATATAAAGTTAAGTGTGATGAATAGATATAACTATTTGTGAATCATCTTGAGTAATCAGAAATATTGCTTGCATAAATGGAAGAAAAAAATTGATAAATGAAGCAAAGAAAAGAAAGGGATTGATAAAGAAATTAACATGGTTTTCATATACTAAATATGAAGTGGCTAGAATTGTATATATGGAAGTAGCAGGGTTAACATATGATAATTATATGTTAGTAAAGGGGTGTCAGATTACTTAGAAAAAGTACAAAGAGAAGTAGAAGACATGCTTTAGATGCAGATGTGTGGATGGCAAATGAGAGAATTCAAGGAGAAATAGGATGGTCAAGTTTTTATATGAGAGATGCAAAAAGCAAAATGAAAATGTTCGGTAGATTGTAATTTATGGATAATAAGAGAATAGACAAAATAGTATTTAATTGGGTTATAAGTAAAGGACAGGCAACAAGATGGGTGAGAAAGTTAGTACAATATGCAGAAGATTTGAATAAAGAATTTGTCAGTATACTTAGACAAAAGATGGGATGATTGTGTTAGGAGAATTGTGGAGTATAATGGCAAGGAATTGGATAAAAAAATAGATGCATTAATAAAAAATAGGGATTTGGAGAGATGGAGAACTAGTATGGAGAGTAAAAAGAGTTTAAATATATATAGAAGTAAACAGAATATTAGGTGCAAGTTAATTTATGATAATAGCAAGGAAAGTAGTTTACTATTTAAGGCTTGAGCAGGATTTTTAGCAACAAGGAAATATACACATAAATGGACAAATGTGTGTGATTTAGTCTGCAAGTTGTGTAAGGAAGGCATAGAAAATATTAGGCATCTGTTAATAGAATGTGAATGCATGCAAGCAAAAAGGGTGCAAATAATGAAGTTGTGGGAGAATAAATATAAATATAGTGATTATACAAAAATGGGTTCTTAGTTTTTATGCTGGGTTTGGGAAAAAATAAGGGAGATTTGGATATGAAGGCTATGTAGTTGACAAAGATTATGTTGTGAAAATGGGATGGAGCAGGATAGAGAAGAATGTGGAAAAAATTAGTGTGGGGAATGCAAAGGGAAGATAAGGTGGCTAACAGGTTTCTCTGAGCATAATGGCTGAGAGATTCCTGATTCCGAAAAAGGAGAAGCCAGAGTGCATCGCATTGCACATAATGGATTTATATATATATTTCAAGGAAGAGGATAAATCATTTTCAAAATATAATCATATATAGATGAAACAATGCATTATAAAATTATTTTTATTTTCCAACGAATTATATATAAAGGACAAGTAAAAATCTAATGTAAAAAAAAAAAACATTTTCATATACTATTAATTTAACAAGATAAAAAAAATCTGAATCTAATAGATATTAACAACTTTTACATTGTTACCTATTTACAAAAAAGTAATTAATTTAATCCACAACTAATATTTAAATTATTTCTGAATAGCTACAATATTTTTAGTAAGATAAAAATTAATTTGCACTTACACATTTTGCCAGAACATTCTTCCTTAATGCTTTAATATTTTCTCGAACAATAATTTTGCTTCCAATGGCTGCTTGAATGGCAATCTCATAGAGTTGTCGTGGAATAGTATTCTTTAATTTGTCACAGATTGTTTTTCCTAACCCTCTCGCTTTGGAAACATGAGCAATGCAAACTAGTTCTTCCACTTCACGACCATTCAGCAGAAAAGATAACTATATACAAATAAAAATAATACAATTTATCCAAACTTCAAAAGTGTGATTTTGGTAATAAAAATAATATTCAAATTAAGGTTATTACTGAGGAAACAGAAATATACATGAATTTACAATAATTTTCCCAATAAAAATATAAGAAGTTAATTGGATGTGATTGTTTTTGTGATGTATATATCAGAAAAAGTATAAAGTGAATTACAAATGTTATGCTCAGAGAAATGAGGGACTATATTTAAGAAGACAACATACATAAAGAGGTAATAGAAATATTTAAACAACAAATAATCTTCTTTCATATAAATTACTAGTTTCAAGTTTTTCTATCAATACTTTTCAAAAAAATTATATACATTGTAAAAATCTTTTGAAGAAAATATGAGTGTCAGACTGGAGCATAAGGTCCTTAGATCAATTCCAGTTTGGATATCCTTATGCATACCCAAGCAAAACCATTTATTTATTTTAATATATGTTAACAATTCAATACTTTGTTGTCTCCATCCATGCATTCACTCTTCCGGTTACTACTTATTAACATCCACAATGTCATATTAGTATAAAATTTAACCCATTCTTTGTCAACCTGCTACAACTTGATTGTCTATTTTAATGATAAAGATCTGTTACACTATCTATTTTTCTCTCTTGCTAAAAGTCATAAAATTGACTTGTGATTTGGATGCTTTACATTATTGTTTTGTCAGATTAAGATACTGTTCATAAGGGGTGGGTTTTAAAACTTTCTACATATAAATTATAAATGTGCTCTAAAAGTATAATTCTTGTTGTGAGAGCAAAGGATTTCATTTCAACATTCTTCAAATTTAATAATATCCTGGGTTTAAATCATGATATTCCAAAGCTCTAATCATCCCAGAAAAAGATGTCTAAATACAAAATAATATTTAAATTAGATTTTCTTATTAAGTATAAAAAATACTTGACCATCTGTGTGTTAGATAGGGGAAAAAAAACTATTTTTAATTAAATTAATAAATTATTTAACAATGCAGTTTTTTATAATAGAGGTGGACAAGTTCTATCGCAGTAAGAACTACGTATAATATTTTTCACACATTTCCGAATGTTCAAAAGCTACTGTCCATCAAATATCTAAACACTTTTTACTAACCAAATATAATAATAAAATTCATGTTAATAATCTTTTAACTGATACCATTTAAAAGGTAAAAATTTAATTTAAAAATTTATTCCTCTCAAGGGAAAAGAGAAATTTAAACGTGAAAAATTGAAAAACAATTATTCAAGAAATTAATTTTTTTAAATTGAAAAATAAAATAAAATAGTGCTATAATTCCTCTGTAAGGAAAGACTTCTCAAATAGTCCAGTGTAGCGGAACAGTGAAGGAAAACCAATATTCATTAAGCTTTCTAATTGCTGGAAAATTTCTAGTTGAGAAAACCGGATACCCTTTTACCATGCAATATTGAATGATTAACTGATGGGCTAGCTATCTGAAAGAAAAATCCATGCCTGTTACAAGTTTAATCTGGGTGCTCCAAATCCAGGCTGTAGGAATGGCAGTCAGATGCCTAATCATAGCACCATGATATTCTTTTAAGTAATATTATTTTTAAAAGAAGTTTTTATCATGATAAAACAAAGAGCTGAAATGGTGTACTTCTCAAATTCACTATTAGTACCTATTTCTTCATGGTGAAAATGCACAGAAAAGTCAATTGCTGAACAACTATGAATGACCATTCAAATGATAAGGTTGACCTCAGATAATGGGATTGGCTTAACCTGTGTTAAGGATGTAGGATGTGCCAACTGTAAAATTTACTAACTACTAATAGCAGAATAAAGAAATGTATAAATTTATTATTATTTTAGTATGCATATATGATATGGATGGACAGAGAGACATAACAATTAGGAAAAGACATCATATAGCATTATAGACTTATAAGAAGATGGGCAAGCTTACAGGCCACATGAAGTGTCGTGTATCATATTGCTGTGATTAAAATATAATTTCAAACTTAGGAAGATGATACTTGAAATTTTTTCAGATTACAGTTGGTCTTAGAATTAGATTGACTTGTAAACACTTCGACATTTGTAGAGATTAAAATAAAAGATTTGATGTTAGATTTTTTTTTTTAAAATTACAATAATAATAAAAAATCCTATCATACTCAAGCTGCAGTTCCAGTTGTGTCAAATGTTCTGCCATAGCAACAACCAATGGAAGAAATCCAGTGCTTAGTCACTACTGTTATATATAGGCCGAAATGTAAAATATTGGAATCTACTTTTAATTGTTTTGGTCGTAGAACACACACCCACTATTAAACTGAAGTCTTTATATCAATATTTCCCCCACTGCACGTACAGATCAATTCTATTTACTAATCATTTTTATCAAAATTATTCATTTGGATTCAATTTTATCTGTTTAAATGTAAAAAATAAATGAATACTTTGAGTATTCAAATGTCCGGACTACAAAGACTTTCAAAATTGCTGTGCAATTGTGTAGTGCATAGTTTAGAGGGAACAATGGTAACAATATATTTTCTTTAACTTTCACTCATTCTTTATTGCTTCATATATTTGATTTTTCTTTTGTATATCTCTCTTTTTTTTTAAGTACACATTTACTTCTTTCCAGCCAGTGTTTCTTTAGTATATTTTATTTTGATATTTTTAGATATGCATTTTGCAAAACACTGCCAATAAACATATTCATTTCATTTTTAATACACATTCTATCATTTCACCATTCATTAAAATATATCATTAATTGCTATATAATTTTTCTGCTTTCTATATATTAATCATAATTCTTCACATTTATATAGATATCAAAACTCTGTTAACATTTTTATTTACATTTATCTTTATCATAATCATATACACAAATATGAAAATGAAGATTATTATGAATGAAAAATATGAATAAGCTTTTAGGCTCTTCTCATGCATTGGTTTTTTATTATAATTAGTTGAAGAAGATTGTTGTACAATCAAAACTGTCAGCTTATTTGGAATATTTAATAAAGCACTACAATGTACTCAGTACAAATGGAGTATTTTAGTTTTATTGCTATTTACATTACCATTATAACTATTTTTTTTTATAGTAGTGACATTTTGAGTGGACCTTATTTGCCATCATGTACATAGTACTTCTAGTAACACCAACAGCTATCCAAAAATTAAAAATAAGAGCCAAGCAAAATATCAATGCTATAGTAATATTAAATGATACATATGAAAAAATCTAAAAGCTGTATTCACACCCACATAAAATGCAATAGAAAAATCATAAATATTTCTTACTTTTACTAAATCTGAAGGTTGATATCCCATATCTTCGTAGTCAAAACTAAATAACAAAAGAATAGTTTTATAAAATGTTTCTTTAAAATTTTTTACTGTTATCAAATCTAGAACATGTTAAGAAATTCAGAAATAACTAATATATTCAAGAGTGTATGCATTCATAAAAATAAACATATTAACTTGATAACAAATGAAGATAAAACAAATATTATAGATAAAAAGATAGCTTTTAGGTAATCCACTGCAGGGCAAAGATTTCTCAAAAAATACCTCACAGATGAATAGTGAAGAAGATAGTATTCATTGGGCTGGCCAATTACCAGGTGATGAGGGTTTGAAGTTTTCAATCTTTGTTTTACCCTCTAGCTAAGAATAACTAAGTAGATATCTCTTTACTGATCAATAATGGATAATTTTCTGGCTTGTCTATGGGACTACCATCTGAAAGAAAATTCCCATGTTTAAACTGCAAATAAATATATATATATATATACATGAATACTCTAGTCCATCAGTAATATCTATAGCCACTCATAATAAATGTTATCATTATTAACATTCCTCTACTTGCCAATCTCCTTACATAATTTAATATATCACCTCATATTTTGATCTAAAAATCATAAACTCTAATGAGAGATTCATCATAAAGTAATCAAATGCATCATTTCATTACATGTCTATATGCTTAATATCTGCTACAATTTTCATATTTTGGAGGTTATATTCATAAATAATAAAATCAGATCAAGATTTCTTTCAAGAATTATCTGGATTAATGATTGACAAATATGCAATCAATTTCAGATATAGTTAAGAGATAAATAAAATATGACTTGTGATCCAGTGAATGTGAGAAGTAGAATTCCTACCATGTAGAAAAACAGGAGGATTAAACTATATGAAAATAGGAATGGAATTTGAAAATGATCTACAACTAACCAAGAAAAAAAATTATAAACTATATAACAAAACTCTATATTTTTATAGTGAGTAAAAAAAAAAAGGCAGGATTTTTTTAGTGATGAAAAATTTTAAAAAAAAGGTTAGTGAAATATTGTTAAAGATGAAATTAAAAATCAATATAACCATGGGCTCATAGGAGCAAAACATCTTTCCAGTGATGAAGATCGTATCATATTATAATTGTACTTCTTTGTTTTACAACCCACAATTCAACCCTCAACTGATCGATGGAATGTTTATTTTCTAGCTATTAACAGCTAACTAAACTACTTGACTGTTATAAATATTAATCTGACATTATATTTCAATGATAATTAAATTGATTAACTTTTACAACTGATAGAAATCTTCAACTTCTGTTGATACTAATAGTTAATTTATTAGTGAATTGCTTAATTTATAAATCAATCTGTAAATAACATGGAGTATCATTCTCAATAAAATTATGTCTTTCCTCAACTTCTTCCTATTTCAATGAATATATTAATTTTATATAGATTTATGGAATGGATGCCAGCTTATATTTTTTAATTCATTTGTGCAAGAGAATGATTTGCTATGAGAGTGCCATCATTGAACATCTCTGCAAAATAAAGACTCGTGAAATCTAACACTTCTACTCACAAATCTTTTTATCAGTTCAATCCTGGTTACAGAGCATATCTTTTGTAGGCTCGTGGTCTGGTTTACATATACAGATATAAGCTGAATAAAAAGATAGATGAACTTTAATTTAACAATAATAATTTAATATTTTTTTTAAAACAAGACATACCAAATTGGTGATATGATAATTAAAATTACAGCCTTACATAATATTATATAAGATCATAAAATAGTATAGATAGACAAAAAAAAGAACAAATTATAAATTCATTACTTTAAATAAATCGTCGTATTTTGACTTTGACAACATCTCAAATGAAAAATTACTATAACAATGATTAACAATCTCAATTATAATTTAATAAATTATTAAATTGTCCATATTTTGAATTATTGTGATTTTATTGCATGCCCTGTTAGATTTCATTCACTTTTGACAGTGGTCACTTGTGCATGAAATTAAATTTAAGCAAATCAAACACAATCTTGGATTAAACTTCCCACAGAGTGACTTATGTATTTAAACTCAAAAGCAAAATCTAAACTTCTGCCCCTCACCCTGACACATTTACAAGAGCAAAAAAAAAAAAATCAACATTATAAAAGAAACCTGATATATAATAATAAAAATTAAGAAAATTTGATATCACAGAATATAAATAAAATCTGTATTCAGTAAACTTTAATTATAAATAGTTAAATAATATAACTTGAGATTTTATGAAAAGATATGTACGCATACTACTATAAATTTTTAATTCTTCTGATTTCTGGGTTTTTTATCTATATTCAGAAGATGAAGCCATACTTGCTTCAATGCAAATTATTAATTTGATGAAAAAGGTATCAGATTCAAGTCTTCAAGAGCAACAGACCACAATTTATACCATAAGTTGATAGGCTACATAGGCATGAGCACTCAAACTGTCATCTAATTGGAAATTTCATGCTGTTAAGTATAAAAACCATCATGATTTCTAGAAATTGTACATTATTTTCTTTAGCAATTTCTATCATGTTTTTGTGGCCTTTATAGTCTATGGCAATATTTTAAGGCTGACATTGGATCCCTTTCTCTTTACAATGATTGGCTATGACTTACTATCTAGCAATAGGGATAGTGGATTTGGGAATTAAAGTTTCCTGAATTTTTAAAAAAAAAAATTTCAACTTGTTCACTTGAATGGATTCTATTGAAAAACTTATCATATTATAAATAAAACCGAATTTTAAAAAAACATATCAAAATCTAGATATTAAAGATTAAAATTATCATTCCAAATTTTGCACCTTAAACAGTCAAAATAATTTACTTAAATGTAAATAAGTTTTAAAAAAAATCGAATTAACAATTTCTAAATTTGTTTATAAAATTGAGATGTCAAATTTACTTAGTGCAATTAACTATTTTTACATTCTGTGTGTGTTTATATATATGTAACATTGTAATCATGTAAAAATAAAAAAATAGTAATACAAAAAATCAAAATTTAAATGGCTGAAGATGATAAAATAAGAAATTATAAATTATATTTCGCAGTCATTTAAATAGTAAGAATGCAAAGAACGAATAGTTAACTTTCAATAAATTATGAAGTAATAATTTTCAATTAAGTAACAATATAAATATTTTCTCTAAATTTATTTTTATTTGGAAATTTGTTATATAAAATTTCTATGTGAAATAGAATATATAATTAAATAGATAAGCTTTATATAGCAATACAAACAAACAGAATTAAAAAGGCTTTTGTTGGAATGCAGGTTCATGACATTTATGGAGGATATATGGTATTTTGTCAGAAGCTTGGAGAAATAGAGCTGAGAAATTATATCAATTTCCAAATGAATTACATTAGTTGGAGTATGGATGCTAAATCTCAAAGCACTTAGATGCAGCAATAAGATGTTAAGTGTTGCAAATACTAATGTGCCATTACATTTTAATGATGATTAACTTTCTTGATAAAAATATATAGCTGCTCCAATTTTTGTTCAGGTCGTGCATGGATGTAAAAATCATATTAATTGTATTAACTAATTTGACATGCCAACTTTATAAAAAGTTTGAAAAGTTTAAATATAATAATAAAATTTGATAATTTTTTTTTGTCTGCATTTTACTTTCGATTATGTAAAGTGCAAAAAATTTGGAATGAAAACTTGAATTTAGAATTTACAAAAACATCTGGACTCATGCTATAAAATTTGATGTTCACTGGAATTTTAATCATAAAATTTCATGTTTTCTTTTTTTATAATATATATATGTGTGTGTGTGTTTTACATTTAAAAATTTAAATATATTATATCATTTAATAAACATATATAGACTGTATTATCCTACCTTGTATAAGAGTGGGGTCTAATGGAAAAATATTGAACTGTCAAGATTCAGATATTTATGCCTTTAGCCCACCTTATGAATGAAAATTGTTCACAAAATGTATGCATAATGAGAGAATGGTCTGAGTTTTTATGCTGGTTGACATCTACAATATAATGGAATTTGAGACTAGGGGTGTATTGATAAAAATTAAAATAGCTCTTAGAATTACTAATTGATCCTCAATAATATATTTGATATAGACCACAGGAGTAATTTGAAACAATCTTTCCAGACAATTATAATAAATTGCTGCTTTAACAACTAGCTATATTTAGAAGATTAATAGATAATTTCTGGAATTCTGAACTTTAACTCAATAGTAGCAATTTATAAAACTAGTTGCAAGGAAATCAAAGCATTAATAGGAATCAATTTAGGAATACATATTTATTCAGGCAAATAATTTTATTCCATTTCATAATGCTTGTGTCTTTTGTCAATGAAATTCTGGGTAGTGCAAATTTTTCCCATCATTATCCTCAGTTTTAAAGTTTCCAGTGAATGATCCAAGATGAATTGACCATAAGGGCCGAACAGCTGACAACCCTTCATTATATCCACCATGAAGAATCAAATTATCAGATAGCACAAGTCAAACACATCCAGTTGATCAGACAAAAAACAATCTTATAAAGCCTATATGTGAGTGTATGATATTCCAGTATGGTTGAAAAGTTTTTATCACATAAAACATCCACGCCCTCCCTTCCCCCCCATACATTTCCCCAAAATCTAACACTTTACAAGACACAAAACTTATTGAAGTATTCCAAAATTAAAAGAATGTGAAAGTGTTTTATGATCACTGAAGAATATTTTTAGGTGAAATTTTGTAATGGCTATTTGGATGCAAAGATTAATCTGACCACACCAATTAAACCACCACAATACTATCAAGTATATCTCGGATAATATAAAGAATTTTATATAGTAAATTTATTTCTTCTATTTCACTTCTGCTACTTGGCATAAGTTTGAGTAATTAATAATTGCCAAACAATACTGTTTAATAAATTCCTATCCATTGCTATCTTATAGTTTCTAGCTTATGGCCTCCATCAATGAGGAGTATGGCAGAGATTTATTAAATATTACCATCTGGTATCTATTAATTACTCAATCTTACATTATGTGGCAGAATTAGAACAAAAGAAATATTTTTGCCATATAAAAGTATTGTGTAAGATGGGATCATGTACTGTTTTATTGGTTTCATTTGAAATGCTGCTTTTGATTTGTTTTCTTCCTTATCAGATTTTGCAGAACTGCTAACTAAGATTATGGAAAAAGTTTATATTGGTTTTAGTAAGTTATAAAATGCTCAAGGAGAAGCATATGAATCAAAAAGTATTTATATCTAAACTTAAAAGTGTCTGCTTTCACAGACATAGCAAAATCAGAAATTTTGCCATCAAAATTTTTAATATGTCTGATATTTTATTAGATAATAAATTCTATTTATTCTACAAATATATTATCAAATTCATCACTTCATTTCTACATAGTGTACTTCATTGCTGCCATCTATTGGAACCTTGAGCAATCAATAAATAAAAGATTGTCACTCCTTATTAAATACATATCCAGTTCTACCTATCTGTCTCCCCAGACTAGTTTCTGGCTTATGAATTTCATCAGTAAAGAACTTCGGTTTTGATCTGGTGTGCTTAGATTCTTTGGAGCTAATGTGCTTTCCATTCAGTAGCCACCTTTTATCCTTTTTTGTTTTGAATCCAAGCCAATTTTCTAACATGGTTGTATAATTCTGATACCAGTTCACTAATTCTATATTTTGGTACCCTTAGTTTTTAAAACAACTGGAGGCATCTTTAATCTCTGGTCACGATTGGTATAAAAACAAAAAACATCATTATTTCAAGCTAACATAGAAGCAGAGTTTATTTTATTTTACTTATTCCTTTTATTATATATTTTAATAATCAATAGATGCTAAATGGTAATGCCTTTTAAATCCAATTCTTTTAGTATGCTTTAATTTGTTTTTAATAAGTAATAATAGCAAATATGACAAAGTTACTTTTCATAGTAATAAATGATAAAATTTTTAAGAGTTAATATAAAACACCGTGAATTTATAATTAATAAACATGTTTTTACAAATTACAAAGCTATATTAATATATTAATCATCAATTAGGTCTGCTGGATTTCATCTTATTATATGTTTACTGGAGAATCAGGGTTACACACGGTGGCTATTCCTATATGATTAAGAAGTGGCACTTATTAGTCCCTGACTTATCTGCTTGTAGCAAATGCAAATCGTGCATAATTAGTGACAATCCAATCTATGCATATAAGGAAAGAATTGAAAGATTTAATAAAGCCACTAGAAAACTTATTGACTAAGAGGAATTTTTACAGATTCCTTTATAAAGTCTGTGAACAAATAAATGCTTAAAAAGGTAAAAATCCATATACTAAATAAACAAATCAACTTACCTAGCAAAGCCAGATGAAAGAGACTTTAATTCATCATAAAAATCTATTACAATTTCATTCATAGGTAGAAGAAATTTTATCATAACTTGTGCATCATCCAGTATCACTAATTCTTTCTGAACCCCTCGTCGAGTCTTCCAAGTAATATAATATATAATTAAAAAATTAATCAACATTTTGAATTTTAATAGACAAAGTACAATTAAAGAATTTAACTATCATAATCATATCAGTTTTTCGATACATGATTAAAATTAAAATAAAACAATATTATTGTTGTAAAATAGTCTCCCCGTAATTTGAAAAAAATATTAATAAAATTAAAGTTTTAATTTATTAAATTTTAATTTTTTTAATTCACAGTCAATATAATTGTAAAACATCACAAGCTAATAGCATTAATGTATTTTTAATCCCTTCATTATAAACTGCTTTCAAACTCACTGAAAATTTAAGTAAATTATACTTTAAAACAGGGAAAACTCTCCATACAGTATTGCCACTCAGTGCAAGCCAGAGTAATCATGTGATGTTTATTGGCTTTAAACTATACTTTTATTATTTATAGCTTTGTATATATTGTATATAAACATTTTTTGTATACCCCCCCCCCCCCTGTTCCTGAAGGTTCTAATGCTAGTAAAATTTAAAAACCAAAGAAATATAAAACAAATTTTTCCAATTTAAAATTTAAAAAAAAAAGTTCTTCATTGATTTCAGTTGAATTAATTAAAAATATTAATCATAAACTGAATGATAAAAAAACCAAAAACAGGCATCATATTGCAATTAGCATATTAATTACTCATTTTTTAATGAACTTTTTTTTTTTTTTTAAATATTTACGTCTTATTAAAACCCATATTTTTCAACAAGTATAAGAGAGGTAAAATCTGTTGAAAAAATTATTGATAAAAATATCAGCAAATTTACATGTTTCATGTGTGTGTGTGGATAAGAGAACAGAGATCATTCACATCATGTTAAAAATTAAGAGACTAATTTATAGAAAAAATAATAATAGATGAACTTGGATCTCAAGAGATTGTAAAAGATCTAGAAAGATACTGTGAGATAAATGGAAGAAATAAGGAATTTTTCTGATTTGTTGTGGTTAGGGATCCAGAAAACTGGACTGAACTTGGAGACTTCTTTCTGAAGTTGATCGATGTTTGAAAAAATGATGATGACTAAAAATGCATTTTTTTTTCAGAATTCATTATAATATATATGTGTGTGTGTGTGAAAATAACTAATCATAGAATTAAATTTGTATGGAGTACTTTTGATAGAAATAACTTAAAATTAAAAACAATATATATTAAGGCCATAACTTTAAGACTATGTGCCTAAATACGACAGTAGGGACGTCTACAAATAAAAGATTTGTAGAGGTTCCTACTATCGTATTTAGGCACATAGTCTTAGACTATAGCCTTAATATATATTGATTAGGTAATATGCCTATGTGTTTGAAAGGAAAGGCATAAATATTTTATCAGTTCTTACTTATGAATTTGCAACTTGGGTGTTTAATAGAAAAGCACTACAGAGACCTCAGACCACTTAACAATGTATGAAAATGTCTATGTTAGGAGTAACTAGAAGAGATTAAAAATAGAATACATGGATAAGAAAACAAAAATAGCTCTTACAGACATCATTGAAAGAATTAAGAAATTGAAGTGGAGCTGGGCTGGACACATTGCTAGAAGAGATGATAATAGATGAACTATTGAAATCTTAAACTGGATCCCAAGACATTATAAAAGAAAGATCACAAGTGAAATAGATGGATGAAATATGAAAATTTTCCAGTGTGGTGTGGAGAAGAGAACTCAGAGATTGGAGATGCAGATTAAATTGGGAGAGATTTTCATTCTGCAGGAGCTCAGTAATGGTTGAAAATGATGATGATGTATTAAAATAACATTTTATACAATTCACTATTTTCAACAAAACAAGTCTCACAATTAATGGAATCATTAAGAGCACCAATATAGAATGAAGTGTTGTATCAATTTTTGCTGTGCAATTTAGTGCAGTAGGAGACTGTAGACTTGGGGCTAAAAGTTGCAGGAGTGATTTTCCTAAGAATAATGTAAACAAAAAAAAATTATCAATTTACCCCATTGAAACGAATTGTTGTGTTCAACCTGGCACTAAAAGCGTTCAAATGTCACATGACCTCCGATGTAACTAACCATATTACTGATAATTTTAAATAATTTAAAATAGTGTTAACTTTAAATTGTTAAAGTATTAAACAATTATAAACATTCCAATGGTTCCTCGCTCAGGAAAACATGATGTTTGAGTTCCGAAATAACAAATTGAGCTTTGGCCCAGGAACCTTTAGCTTTAGACTTCACCATTCTACCATTGGACCAAACCATGCAAGGCAAGCATTAAAATATAGTTTTATAAGTGGCAACTGTGTTACAGTTTGTGATTCTAAATAATTCAATAATTAAAATATTTGCAAATATTTTGTGTTTTATATATATATATTTTTAAAAACACATTTTATATCAATCAGGCAAGATAACTAACGTAAAAAGAAACTACTGCAACAACATAACAAAATTACACTTAAAAAAAAAAAAAAAGAAAATGCAACTTACAGTATATCTCCCAATGATATAGAACATTAGAATTAGGAATATAATATCAAAATATATAGACTTCAAATGATTTTCATAAGTAATTACATCAACAGTAAAAATATTATTATAGACACCTTCATCATTTCATTTGTTAAGTGATTATTTGCATTATCATTCATCACTACACATAGAAAAAGTTATCAGATGATTTATTGCTTAGGAAATCACATAATATTCAAACATTAGAAGTGACAAAGCCAAATTGCAATTTATGGACCTGTAATTTTCGAGTTTATTACTATATCACTGAATGTTAAACCAATAAACATCACATGATCACTATCTCTTATACTAGCACATAATTGTTATTAAACAAGGCAAAACTCTCCATACAGTAGTGCCACCCTGTGCCAACCAGAGTAATCAATGGATGCCAGAAGGCTTGTGCATAAAATTCCTATCTAGTGCCTACTCATCCAATATCCTCACTGACGAAGGCCACAAACCAGAAACTAGTCTGGGGATATTAATAAATTTATTAATAAAGACTAGGGAGTTAGAGAGATGGAGAAATAGTATGGAGAGTAAAAAGAGTTTAAAGATATATAGAAATAAACAGAATATTAGGTGTGAGTTAATATATGATAATAGTAAGGAAAGTAGTTTATTGTTTAAGGCTCGAACGGAATCTTTAGCTACAAAAGAATATACATGTAAATGGAAAAATATGGGTGATTTATTTTGTAAATTATGTAAGGAAGGAATAGAAAATATTAGGCATTTGTTAATTGAATGTAAATGTTTGAAAACAGAAAGGGTACATATACTGAAGTTGTGGAAAAATAAATATGAAAAGAGTGATTATACAGAAAGTGAATTATTGGTTTTTATGCTGGGTTTGGGAAAAGATAAGGGGGATTTAGATATAACGGTTATAGAGTTGACAAAGATTATGTTGTGGAAATGGGATAGAGCAAATTATGGGTAAATTTAGAGTGGGGAATGTAAAATAAAGTGGCTAACAGGTTTATCTGGGCATAATTGCTGAGATATTCTTGACTTCGTTTAAGGAGAAGCCATAATACATTACATCACATCACATCCTTGTTTAATATCACTGAATGGATGAATTTATAGCCATGATTTGGTTTAAATCTTTGTTGTGCATAAATGCAAACAGATCACTCTGTATTAATTATCATCAATGTCAAATTTCCTACTTATTTGTGACAATGTCTTGTTTTTTAATGCACTTCTCATCAGTTTTTGAAAGATGGTTTATTTTTTATATTCACAAGTAAGATAACAGGTATTTTGAATTCTAATGATTAGATTTTGATTGATACTATGGAGCAAACTTTTTTTTCCTACAATCTTGCAATATTCATTTATACACCATACTAGTTTAAGCATTTCTTATAAAAAACAGACATCTCAACTTCACTGTATGTTTTATTTATATTTGAGTTACTTTATAATGCTGACATACATACAACCCTATCCACATATATTCCAACAATAAAAGATGAAATGAGATCATTCAACTATATAAAAATATGGATGACTTCATGAACTCATTCTCTAAGGTACATTTGGTAGGCAAGAATTAAATTAGTACATTCACATATCTCATTAACAACACAGTCACCATCAGATAACAATCAAGATTTTTCTTTTTAGTGAACTCAGAAACAGACTTACAACACACTCCTTATATATTTAACCGCTGTTGAAATTAAGAAAAGAGGGGCTGCTTTTTGAAGAACAAATATCAAATTTTCTAATAATAGATTTGTGATAAGATCTGATTTATAATGTGGCTACCATTTAAAGCAGGCTACATACTAATCTACCAGAGAACTCGTGTAATATTGTCTTTTCTTGTATTTCATCCATTAATTTTATGTATTCTTTATATTGATTTTTCTGTCTGTGCAAAGTATATGCAATGGCCGATCAGTGCAATGTGCAGATTTTGAACTCCAGGTTAATTCCTTTATCCCTTCAGCATAAGGACACTGTTTAAAAAACATCTGTATTGGTTTTATCAGATTATGGAAGTAAGTTTTATGATTGTTCAATTTTTATGAGATTCTGATGACTAAAAAATTGGGTGATGAGATTTATTATTATGTTATGTTTATTTGAGCTTATAAGGTATCATATTATGCAAGATAATCTGCATGGTCAAGTCAGTAGTAGATGAAGGACTCTATAGAGATCAATATCCATAAATTGCAGCTCAACTCTGTTACTTCCAATGGTTGAACTTTATATAAACTCCAGATATAGAAGATTATCTTTAACTTAAATGACAACCAAACACTTTTAGGTGTCATAACTCAGATCATATCACCACTTTTTTTTGACACAAATTGATGAAAGTATTTGAACACACTTATCCAACCTTCAACTATTAAAATGAACCTAATTTTTATTTGTTTGATATTTGTAATAATTAGATTATTAAGGACTATTTAAAATAATTCCACATGGGAAATCAATTCTGAATTATTAATCAGAATAATCTATTTAAGATGTATAACATCAATTTATATATACTAAGTAATCTGATAAAACATCAGATGAATATCCTGTTGTGTTTTGTATAAATACGTACATTGAAATTCAAGTATAAGTTTTGTACTCCAGAAAAAGTAAAGAAAATATATTAGAGAAATATATTTTAGATTGCTGACTGATAAGGGTTTAATTAATGATTAAATTTGTGTAGAATGTAACAATGAAAAATATTTATGTATTTGCGATAAGAAAATTGCATATGATAATTGCCAAGAAATATTTATTAATTACAAATATTTCTTGACAATGGAAATTGAAAATACTAATTAAAAACACTAATAGGAAATACAAGACTCATAATGGTCAGGAATGAATCCTGGATTGCCGAAATCAAACCTCGATGTAGAAATAGTTTTGAGCAGCCAAGTGCGTTGTTCTCATTCCAGTGAATTTATCGAGAGAACGGTTACTGAGACATTTTAAGTGACAGATGTGAGAGAAGCATGAGAGTGCAGTGCTCTAGTGTGAAGCCAATGCGTTCACAAGGATCTGCAGAACAGGGCCAAAGAGTTTGGTAAACCGTAGAAAGAGACAGTTGTGAAATGCATTGTGGGAAGTGAACTATATATATATTGTGTTTGTGTGCAGCAATAACTTTTCACTATTAATAACTTTTCATTATTTATTTATAGTTATTATTCATTGTTTTAATTGTTGGTATTCCAAGTGCTTGTATTTCGAATATACAACAATCCAATCAACCACATCCCCAAGATTCAGCTTCTGTCTCCATCCTGGCCATCTACGGTAAACTTAAGTAATCAATAGTCATCGATGATAGTACTGTCATATCCAGATGTCCTATTTCTGGTCCAGATCTTTGTTAGGAAGGGCTTTAAATTTAAAACTGAAACTAATGCATTTATGCATCAAGTGACATTTATATTTTCAAAAGCCTTAAACTTTAAACCAAAATATCATCCTAGCCAAAGAGAAAAAGGAGTTTACAGTTAGCATTAATCTGCAGTCACTATGGTTAGTTGATGGTCACATGACAGATCCATACAAGTAAAACATCATTAATTCGAAATTCCTTATTCCAGAGATTTTTTTTAGATTTATGAATTTTTATCTATTCACTGTAAATCCAAACTCTCATAAGATAGATAAAAAAAAAAAGATTTATCATTGCAATTAAGCCTATTAATTATGGCTACTTACTGAATATTTTCCTCCTTTATATTTGCAAATGAGTATACAAATTAATTTATTTATTGTGAAAAGTTAAAAAACATCTTTAAAATTTTATTTGGCTATGAGAACGTTTTGAACATTCAGATTAATGGCATTCTACCCATGTAATGACATAAAAAAAAATTGACTTAAATTCAAAATCTTTGAACTTTTTAAAAATTTCAAGCCATTAGTTTGAAAGAAGTTGAAATGGCAGGTAGAAAAGTATATTACTTTCATCTTTAAATCCAAAATCCTCACTAACAAACGCCATGGGTCAGAAATTAGTCTGGTGATGTGGAAATTATAACATTTCAATCTAGTATTTGTTGAATTACTCAAACTTACAATAAATGACCATTGAATGAAATGGAAAGAACTGGTTTAAGTTATCTGCCCAAAGACAAATTAGGTTAGTAATGGGACATTATGATTTCATCAATAATGCTTATTTGCCATAATTTATCACTGCTTTATCATGATTTATTCTGGCATTTAAAATCTAGTTCCATCATAAAATAAATGAAGCCCAATGGATCATTAAAATGCATGACAGTTGTTAAATAATTTTAAAATTCATGACTTTGTTTCTTTTCTGCATAAATCTCATTCGTATAAATGTAAAAAAAATAATATGTAAAAAAAAATTTTTTTAAATAATGCTTTTACATAAATAGCCAACTAAAAAATAGAAAAATAACAAAATATTCTTGGAAAATATCAGAGATCTTAAGAATCTAGACTTGTTATAAAACAATTGGAAATTGCAGGAATATTGCCATTTCATAAAAGCACTTGAGGCTCAAATCATGAATTTGAACCTGCAAATGCTACAATAATTTCTACTGAAAGAAATGATATCAAGAGGAAAATTAAGGAGGCATGGTTTATAGCAAGAGATATAAATGCAATAAACAGATAAGATACATGGTCTTCTATTTCAAAAAGATGGACTGTATGAATGAGCTTGCATAGATTTGCATACATTATTATAGTCGAAGGCTATGAATATGGAGACGAAATCTCTGAAAGCGCTTAGCCGTGAGAAATAATTATTCCAATTAAGAATTTCATTTCACTATATGCGTTAAGCATATTAACTCTTACATATTTATTAATGGTGAAAAAAAAATTTGAAAAAAATCAAAAAAGTAAATTAACTGAGAAACAGAATACTTTGTTATTTTTCTACTTTTTAGTTGACTATTTATATAAAAGCATTATTTTAAAAAATGGTTAAAACTACAAAAAAATCTGACAAAATTATATTTTAATAATGTACTGGTCAAGTTTGTACATTCGAGTAACAGAATCCAGGCAATGAGACTAAAACTGACTGGAGTGGGATGGTGAAGTCCTGAATCCGACCAAGCTTCAACTCATTTACCAGTACTCCATAACTCAACACCTTAAAAATGACACACCTGGGGATACACTTAGTTTCCATTTCTTTGCAGCTAGCAAAGGGCAGGGAGAAACATGAGACCCAGGGTTTATTTATTGTAAACTGACTTCAAATTACAAGACACCAATGGTGTAATGAGGGAGATAGTATTTACAAGTTCACATTAAGGCGTATATCATTCATATGTGATATAAGAATTAACAGTGAATTGGATTGAAATTAGGCTATGAGAAATCATAGGAAACCAAGGTAGTTTAAATATATATTTTGATTAGCAAAATAAATGAACAAAATATAAAATAATAATTCTGAAATGTGGCAAACACATACAGGTGTCACAGGAGGTGAGAAAATTATCATATTACTCTCATCTTTACATATTAATTTATCAAGTGTGTGTTTATATCTGCAATCACTTGGATTATGCCTATAATGATAATGCCAACTTCTATCCCTAAGCTTGTGGTTGCTATTTCATAAGTATCTTCACTAGCCTTGGATAAATCAATCATTATATGGTTATACAATACATATATTTTATCTAATGTGAGCGCATAAACCAGCTCACTCTGTTATAGATTGAACCTAAGAATCAAGATATGGTCTCAGACTAAAGCTGAATATTAATTTATAAAAAGGTAGAATTGGCTGCTATTGATTGCTGATATGGGCTTTAGCACTGGCAAACATTAATAATAAAACGGCCCTGCAGATAAATTATGTTCTTCAAGGGTTCTTGCGACCAACACCGGTACCTTGGGACCGAACATTCTGCTGCGATGGAAGTGAACATTTGGAGTCCAAGAGCAGGGAGGGTAGCTTACTTGCTTGCCTGGCATTAAACTTCAGGAGTTACTGATGCATGTCCCCGAAAATAAGAGAATGGGATGGCCTTACCAAGGTCCTATTATGTAAGAGATGCAGCAAAATAATCATTTATTTGCATTTAATAAAATCTAATCCACCAAGCAACAAGGATATAACATATTTAAAATTAAATGTGCTTTAACAATAGATCTATCGGTTTTGCTAATAGGAGCCAATTCTTAACTAACGTTATATATATATAGGCTACTTAAGGGAGTAATTACATTATCGATTTTGTTAACATATTTCAAACTACACCTTATATTAATAATCATTTAAGGAGGGAAAAGTATATTCGAAAGGGTTTCTTAATAACTTAACAAATAAATATATTTTCTAATTGTCCCCAAGGCTAGTCCAACACTTATTATATATTAATTAAAATTATAAATCAAATTAAGAAGCCACATTATGCATTTTATATCAAACAAATAATAATAAGCACAGAGTGATTCGTTATTATTATGAATATAGGATTTTGACACAACGTGCGTAATTGGCGACATTAAGAAAATACTTATGTGAAGATAATTTAATGATATCTCTAAAAGTTATTAAATTTAAAGGCTCGCTGTTTTGAAGCATTGGCATATAATAAATAATCAAAATACATTATAAATAATCAGAGAAATTATAGACACAACCACAGTAATATATAATAATTATGTAAAATATTAATTTGATTTAAATAGAATCACATTATAAGATATGTAGGCAAGTTACATAATTTAAAGGTGAATGAATTTAGACATAATTTAAAGTAACATTAGTTTGAACATTCACCGGTTTATTTTACATTTAGCTAGCTTTTAAAATTAAGAAATTGAAAATTAAACATTAATTGATCCAGAGCTCTGTGGTTCTGGGTTTATATTACTGATTCTTCTTTTTCAGCTGGAGATGTAAGCACTTGGACTTCAAACGTGATGGTGAATTTTCTTAGGATGGGTCATAGTGTCTTCTTCTCTTTCTGGCGGTAGGCTGTTACTGGAGAACTTCAACTTGGTGGAGCTCTGGTTGTTAGATACATCAAGATGGCAGTAAAAACTCACTGTTCCCCCATGTAGAAGATGCAAGACTCTGCCTTCCTTAGCCAGACATTAAAATTTCAAGTGGCATGGAGTATAGTGGCAATAACTTTTACAAATACTAGTGTTCTCTTTTTACAAGCTCAAAATATGGTCTATTTATACATATCTATCCCAAGCACTTACTTGTTGAGAATTTGTTTCGCCTGAAAACCCATTAGTGTTACATTAAAATTCTAGATTTTACAAATTGATTTCAAACTTTTGTTTAAATTTCCAAGGCATTCAAAATTCCCCCAAAATTTCAATAGTGCCGATTCAGCGATTTTACTGTATAACCGTTTTGTTGTAACAAATTAGAGTACAAAATTTTTCTACATTTAAATTGATTTTATCGCAGGTGCAGTGGCTTAATGAAAATTTTGTTTACAACTATTTTTACTTTTAATTGATGAGTTAACTTTTAACAAAACTAAATCATGCCACCCTATATACATATAATGATATAGGTTGGATTATACATCTACATACAAATTTATAACTAAGCAAAATTAATAAATTGATTTTTTTATATTTAATTTAAAATGTAAAGATTTTCTAATAATAAAACAAAATTAATCCGCTGCAATATTTAATATAATTGGTATTAACGATATCTGTTCATATGTACACATATAATGTGTTGCCCATAACCATGACAGTACTCCTATTTAAATAATTTAAAGGAGTTTAAACCCAGCACAGACAGGGCTACTAATTGAAACTTAAAATGAAACTGTACGGGATCAAAACCTACCATTTCAATAATAGCAAAAATACACCTAATAAACAAATTTTAAGTTTAAATATCATGTGATTGTCTATTATACAAAAATATTTATGCATTGACTTTTTAATTAATTTAATTAATTAAATACGAGTTAAATAAATATTAACAAAATTTTATTCTACAAATGTAATATTTCCGATGACTCAGTTGTTAAGGAGTTTTCTTGGGAAGCGTAAGGATATGAGATCAAGTTATAAATGGGAAAGATTTTTTTTTCATTGTTAAAAATTCAAAAATGTGGATATACAGACAGAAACATACACAGATAGGGCAAGTTAATATAAAAACATTTTAACTCTATTTGTTATTTTATTATAATCCAATAATAAATATATGTTCTCTAGAGTAAAAGTAGGTTGCCAAGCAAGAGAGAGTTATGCCTTTGGGATAACACTTGATTATTGTTTGCAGTAATTTGTTACTTACTTCTCCTAAAACATCATAAAATTATGAAGTCCTTCATATCCTACGAAATTTCAATTTCAGGATGTGAGAGGCTATGTAGAGCAACGAATTAGAAATCCGGTGATTAAAAATAATAATATTCTAAAAACAAATACTTATAAGACCCGATAATATTCAATCATCAACGTTTCTGAAATCTATGATTCTCTTTATTATCTAACGATTTTCCTCAGGAATTCAATTCAATTTATCCTTAGTCTCAGACAATCATTCATGATAAACAGCAAAAGAAAACTCAATATGGCAGAAACTACAAACGATTTTTAAATAATGCAAAGGCTGTAAAGCAATAAAAAAATTCTACCACAAAAAAAAGGGGACTAATTAGATTAGATTAGATTATCAATTACATATCCTGCATGGTTAGTGTAGTGGAATAGTGGTGGATTCTGGAACTCAAGATCCATAGATTGCAGATCACCACATGATTATCATTTCCTTTGCTTACACAAGCTATTATCAAACTCTCCATGCAGTAGAGCCATTCAGTGCAAGCCTCAGTAATCAAGGGATGCAAGGTTTGTGCATAAAATTCCAACTAGTGCTTAATCAGTGAGGAGTCTTGGATATGAGAGCACTGCACTTAGATCTTAGGATCTAATCAAACTCTCCGACAGCCACTTTTTACCTATTTAGTTAAATATAAAGCTAGAAGCCAAAATGAAAACATTCTCTTATATAGTCATAAAGATATGAATCTAGTTCAACATCTCTATATTTTGGTGCCTTTGGTTTTTCAAAACCAGTTACCATTATCTATAGACAGGATTGGTATAAAACCATTTAACACATCACATGATCATTATTTCCTATACTTACACAAACTATTAATAACAGTACCACCCATTACTACTAAGATTGCACTGGATGACAATACTATGTGGATTGCAGATCAATTTGTCACTTCTGGTGAACCAACTTCTTATGAATTCCCAAGCAATAAACAATCTGATTATTGTGTGATGAAATGATATTTCTCCAAAATATTCTAAAACCCATTAGAATCTTTGGCTACATGACACATTCAACACTTAATGATGCTATTCTAGAGGAGATAAAATTCATATAAAATTATTATAATTAAAGGGGATTTGAACCCAGACTTTCAAACTCCCTATAGACATCCACTAGGTTAAACATATACATTATGCTTGTATTTCAATATTATTATAATTGTAGAATAATGAGCATGCGGCTGCTAGCTAGAATAGTTTAATGGCAAGAAAAATTTCCTAGTTCAAATCCTGATTGAGAGAAAAAAAAAAATCTTAATCCAGATATTTCAGGAAAATTCATGTGCTAAGAATTACACTGAACAGTATCTACATAGACTGTCAAATAAGATTAGTTTCAAAGGCAAACAAAAAAAAATCTCTAAAAATTCTAGCAGTGCACAATTCTACTATTAATGAATTGAGGCTAATAATAAGTGAAGATGCGAAACATATAATTAAAAAAATAAGCGGAGACAAAATATATTCAATGTTAATTTTCTAACACAATTCAGAAAGCTAAAACAAGCTATCGTGATATCTACCCTGAGAAGTAACAATTTTCGAAATTCTTTATTACATTAACAATGGAAAAATACATATAGGATGATCGTAATAAAAACCGATCCTTCTTCGTACAAAATTACATGTCATTAAAAAGTAGTAGATTCTCCTTTCTATATTAATCTAGATCATTTAAGAAAAATTGTCGACTTGGAAAAGATGTAATTGTTCGTCCTATCAATATAAATATATTAGTAATGAACAGTCTCACTGAAGTAAAGAAAGTGAAGGTAATTTTTAAAAACAAAGCATAGTATAAAACTTATTAAGCATAATGAATTTCATTATACTTTTTTTTTTTTATCAAATATTCCACTGAATATGTCATTAACTTTCCATTAATCAAATTTTATACAGTTAGCTACTAATACAATATTTTTAAAATATTTGAAAAAATTAATTTTAAAATAAATTTTTATTTCAAAACACAATTTTCTTCCAATCTTATTGCAATTACCATTCAAATTTATCATATACTATAGGTTTAAATAATTTTTCTTTGGCTTTGAAATATAGATCATATGATAATTTTTATCCAATCAGAGTTAAATAATAATAATTTTAAAAATTTGCTTTTAAAACAAATTTTTAAACTAAATTTTCCTTCAGTTTTATTACAATTATCTTTGCAACTTGTTACATTTATAACAGAATTAAAATAATTTTCCTAAATTTTGAAATTAAAAAGGTTATAAATCCATAATAGTTTTTACTCATTCAGAATACATTTCTTTCAAATTATAGTTACAAAATAAACATCTGAAAGTAAATCAAATATTAACTTTTATTTTCAAAAATGCACATAGAGATCATACCAATAGCTCAAACAAGCTCGTAATTAACAAGTGTGGTTATGAGAAATATTTAAAATCTCTATCCAGAACACTCTTATCTCCAGACCATGTTTTCGAGCTTATGGCCCACGTCAGTGGAGAGCTAGAATATTCGGTGGAGAGCTAGAATATTCAGTCGTGTCCGAATATTCTAGCTCTCCACTGACGTGGGCCATAAGCTCGAAACCATGGTCTGGAGATAAGAGTGTTCTGGATAGAGATTTTAAATATTTCTCATAACCGCACTTGTTAATTACGAGCTTGTTTGAGTTATTGGTACGCTCTCTATGTGCATTTTTGTAACTACAAGTTCATTAAAAGTAATGTCACGTTATATATGACTTGCTTTTTTAATTATTATAACTTTTATTTTTTAATTAAATTGACATATAGAACAAACCTACCTCACACAAGGAAATGATATCATCTTGATATTCTTTTGGTGTGATGATTGTGCCTAATACCACTGGCTCTAAATATTCAGCAACATAATTCCTTTCTGGAAACTACATGGGAAAAAAAATTATAAACTGTACTGATTACAAAAATAGATTATATTTAAAATCTTAACTTCAATAAATGAATACAAATTATAAGCTGTAAAACTAATTTCTTCAAGATAAAATAATATTCACCAGAAGGGGGTTAAAGATTGTTATTTCACCAGCACCAAATTTCTTGAGGATATTTTTATTTTGAATTAATTTGGCTGAAATGGAAATTAATGAAAATTCACATCAATTCATTGGACATGCTTTTGAATGTAAATCCAATTTTAAATAGATTACCTTTGAAAGGTACATTTGGTGCTGTGATGATAATATTAGCATCAAATTCTTGTTCTAAACGTTGTCTGAAGACATCCATGTGAAGAAGACCTAAAAACCCCAATCTCCAGCCTTGTCCCAAAGCTGGACTTTTTATAAAAGAGATAAATCATCTTATTTTTTTTAAAAAAATTTTTGAAACATACATTATAATTAAAAGAAATGCATAAACAGAATACCTGGTATCCATTGCTATGGTTACACTTGAGTCATTAAGAATTAACTTCTCTAAAGAGCTACGAAGATCAGTCAACTGGGAGTGACACTCTGGAAAAACTCCTGCAAAAACCTAAAAAATATATATATATATATTCATACAAACAAAAAAAATAATCGGAATATATATATATATAAATGTCTTACCATTGGTTTGGCTTTTATAAAACCAGGCAATGGATTCACATCAGAGCCAGGGTGACATATTGTGTCACCTATTAATGCTTCTTTGGGTTCCCGCATTTGGGCAACCAGATAGCCAACTTGTCCAGCATAACTAAAAAATGTTTTATAACTATATATACTGAAATACACCAAAATAATGTGGCTTTCATTAGTTATTACCTTCTATATATATATATTATAATGTAATAAATGAGTATGATAAGTGGACGAGCATCTTTCATTCAATCCCTACATTTGATTAGCCATCTATTTGTGACTGAAACTTATTATGATGATAGTTAAGTGAAGACCTAGTTATGGTTACTACAGTGATGATGATTAAAAATATAAATAATATTAAGCAATCGGAATAATATAAAAGGAAAAACGAATTAGCTATTTATTGAGATTACCATGATCGAATGACATAAATATAGGGTATGTCTTGCCTCGCCCTAAATATTTGTGACATTATTTGCAAGATAATACTTTAAATTTGGATGTCAGTCATTATTTGGATCCTCGGAAAATACTCTATGAGGGCTCCACTTCACCAAACAATTACTTCCTTTTCTACATATAAGACTGGAGTTAATTTGCATAGAACAAAAGACTCAGATAAAATATAATATAAAGTTTAACAAATCTACAATTAACAGAAATACATAAAAAATAATCAACAAACACAATAATAAAAAGACTATTAATAATTAATAAAATGTAATTATTTTAAACATTGGAACAATCAATCATTTATAATTTAAATTAAATAAATAATTCCAACAAAGATGAAGGCAAGATTTAGTTGACATGGGAGTTTATAATGTCCTTTTATTCTTCTTATCTTTCTTTATTTAAAGAAGTGAAAACAAAATGTTTTGAAAAAAAATGGATCCATTTCAATACATGCCTGAATTTTTTTCATTTACATATATAATAAATTGAAACTCATATTAAAGGGAATGGTTAATAAATTATTGATTTTGTCTGTGAAATATATTAATTGCTTACATCAATTCGATATACAAAGACATATAATAAGAAAATATTAAAATTTTAATATAATTAAAAAAAGTAAAACATTTTATTTAAGTTCTAAATTTAAAGACACTTATATGGTAGGCATGAATATTGTTAAGTCAGATTCATCCGAATAACTTGAAAAATATCTTTTTGGCAAAAGCCATGTAGATGTGGATTTATCTTATGCTGAAGGTTTTTCTTTTCCTTAGTTTTATGAATTTAATAATCTTCCAGAGCAAATAAATAAAAGATCATAACTTTGGTTAATGAAGTTTGAAGAATCTTTTTTCAAGAGTTAATCCTCAAGAAAAACTTGAGAATGAGAAGAATGAGTATCCTTCTGTGGAATGGGTAACTAACTGTTCCACATTTTTGGTCCCTCTAGCCATGCATGGCATTGATTGAATAATCCAGTCAAGGGGTGCTCATTTTTCCTCTATCTCCAACTGGTGTTAAATGAAAACAAGTCTGATATTAACTGGAAAACCCATATCAACTATGAAATAATTTAATTTATTTTGTCTTTTATGAGAATTCCTGCAACACATTCTATAAAAAGAAAATAATGTTTTCTCCAAATATTTTTCATACAGTTGTCTTGTTCATTTGATAATCTGCCTTGATCTATTAATACAAAGCTGTATAGAGAGTTTTGCCTGTTTTAATAACAGTTATAAGCAAGCATAAGAAATGGTGATCATGTGATGTTTATTGGCTTAAAACCAATCCTGCCTAATATGGTAGTGGTGTCTATGTTTATTAAAAAACCAAAGACCCCAAAATGTATAGGTACTGAACTGAGTTCAGACCTATATGACTATATAAGCTAATGAGCTTGAATTGAAAATATTAAAGTGTTTTCAATTTAAGACTCATAGTTTTGTAGCTAAGTATAGATAAAAAGTAGCTGCTGGAGGGTTGCCTTAGATCCTAAGATCTAGGTGCAGTGTTCTCAGATCCAAGGCTCCTCATTGACGAAGGCCACAAGCCAGAAACTAGTCTGGGGATATTGGATGAGTAGGCACTAGATGGGGATTTTATGCACAAGCCTTCTGGCATCCATTGAGTAATCTAGCTTGCAGTGAGTAGCAATACGTATAGTAAGTTTTGCCTGTTTTAATAAGTTATAAGCAAGCATAAGAAATAATGATCATGTGATGTTTATTACTTCCAAATTTATAACTGTTCTCAAACATGATTTCTAAGTTTTTAAAAATTCTTGTGATCCAGTTTGGAACTTCATTTGTTCATCTATGGGCACACACACACACACCCAAACAACACGCTCAGTCCAGCCTTTCTTGAACATTTTAATTTATTTAATATTGATAATGATACTTGTTTCTATCACTATTGACTTAGATTTCAGTCCCCCCTGTTAATTCCAATATACACCAGCGCATGTATTATATGGAGACTCTTTATAGCAGGTCTGTTTTTTGTTAAAGTTCCATATCTATAAGTAAGCAAAGATAAAACATCAATTAATAATCTTCCTTCTTAGGCACCAAAGAAAATTCAAAGCATTCATTTTTACAATTAATTTTTTCTATTGTGTTTCCAATAATGTTGAACTTTAAAAAAAATTCTAATTGTTAACTTCTAACTAACTATTATCACTTTATAATTGTTCTTGTTGAAATACCATTAAACACTATTATAAATGTTAAATATTTATCTTAAATAAAAGAAATATGGTCAGAAGTTCAAAGGGTCATATAATATTTCTGCATCAAAGTTTCGCATTAGGTAATAACAGTTCACTTTAATTGGCTAAAACATTTTTTTTATATATTTTCTCGAACATTTAGTTCTAGATTGAATCCCTTTTACTGACCTATATTTTTTATTTCTATGCTTTTAATTGATAACACTTATAACATTTTGGGAAGCATTTAAGTATTATTTTGAAAACAACTACCTGATCTGCAAAAATAAGAATATTTAATTATTCTCCATTTATGTTTATTCCTTTGCTCCCAATTTTAATTCTCAAATACTTATGTTATTCACCTTAAAATCGTACGTAGTGAAATTTCCAGGCAACATCAAATGCTAAACTTACCTCTGTTTACAAAGATATAATCTCTTTATGTCTATTCTTTATTATATATATATTAATTTAAAATTTTTCACAGATTTAAACAGATGCAAACACTGAGATAAACAAGATTTTTTTTCTGTATAATAATTTAAACAAAATTTCAGTTGCGATGTCAATTAGACAACAAATAATTAAAACTGTCAATGCTTGCTGAAATCTCACTATTAAACATAGTAATAGAATTTGCACGCATTACGTCAAAAGTGAAACCACTCTTAGCCTTAATACTCTAGCCAATACTAAAGTTGTAAGTCAGTCATAAATACTTTATATGTGTAAAAATTTGAAATCTAATAACTTTTTGAAGTGAAGTAAAGAGCTTCACCACCAAAGATGACACATATATATATTGAAGATTTTCCCTCATTTATAGAAGTAAACATTGAAGTATAACAGAATTTTTTCCATATAATAATCTAGATAAAATTTCAGCTACCATGTAACCAGGCAACAACCAACTAAAACTGGTTATGCAAAATGAACTATGCTATCTCACATAGTAATATCTATATATAATTTCATTAGAAATTCATATTTTTTGCAAACACACATTATAATTGAATGTTTTATCTCTTAGGCAATCATGTGACGTTCAAATACCCAGAAATGAAAAGTTCAGCTTCAATCCAATTTTCATAATTGAAGTTCAACACTTTATTATTCTATAAAAACTGAGCACATTGATAAAATAAGGAATTCAACAACTAAAGATTCTTGGATCAAAGCTCAACCTGTCACTTCCAGTAGTACTTGAATATTATATGACTTCATAAGTAACTAATCTTTCAATTATTTTTTTTACAAGTACATATTCACAATAAGTAACTCTTGATAAATATATAATTGATTATAATTTTCTTTATATAGTTAGAAATTACTACATTCAACTATGGATATGTGTGCATCAATAAAGTTAATCTTTTAATGTTTCATAATATGAATTTTAATAGTGAATAAGATTTTTTATAAGATATTTAGAAACTGAAATAGTGGAAATTATTCACAATTTTATGTTTGAGGGACTTCTGCATCCATTTATTATATCTTTAATATATTGTCAAAGAATCAGCAATAAATACATTTTGTCTAATAAAATTAAGAAATGTATGGACTGAAATTGAACAATACAAAATAAAAATCAACAGCCAATTTGGTGACTGATTGGAAATGGGTCTTCTGTAGACCAGGCTAACTAGTGGGCCTTTGCCAGCTTGGGCAATTATTTAAACATAGCTTTGATGTGCCAACTAGGTGCTCATCCATCAGGATATATAATCATAAAATCTAAACAATAATGCTGGGATATTAAAACATGCTGATCATCCTCAATGCTCTGGCCATTTAGTACCATTAATGTATTGGCCAACTATAAACTTAATTTCCAATAGAGATCAAACTAAATAAAATGTATTGCAGGGGCTTTAAAGAATACAATCTTAGCACCATTTCAGGATATATCAATCAATCATCATCAATTTTCTGGATACCCCATAAGCATCCCCATTTATATATCAACTGCTATACATGAATCTAGCTCAGAAGAACAAGCTCAAGTACTGTTATGGTGACCAAAAGATGATGCAATACAATTTTTAACAATTGAAATAAAAGTTTATTAACAATAATAAAATATTAAAATCACTAGGATATGGTTTTACAATTAGAAGCCTTCTGATTTTGATTAATATACAATAATAATAAAAATTATCACATTGTGATTTACATATATATGATTTACAATATTCAAGTTATTACATTATGATTTACATTATTAATATACAAATATAAATTACTATATGGTGGTTGACATATAAGTTCCACTACATTTACCTAAAACACATTCAGCACACAGGCACATGGCTTGATATAAAATAAACATGTTTGAACTGACATTTAATAAAATAAATGATTAAAATTTTACATATGTGTCTTTGGTATTTACAATACAATTAACATATTATACACATACATACATGTGTGTGCATGTAATTTCTGAATACCTTTGATTTGCCATAAAATAAACCTTTCTAGTTGACACATTCAAATTGGCAAAATAATAAATGACATTAATTTTTAGTTCTACAATAATATTAATGATATGAATTAAGTTCTATCATAATAGTTTACAGCTTATTTTCCTTGTAAAAAAAAAAGTTTATAAGTTCCCTTTTTTTTTCTTTTTTAAAAAAAGTATTAACTTTTTTTTCTTTTAAAAACATAAGTCAACCTTAACCAGATTATTGTTGATTGAATAATTAGAACTGTCTTTAAATTTAAAAATAGATTTTAAATATTTTCACTTATTCTCTTGAAAAAATAAATATAATAGGGTCTATCAATTATATCTTCATTTTTAGACATTTAACTAAAAAAAAAAAAATTTTTAATGTCATTTTTAATATAGAACATTACTCACCAGCTATATGTACATTTATCTGTTTCTCTGCATATATAGATAAACAGCAACATATATCTGTCAATTCTTCAAGCTTTCTCTTGGAAAGCTTGGTTTTTTTGTCCATCAGAAAAGTATAATCCAGGCTCAGTCATCATCATGGAAAAGTATAATTTAGGTATGGTTGGCCTTTCCCTTCTGTCTAGGGCTTGATGAGCTTCAGACCAGCAAACTCTTCTAGAACACATTTGTATAGGCTAATTGATAAATTTTAAGTTAACACAGTCTTCAAGTTAATCAAAACTCCAGTATATAGAAATAGTAGACTGCTCGCTGCTGGATCTACTGACTTGAACTTCAGCTACATCTTTATAGGAGCTATTTTTATTTTCATAACTCTCCAAACACTAATTCTGCTAACCAACTGCTTTTCACAAAACTATTAAGACAAGAACTGTCTTCTAAAAATTACTATCCAAACTTTGCAGCTGGCCTATTTCGCCATTACTTCTCAAAATAGTAAAACCAGACTGAACTTTTCAAAAACTGCTACCTCAGACTAAAATATTTTTTTCCCAATCCTTTTATAGACTTGTATTGGGGGGTAAAAATACATTGCAGACTGTTTTCAAACTGTCTAATCCTTTTTACTCTTGAGGTGATAAAAACACAGCAAACTGTTTTCAATCTATCTTGATTAAAACCAATTTTAATCCTTCCAAAAGCACTTTTAATTAAAAGATACATTTTGGAAATTTTATAAGTTTAACTAATTAAAAAGATTTCAAAATAGATAATAGAAATTTTTACATAGATAATATATATACAAGCATTAAAAGATTTTCAAATATAGATATTTTTACAATTATCAGTAGATATGCTTATTTTTAAATTTCAAAATCATAATAATAATAATTTATTTAGACTTTTTAAATGTTTATTTCATAATAAAATATTTTAAACTCAGAGTTATTTAACTCTTTACTTATTATTTATTCCAGGAAGTGTAGAAAAATATCTACAAAAATTTGTCTGATATTTCTACTTTTCCTTTACTTTATGAGCACACACACAACTATGTTGCTGTGTGCCATGTAACCCAAGCAGTAATATATAGCTGATAATGCACTATACTGCAAATGAAAATATAACAATATTAGATACTTATGTAGAATATCTGCCTGAAATTTGCCAGCCATTTTATTATAAGTAATCCATTTTCAGAGTCAAAGTATTTGTTTACATTTTTTTTTCTCGAACGTATGTAGTTTATTAACTTTAAAAAATATTAACAAATATATTCTAAATTGAATGTTAATTTTAAAAAATTCATTAACAAATTCCATTCACAACAAAACAACCAAATGTTAACACATGGAAAAAATTTTCATTATTTTTTTTAACATTCATCAATATGTGATTTTTTTTAAACATTCCTTTTTTTGCCTTATCATTTTTGAAAATACAATATAACAATCTGTCAATTGCTAAAACAGAGAATCATTAATATAAATAAAATAACTATTGTCAGGCGCTTTCAACTCCTACCAGTCCTTATCAAGGCAGTAAAAAACTACTATTTTCTCCTATGCGATAAATTCAACATTTCATTGCATTGGCCAGGACCAACTAATCAAAAAATTTGAAATCTTTCACCAACAGAAGATGCAGTGGAATATTTTCAAAATTACAAGATGGTGCCTCCTGATAATGGCCACAATATGACACTTTATGTGCGAATGAAAATGCAAGAGTGGCATAGCATGCAAACATGTTCTAAGGCCTATCTGTTTGAAAAGGAACACGATTAGAAGGCTCCAAAATATCGTTTGTGAATGCACTGACATTAGTTTACAGCTGGTATAGTGAACTCACATTAAAAAAAAGGTTTTAATTACAGCTCTTTGGACTTTTGTGTTTCTTTTACTTATCATTTTAATAAATAAATAAAAAAGTAAATATTGAATACGATAACTTAAAGAGTCAGACCTATTGTTTATACTAGGTATTGGAAGCCCCTGAAAATGGATTATTTAAAAATAAAATGGCTAGTAAGCTTCCAGTAGAGATTCTACATAAGTATTCAATATTATTTTGCACCTACCAGCAAAACCAACAAGTTAAAAATACTTTTTTTTATGTAGTTTGCATAATAAATAATAAAAGATAAATAATAATGTAAAATAAAAAAACATCATTACTTTAAACTTAGATGCAAACTAATATTTTCCATTTGCTACATAACATATATAATAATCATATAAATGCCACTACATTAAAGTTCTTAATATTTATGTTCCATCAAAAGAAGCTTTATTATATTAAATAAATCTACATTTATTATTATATAATCTTTATTTTTTTATGTGCCTGTGTATTCATAGAAAATTTATTACTTACATCACATCTGTTGATTGTTCATCTGGATACATTATACCAATATCTTTAACTTCATAAGTTTTTTTACTCTGAAGACAAACTATTTTATCTTTCTTCTTTATATAACCATCAATGACTGCAATATTGCAGATAGCGCCTTTATAACGATCGTACCACGAATCAAACAACAGAGCTTTAAGTGGTTTATCTTGACAACTTTTAGGCCTAAATATATATATAATTACTAACATTTTAATTCAATATGTCCTTAAAGTATTCAAATAACGAGTCATAAAAAATTTAAAGTACTATTTTCATATTAATAGCAACGCAGATGAACAAAGAAGTATCTTTACAAAATGTTATTTACATTTTAAAACTAAAATAAAGGTTAAGTATATATTGTAAATTTTACATCGTGTCCAGCATAATAGCCATTAAATGGCAAGGATAAACATACAATTGACTGGATTTTTTTCTTTTATTTTAATTTGTAAATTGAAACAGTAAAAAAAAAAAAATTTATAGTTTCATATAAATATTTATTTCTTCCAATTTTGAAATTTATTTTGTGATGTAATTTAAATGTCTTGTCCTTAGATGAGTTTAGAAGTTAATGAAGTTAAATATACTCTTTCTGAGAAACATTTTATACTACTGTAAATGCATCTATTTTTTTTTTCTCTATAACCCTTTTATAATCTATGATTACTAAATCATTCTGTCAGAACTGATAAATTCTCTTCTCCTAATCTATTTTAATAATAATATTTTATTAGTTCTCTTGTGTATTCAACTACGATGCTAAATGCCAACAATTAACTAAACTTGATGACTAAAAAAAAGCATTGTTAAATAAAGATTAAAAGATATTTATTTACAAATTATATACATAACACCATACACTGTTGACCAAATCAGGTTCAGTCCCAGTTCCAGATTTGCAGCCTATATTCCACTGTGATAACTTTATTCTTCTGGCCCCCCTTGTGTTTGGTCTATGGTGATTTATAGCAAACACAGCCAAAACAGACTAACAAATAAGTCTGTATACTTATATCTCAGCCATACAATGCAACATTTATGAACGTAATCAATTTAGTCTTTGATTTTAAGTTCTATTTTAATAAATGCTAATATTCCCAAAAATACGAAGCTAACACCCCACTCTGCTAATGGCAGACCTTAGTGAATAATTAAAAGCTTTGTACTCACAGTCATTTGCTGCACAATCCTAATGGAGCCTTATTAGGCATACACAAATAAAAATAAGACCGATGCAGTCTGTTTAAATTGGCTATCTGGCTGTGCACCCACAAAGGTTGACTCTGAGAAGACATCCCTCGTGGCAGAAAAGTTGGTACATTTTTCCCGTGGTTTTTCTCTTGGTCCTTTTCTCATGACATCCCATGAAACAACAACAATAGCACCATTACACGAAGAGTAAGGGAAAGCTGAAAAGAGCAAAGTCTATTTATACTTTTTCACAGCTTAATATCCATTATTGTTATTATTGATTATTACAATAGGGTAACAGCAATATCCATTAGGCTAATTATTACAGTAGGGTAACAGCAATATCTATTAGGCTAATTACAACAATAGGGTAATAGCAATATCTATTAGGCTAATGCGTCTTTTCACTGATTATCATCAGGTGTTTAATTGCATAGGGGCACATTCCTTTCCTCTGCAATTAGTCCTTCAAATATTTATTCTTTTGTTTGATTAATTTAATAGCTTAATGTTCTAATCTAAACAATAACCGTTCTTTGTATATTTAAATCCATTAAGCCTTTCTGGCATTAATAATTCACATTTCATTTTATCTTTCAGCAATCTTTTGTCATTGCTTTAAAACTTACAATATGTTTCTATTTTTAAGTTTATTATCTTTTCTATTTTATCTGGAGTTAAAAAACCTAGCTTTATAACTTATAAAACATATGGTTACTAAAGCAATATATTTTTCTACAAAATATGACAAGCTCCAATATCCTTTCTTCATATATTCCTTTTCCACATGGTTTAGTACAGCAATATGGTAGCAGACTATGGAGTTCAAGAAGCATGGATCACAGTTCCACTCCATCACTTTCAGTACTCAAATTTCTTATGAACCTCCTGAGCTATAAATCATTCATTTTTTTTATATTCTCCATTGTTATCATAAAGGCCTAAACAAAATGTGTCTATATTTTTTGCTCCTCTCACTTAGACATCCATTTCTCATGCAAGTCATATTATTTCTCTTTCAATATTCTATATTCCAAACTCACCACCCTGGTGAATGATTTATTAAAATATAAATATTATACTCATAAATTTAAAAACATTTTAGTTAATAAAAATATATGATGCAAAAAAAAAGTGACCAATGGCGACTGTGTTGGGTAATACTGATATCAAATTTAAGATTTGAAGTACTAACCAGCTTAACATCACATGATCACCATCTCTTATACTAGCACATAATTGTTATTACACAAGGCAAAACTCTCCATACAGTAGTGCCACAAGCCAGAAACTAGTCTGGGGATATTGGATGAGTAGGCACTAGATAGGGATTTTATGCACAAGCCTTCTGGCATCCATTGATTACTCTGGTTGGCACAGAGTGGCACTACTGTATGGAGAGTTTTGCCTTGTTTAATAACAATTATGTGCTAGTATAATAGATAGTGATCAGGTGATCTTTAGTGTTTTAACACCAATCCTGCCTAATAGGATAGGAGTGGCTATGGTTGTTAAAGAGCCAAAGATACCAAAATGTATGGGTGCTGAGCTGAGTTCTGACCCATATGACTATATAAGCTATTGAGCTTAGATTGAAAATATTATTGTGTTTTCAATTTCATTCTCATAGTTAAGTAGAGATAAAAGATAGCTGCTGAAGGGTTGCATTAGATCCTAAGATCTAGGTGCAGTGCTCTCAGATCCAAGATTCCTCACTGACGATGGCCACAAGCCAGAAACTAGTCTGGGGATGTTGGATAAGTAGGCATTAGAGAGAGATTTTATGCACAAGCCTTCTGGAATCCATTGATTACTCTGGTTGGCACAGGGTGGCACTACTGTATGGAGAGTTTTGCCTTGTTTACTAATCAGCTTAACCATATGATATATGATCCATTACCATGTGATAAGCTTTATCCCATCTTTTAAAATGTAAATATAAAATTGCAACTGCAGATTGCATCATACATCTATTGCAGAGCCCTGTATTGTATTAACAATGACATCCATAAGATATTAACAAACAGGAAAACAAATACTTTACTAATAAGTAATTTAAAAGAATTCACATAAAAAATTTAACATTATATTTATAATAGATTAGAAATAACTGAAATACAGATCTTGAAGTAGTAATTTAATTTGTTATATTATAAAATTTATTGTTAACTTGTTAATATAAATTTGTTGTTTTTATTAAAATTACTGTAGTCCAGTTGTGATTTATTTGCGTGTTAATTATTGATTTATCACATTCTATGCATGATCTACAGGAATTAATGATCAGTTATATAGTATTTATTCAGCACATGAATTATAAGGATTTTTCTTAAATATTATTTAATCATACCTGATTTAGTAACCAAATATATTTTATTATCATCTTAAAAAATCTAATCATTATTAATTATTTTTGAGTTGAGACAATACCTATGAGAAATGTTTGATATTGCCACAATAATATTAGGATATTATATTTTTCTTTAAGAATGGCACATTAAACATGGGAAAATTACACAATATATTTACTCTGAACAGGCACTAACCTGTATTCAATGCGCTTTAAAATTCGCAATAATCAAGCATATTTTGCCGATAGAGGGATCTTCCAAATCATGACACAAGATAGCGACTTTTATAAAGATAAGAGCGGCCATCTTATCTTTAACCTAAATGTCCATTTATATAGGTGAATCTGAAGCATCTTGATTTGGAAGCTTGAAGTAGTTGTTTTCTTCACTGTTTAAATACACTATTTCCTTTACAAATTAGCTTATGCAAAATCTTGCGATTTACAGCGAGTAAATTCTATAAACTAGTGAAGAGTAGTAATTAATTTATAGAGCACTTCAGATTTGCCTATATAAATGGACATTTAGGTTAAAGATAAGATGGTCGCTCTTATCTTTATAAAAGTCACTATCTTGTGTCGTGGTTTGGAAGATCCCTCTATCGGCAAAATATGCTTGATTATTGCGAATTTTTAAGCGCATTGAACACAGGTTAGTGCCTATTCAGACTATTTACATAAGCTTTCTGTGTGCTCTATAAATTAATTACTACAATACATTTACTCAAAATTTATTATATTTTTTTTATTATATTATTCCTAAATTTTAACCATTAGGTAGATTATTGTATTGAGAGTCATGAGGATATTTAGTTGCCTGTTGTAGTTATTATTTTGTAGGAGTAGTTAAATATCATATAAAATACCATATCATATTTAACTACAGGGTATTAACACATTGATTTGTTTTATTAATTTGTTAAGAGATGAACCTGAGATGAATATCATTATTATTCCTATTATTATGATTATTATTAGTATTATGATTTCTTCTATTTTTATTATTATTAGTGTTATTTTGGGAGATTGTTATTAATATTTTAGTAAAAGAATATTAAATAATTAGTTATTATTTTAGTAAATAATTCATAAATTATGTTGTAGGATTTTTATAGGTGTATTTTAAAGACATGAGAGTGTTGCATAATAGTTTTATTATGTGAATTTGGTGGGAGTAATGCTCTTATGCTATTGAGGGTGTATTCTTTGGCATGTATTCTCAATGTTTTACCTAGTGTACCTTACTGAACATATCATGTTAGGAAGTATATATGTTGTGTACAATAGTAAGTTAGCTATAAATGAAATTTCTTTGTAAATCAGTAGATTAAGTAGTATAGTTTAGAACCCTAATTAGTGATTTAAAAACTAAGTGCTATGATATTTTTATTATTTCAAGATTGTCTTGAATTACTAAATGAAAAATATTATTTTTTTTAGATATTATATTTTGAGCTAGTCTTTATGATGTATTATTTTAATAGTTAGCATTTATGCAACTTAAGTACAATGCATTGTTGTAATCCCAGTTAGCTGGATTATTGTTCAGTAGTATTCTGTGTAGGAAGGATACAATATATAATAAAAATAATAATGTAGAAAAGCTCTTTTTGGCAAATATTTATTTTTGTCCTTTTCATTATAGTTTTTCAATTCTATGATTCCTCCTCCATTAACTCAATTTGTCTCCTGAACGTACATATTAGACTAATATCCATTTTTCCCAAGTTCCACTGCAATTATAACTCAGATTATGATGGAAAAGGAGATATTAATCATTGTATCACGTAGACTTTCAAAAGATTTGCAAAATAAATTAAATATGTAGCTGAAAAATCTTCTCACAAAAGAATGAAACTATTATTTGAAAAATGCCTAAGCCAAAAAAAATAAACTTATTTATCTTATAAAATTATTTTTTGAAAAACTGAATTATTATTATTTGCAGAAAAAAGACCTTTGGACAGACAGTTCCACAAGAGAGCAGCAGAAAAAAAGGCACAAATGAAACCATTTCGTAAAGTATAATGTTTTGGAAAATAGAACAGAAGTGTTATCAAAGAACAAGTTGAATAGTCTTGCGTTGTTAGCCGAGAGGTATTGCAGCCGCCATGCAAGCAAGTAGTTGGTTGCAGACGGTTGTGGGTTCGCGTCCCGGCCGATGCTATGACATATGAAAAAAAAAAGAACAAGTTGAATAACCAGATTCATAAAGGAAGTACAAAAAACTAGACACCATAATATAATCTGTAGAAAATACAAAATGACATCAGACGTATGATATGAGAAGGTTGCAAGAAAGAAAATAAGAGCAAGATTATTGATTTCATTGCAGGAAGACACTTTTATGCAAATATACACACAATATAATTGTAATTAAGCAATATCAATTTTTCCCTCGTTTTTAAGAATGCAACTTCATCTCAAACTCCTGAATAACTTTGCTTCTAAGGTAAATTATAGGCATTAAACACCTAAGATATCCACATCTATATTGATACTTCCAATATTTTTACATATTGTAAATCTGGCCTACCTGATTTTTAAGCTTGAATATTAGCAATCCAAATGTAAATCTCAGCTATGTTCAATCCTTCAATACTCCACCAACAGTGTGTGTATGTGTATATATATACAATAATTAAATAATACAATGGAGATACAAATGTTATTACTCGGAAACATTGTGAATTTTTTTGGGGTTATGCACACATATATAGACAAATATACATTTAATATTGATTCAAGTCGTCCAAACTCTTATAAATACAGATCACTCACTCTGGAATCCGAGTAATAACAGCCTCCAATAATTCCTTTATTCCAGTACCAAATTTAGCCGAAACCTAAAATAAAAATACAATAATGTTAACAAAATGAAATAAATTCATCTGTAAATCAATAATCTCTTAAGCAGTTTATACATAAATATTAAAAATGGGAAAGACTTAGATTATTATAACCTTCATTAGTCTTATAGAATTAAAACAGTTCAATTATTGTCAAGTGATATTATAGAAAATATGACTATATGTACTATTTCTATTTGGAAGAGCTGCTAATAAACTATTTCACTTATAGATGGCTAGTTTTGCAGAAAAAAAGTTAACGGGCATTATTTTTTGATTATTTCAATTCGTCAAATATTTGGAATCTCTTTCCTTTGTCCAAAGTCCACTACAACAGATGTTAGCTAGTATTAGTATATATATACTGTATATCTTTAAAAATTCTATTCATTTTTTCTACTTCACAATTCGACAATTCTCTACTGTCTTCAATATATTATTTCTGATCTTTCTCATTCAACCTACAAAAAAAAAATCTACTAATTCTTTTTCTATCATAATCATTCCCTTCACTATATATAAACATTCCCCATTGATGTTTTCTAACTTTACTAAAACTGCCATAAACTAATGTTAAATGTTCAATATCTTATGTGATGTGATGCATTGTGACTTCTCCTTAAACAGAGTCAGGAATCTCTCAGCAGCTATACCCAGATAAACCTGTTAGCCACTTTACCTTCCCTTTCCATTCTCCACCCTAAGTTTTCCCATAATCTGCTCCATCCCATTTCCACAATATAATCTTTGTCAACTCCATGACCTTCATATCTAAATCCCCCTTATCTTTTCCCAAACCTAGCATAAAACCCAATAACTCACTTTCTGTATAATCACTTTGTTCATATTTAATCTTCCATAACTTCATTATTTGTACCCTTTCTGCTTCCAAGCTTTACATTGAAGTAACAAATGCCTAATATTTTCTATGCCTTCCTTACACAACTTGCAGACTAAATCACTCATATTTTTCCATTTACAATCCTCTATAATAGAACACTATACTCTAGTGGAAAATATGTATACTAAAAAATATCCACTAATGTCAAATATCTGTGTTAAAGTCATTGGCACTTAATAAAATAAAATGACAAATACTATTTTTGATAGGAATCAATTCTTAGTAGCTTCCTAAACATTTAAATTTTTATTGCAACATGAAAACTGATTAGGAAATATAATTTATTGTGCATTATTAAAAAATAAGCAAAACCAATGCTGAAAAGATCTTGATATGCATTTTATAAAAACAATATACTTTATATTATTAATTTCTAGAATAAATACGAGAGAGTTCACAAAATTGACTCCCACATTTCTGTGTCAGTTTTTCTTGTATAGATTTGCTGAATAACAAATATAAAAATGACAAGATAGAAAAAATATTGTGAAGCAAAAGACCCCAAAGAAAACTCATGCTATGGCCAGAAAAGATAATACAATTAAAGATAGTCATGAATTAAAGATATCATTGATAACATAGAGTAGAAAAAGTAACTCTTCCTCCATCCATTGTCTGAAACCAAGCAATGTAATCACTAAACTTACATCAAATGGACATTAATAACTCAACTGACCAAAAAAAATTGCATTCTAATAAGAATTTATCATTAGTAACAACTACGAAGAAGAATCTACTGTTGTAATGATAACATATCTTCCAATAATGACCATAATCCGGTACTCAAGTCTGGGCTGAGAGAAGCTTGGGAATTTTTTCAGGTCAGAAAAAGATGTAGGGTTTTTCTTTCATATAGAGGCTCTATGGTCAATTCAGCTAATCAAACAAGTTGTCAGAAAATGGGTATTTATCTATTTTCAGCTTGAGGGTAAAGGTCATGGGTTAATCTGAATTCAGATGCATATTCATATGCTCACTTTAAAAAATAAAAATGCTATTTATAATATGATGAAGCCTTCCTGGTAATGGGGCAGACATCTTACTCCTGTAAGTGCTGAACCCAAGGTGACCTTTTTTAAACATTTATACAATGAATTAAAAATAGCATTTCAGTTTTGAGACAGATATCTTATTTCTAAAAAATTGATCCTAAGGTGGCCTTTGTTAAAACATCTTTGCAATGACTTATAAATAGCATTTCAGTCTTTATTTCTAGAATGCCCAACTTCAATATTCAAGTTTTGGTATCAATTAGAATATAGCAGTATTTAAATAGAAATATTATATTAATGAATTATTAACTATTTCTAAGCCACTTGATGAAGGCGGAGTCCAAAAAGAAGATGGTTCAATTCTTCTTCGTAAAATAACTAATCTTTAGGAATTTAGAGAATACTATCGATACTGCATGAAAACTTCAATATCATTTCAAGTAATCATAACAAGATCTAAACTTATCACTGAAGCTCTTAAAAAACTAAAATCATTATGTATTTCTAATTACATATCACTATCAGAATAACTTTTAGATTATTGCTAACCTTAATTCATAATGAAAACTAATCTAGTGATTAACTTATAATTTTATCAATTCATTGTCTAGAAAATAAGCAATGTTCAATTTAGCAAAATGCACTTACTATTTAGATACGATAAGCATTAAGAAACAGATGTACTAGATATTTCTGTATATAAATTATTTCAAATAAATAAAAAAAATATAAAGAAACAAATTTTAAAAAAATGCTTTTCTTCACAAAAATACACTAAAAAGGAAAAAAATAAATTTTCTTAGGCTTCATGAGCAAAAGTATCGAGTAATCATGTTTAGAAGTCAGATTCCCAAAGAATCAAGCCCATTTTTTTGTATCAATGTCAATCTATTCAAAAGAGGTGTTAGCAGCAAGTTTATTTAAATGATTCTTAGACAATCTGACATCTAAACATGATTACTCAATGCTTTTATTTGTGAAAGCTGAAAAAAAAATTCTTTTTTCTTTTTAGTTCATTTAGGTGACTAAAAGGATTTCTTTAAAAAAAAATGTTTTTTATTTTCTACTTTTTAGTTTTGTATAGATCCAGAAATTACAAATTAAGAAAGTTTAGAGACAACTTAGTACCAATATATTAGAGAATATACATATAAATGGAAAAATATGGGTGGTTTAATCTGTAAATTGTGTAAGGAAGGAATAGAAAATATTAGGCATCTGTTAATTGAATGTAAATGCTTGAAAACAGAAAGGGTACATATAATGAAGTTATGGAAGAATAAATATAAAAAAAGTGATTATACAGAAAGTGGATTATTGTTTTTTTATGCTGGGTTTGGGCAAAGATAAGGAGGGTTTAGATATAAAGGCCATAGAGTTGACAAAGATTATGTTGTTGAGAGATTGTTGACTTTGTTTAAGAAGAAGCCACAGTACATCACATCACATTATACAAAATTAAAAAGTTTAATTTTTTTGTTGGCATTTTTTTTCTAAAATTATTTGCAAAATCTAAAAACATGTATTGTCATTGGGAATATTTATGTTTGCAAAGTTTCAACTAGATTGAAAATGGGTGAAAATTGAGTTACAAGGTTTCATATAGGTTGATAGACAAAAAAAAACAAATTAAATTAAATAAAAGCATATAAATAGAAGAAATTAAAAAAAAGAAATTGGATTGTGTTATATATACAGAATATATTGACTGGAATTATGGAAAGAGAAAAAAAGAGGCAGAAAAGGAGATTCATATCAAGATCTTACCTTTTTTAAAAAAAAATGCTGGTTTATATGGAAATGGTTACTTTATCTGCATCAATGGCAAGTTGCCAAGTCAGGCTGAGAAAGAGGTACATGGACAATCAGAGAGATCATTGGTATAATTTACTTTTGATCATAAATATAGCTTAGTTAAATGACAAGATAATTTAAAATTCAATATATTTATCTTAGTAAATATTTACATGCAGAGCACATTCAATTATGTGTGTGAATGTTAAAAATTTCAAATAGTGGTTTAAATAATATATAAGAAACTTATGTCAATTCTAAATAAAATTTAAAATAAATTATTTTCTTCCAATTAAATCTGTTTTCTCTTTTTTTTTCTTGTTAAACAGATTTGATTAAGAAAGATTTTTAAAAAATCAAGATTTAATTAACAAATCTGATTAAATATGTTTTTGAAAAAGCATATAATTATTTTAAGTTCCAACTCAAAGTTTTTTTATTAGATAATATTGATTAGATAGGCATGTAATTAAATGATCTTTTGATTATACTTAGTCTCCATTGATATGTGGACTTAAAAAATATCATACGCTTGTTTATTAAAGTTCATCCAAGGGGAGAAAAGCAAGACAATTGTAAAGGTTATATAAAAGCCAAAAATAGCTAGTTTTACAAATCTTATGCTTCTTCTTACTCATTCTGCTACCAGCTTTAAAGAAGGCATTGGTTTTCTGAGATTTCTCTCTCCAACAAGAGATAGCTCAGAAAAGAACTTTGTGAAACCCCAGCAATAATTTAGTGCTAACCAAAGTGTTTGCTAGGTTATAAATGAGTAGGTTAAAAATTCTTAGGATCTCATTCAAATTGCCTGTATCATCCAAAGTAATATGACCTCCATGTTTGCCAATCATGAATTATCTCTAAACTACAAGGACCAACTGACATTAGAAAATGTACTCAATTATGATATTTATATAAATATCCTACTTGCACAAGAAACATAAGTGTCAACAATACATTCAATAATGCAGACACAGATACTCATGTCAACTGGAGCATGAACTTTCATATAGAAAAAAAAAATACTTTAGAAAAAAACTTGGAAAAAGATGTCCAAATGGAAATTTATTTCATTTTAGCCTTATTTTTTAGAAAAGGTTTTCTTTTGCTAAAATTTTATATTTCTATTTAATATAATAATTTTTCTTTTAATATTTATTATGTTCTATTTAAATCTATTATGATTAAAATATGTTCCAAAATTTTTAGGAATATGCATCCAGGGAAGGAATGAATAAAAATAAGTAATTATTCTATTCATTATAATACTTTAATAGCAATTGAAGAGCCTAATAATAATATAAAAAACAAAAAGATCTTGGAATGGATTTATTGTAATTTATATTCTATTTCTTTAAAATATGTTACTTAATATTTAGTCTTATGAAAATTAGTTATTTACTAGTAAAGCATCTAGGATAAAATTAGAGTGAGATTTATATATATAAGGAATTTACTTAGAAGTCGATTCATTATCAAAACTAAATTTTATTTAATAGTAATATATGAATGGGTATATGTGTGTGAATATGTTAACAAAGTCCATTTACATCTCTTGAAGTGAATGCTTTTGGAAGTAAATAAATTAGTTAACTTTGAAAAAGTCATATAAATATTTGTAACTGCTTAGAACTCCCACCTCTTATTTAAATGTGATAAAATCAAAAAAGAAGAAGACATTGAATAATGAAAATTCCTGTTAATAATGATAAATTTATAATTGGATGTTGTTGAATGCCTGAGATTGACTATAAGGAATTGGATGCAAGGTTGTCTATGTTATTGCTTTATGCACCAATACAAATTATACTGTAATCATTGTTATGTATAGTTAGGACATCAATTTACTATTAGCCACATCTATTCATATGAATTGAGAAAGTGAATGATCATTGAATTACCTATTTTATTTCAGTTGCCATAAGCAGATAACTAAATCATGTTGCATGAATCTTTACTGTGCTTATGATAAAATTATTTGGTGAATTCAGTGAATACTGCCTCTGCCTCTATAAAGGGATTTAAATTTTATTTTATATAGGTTGCACAATGACTAAACGTAGAACTTGCCTGATTTCATATATATATATGGTTATATTAGAGATGTGTTATTTAACAAAGTGATTGTACCACTTTTTTGTAATTCTATTGATTAATTCCTCCTGTAAGATATTCCATCTTTAATAGATTTCAGTGTAATATAGAGTATGGGCATGTCACCAAAATTGATGATGATTCAAGGTGATTATTAAGATCTTTTTAACATTATTATCAAGACAATATGTTAATTATGAAGAAATTTGGTATGAAAGTTTGCTTCCAAGGTATTGTTCTTCAAAGTCATAAACATCCATACCCATAAACTACAGTCAAAATAATGTGTCATGAGCTCATATCATTCACTTGATCTTAAAGCCAACATATAATAAATATTATGAAATATAATTTAATGTTGAGAGTAATTAGGGAAAGGTAATCATTAAGAAGTTTTACAAATGAAGGTTCAATTCATTCTATTATTTAGAAAATCAATGTTAAATATTGAATCATCAACTAAAAATGATTGTGTTCTTATGGATATATACATTTATTATAGTCTTCATTGAATTAATATTATTTCCTGTTTGTCTTCTTAATAGTGTTTAATTCAATACATAGATCAAAATAAATGAATTCCTGATCTATGCTGGATATAATTTGATTGCATAAAGATTGTATACTGAAATGAAGAAAGAGATAGAAGAGGTATTCAAAGTTAATTATTTAATGGTTGTTTGATTTAATAATATAGAAAGGGGATAAATCATTTTCCAGGTTCTAGTAGAATCTGATAGCTTCCAAATGAGTTAATAAAGGTTGCCTTAACAGAATATCAAAACAAGTAGCCTCTCTCTGCACCAATATTCCCAGAACCTACAGTCGTTATTTATTTAAAAGTGAATTATTGTCTGACCATTATAATATATTACTTTTTAAAATATATTTAATTCATAAAATTCCTTTTACAATTAAAGTTTATGTGGCAGTTTTGAAATTTAGAGAGTGAAAAGCAATGGGAAGTTACCGATAACGATAATCAACTAGTTACCAAACAAAGCATCACATGACCCTCTCCACTATATTATTAGCATCTGCATTAGGAGCAGTCATTTAGTCCTTATTTGACTCCAAATCGATCTACCACAAAGTTCTTTATTAAAAAATATAAAAATTTAGAAATAAAACTGAAGCTTTGAATATAGTACTACCATCTAATATTCTCTGATTATTGAAACTTGTGATAAATGATTCTAGAGCAAAATAAATAGAGTAAACTACTAATTCTCATAGTGACAATCAAATGTTATCCTTGGTCATAATAATCTATTGTCTAGTATAAGTCAACATGCCTTCATGCAGAGAGTTTAGCATGCTGAGATACAACTTTAATAAATAAATAAATCTATTAGTAGTATTATGCTAAAATAGTTAGGTGGAAAACAATGAAAATCTCACGTTGATGATAATCAAATATTTCTTACTAACCCAACGTAGTTCCAAAGGATTCTTCTACACCAATAAATCTACTTTCAATCAAATTCTTTGACTGTATATATAAATAAAAAAAAATTGTTTTATACTTACTTTTAAAATTTCCTCTGGATCAAATTCAAAAAGTTTTTTCATTTGCTTTACGACAACATCATAATTGATATTTTTTAAATCAATTTTATTGAAAACTGGAATAATAATCAAATCTTTTTCAAAAGCAAGATAAAAGTTAGCCACTGTTTGTGCTTGAATACCCTAAAAAATAAAAATATTTTTTTCTATATCAAATTAGTAATAAATTTTCCATATTAACTACTTCCTTCTAGCTACCATTATTACTTATCATTCAATACTATCACCATTAAGATGTTTATTAATTTTAGCATAGCAGTAGATTACTTTTCAGCTGAGAAAGAAAAATAACTCAGCTATTATGTTAAACATGGCACTTTGACCCTCGAATGTCAAATAAGCTTACAACAAACTGACTATAAGATTATATGTTTGTCTGAAGATTTATGATGACGGCATTTTACTTATATATTAGACTGTTTCCGTTATCTAGTTGAATTGTTAAATGTTTTTAGAAAAATTCAAACTTTATTTATAACTTTGCAAATACATTCAGATATTAATAATAACATATAGGTTAGTATAGAAAACAACATTTTGAGTAGTATTTTTCTTTTCTTTTCTTCACTTGTTGCTGATCTACATAGTAGCATGGGAACTGAACTGGGAACCTTTAGATTCATGAATACTAACAGGACCATTACATGATGCTCTAATCAACTAAGTTAACTGACTGAAAAATCATTACAGGACCATTACAGGACACTTACTTCCTGTAAATTAATTCATTTTAAATTTATTTATGATTGAAATTATTTTAAAAATCTTATTATTACCTCCAATTTAAAATTGCTCTCGTAATTAAATCGATTAGCTAAACCCATTACAATTTCTGTAAAACGTATATCTTGAAAAAAAATCATTGACAGCACATTTATCATAGAATTTTATCAGTATATATTTCATACACATATTTTATTTGTCAGAAAAAATTAAAATTATGATTTACAATTTATTATGATATATGTTTAAAATTCACCAGAAGTGAATTTGATACCCAGTTTGTTTATGTTAATTAAAAGACTGATTTATTTTGCAATCTTCAACGATGAGCTATTTGATAACTTATTAATAAATGAAATATTTGGAAGTGTGGAAAGCAATTTATATTTTAGTTTTAATTCTTGCTGTCCTTTTGTATTGTAAATTATGATCCATTTAGTAAAGGCCTAAGGTTTCTGGGACCTTCCATTATTGCAGGGAGATAGTTTAATTAGAAATTAAGTTATTAATTTTGTTAGTGATACATTATCTAATATATATGTCTAAGGCATTGTGTATTTATAGCTACAACCATTCATTTATTATTTTGCTTTGCTACTTACTCCTCAGGACTATGACCAGTCCAATCTTTCACACTCCCTCAAAGTAGACATAGTTCATACCAAGGGATCCATTTTCGGGCATTGCCATTTAAGATGTGTATGGGAAGTCCAGCACATCAAAATATTTTATTATTATTCAGAGACATGCTTTGGCTAGAGGGCCAACATTTCTCTTATCTACCTGACCATATCAGGAATTTCCTTTAGTAAAGCCACCCAGAGTTTCATAACAGACCTCATTTATTTTTGTTGTAATCTATAATAGCATATTGCCTTCTTCATCATTTTATATCTTTATTTAGCAAACCTGAAAGCTCTCTGCCATGATGGCACGTCCTTCACAAATAAATTTCATAATTAATTAAATCTGACTGTATAATTGTCAATTATTTATTTAAGAACTATTTTGCTTCCCACACTCATTATATACAAATGACTTTAAATGTAACAGTGTTTTAAATGCCCATCTTTCATATTTTGTAATATATATATAAAACAGATTAATTTGTAATATCTTATTTTATTGCTGATTGGTTTTTGGCCGACCAATTAACAAACTTTTACATTGTTTGTCAAAGCCGTATCAAAACGAATTAAAGAAAATAACCAAGTTGTATAAACAAAGATAACTTATTTTGTACTAAATTCCTTAATAAATTCCTATAATATTGTTATCTTAAATAAGCTTAGTTTGTCATCACTCCCAATCTCTAAGGTTAATTACTCTACTTATTTAAATATTTCTTTGATTTAAATTCACTTCTGTGTAATGTTGCCATAAAGAATTATTATTATTACGGTTCAAACCATTAGTAATCAATCAAATCATATCTGTACCATTCTGCAATCGTCAGAATCCATTAAATCACTGATTTTCATATAAACCCTTTATTATTTTGAGTCTCTATGTGAACCATGACCTCCAGCTGGGACGGAATAAAACCAAGCACTGCTAGTGTCATCACAAACATTATCCATTAGTCTGAGAGGCAATAGTTTAGGCAAATAGGTTAGGATTCATCCTTGTCCTGACATATGTATCTTGTGCATGATTGGATTCAAGGTACTTTTGCTTGGATTATTGGCCTTGTTGAATGAATACACGATTTTGACTGGCACAATATATATATATATATTGTACCAAGATCGTAGTTGGTACATAATAATTTTATCAAAAAAAAATTATTAAAATAATAAATCAACAAATCAATAAATAAGTTATAAAAATCTAAAGAGTTTCTTTATTAAACACAGTATTCACAAATCTAAGGATAATTAATTCAATTCCCATGCTAAATTGTCACTGATCAGATTTAGAAATTTCTGAAGAGAGGAGAAAAATACCATTCAAAACATTGTGTTTTATCCTAATCCAGTATTATAAAGTGTTTGGGAAAATGATCTTCTAACATGAGAATTGAACTAGTAATCTTTAGATTTGTGAATACTGAACTTAAGATGATATTCTAATCAATTATACTAATTGGTCAGAGAAGTGCCATCTAAAATCCAGTGTTCAGAAATCTAAAAGTTCACATCATATGATCACCATTTCTTATGCTTGCTCATAACTGTTATTAAAACAGGCCCAACTCTCCATACAATAGTGCCACTCAGTGCAAGCCAGAGTAATCAATGGATGCCAGAGTAGGCACTAGATAGGGATTTTATGCACTAGCCTTCTGGCATCCATTGATTACTCTGACTTGCACTGAGTGGCACTACTGTATGGAGAGTTTTGCCTGTTTTAAATCTAAAGTTACCAGTTCAATGCCCATGCTAGACTTGTCATGTCAGGTCAGGAAAGAATAGAGGAGAATAATACCATTTGGAATTTTTTTCTATACTGTATGTTATTATTAACAATAGAATGTATTTAGAAAATTATATATAAAGTTAGAATTTTTCCTAACCCATTTAACAATTCAACTTGATGATAGAAATAATCCAATTGTAAATAAAATTATATGCACAGAATATATCTACATTTCATTCAGTTTATAATTTGAGTGACTTCTTAAATAACAACTGTTTATACTCTTCAGTAATAATAACATAGGCAATTATGCATGTTTTCAAGAATAATTGCTACCATTCTATCCCATCTATTATAATCTTGAATAATCCTACATATCCATATTAGCAGACCAGTTTTTGACTTACAGCCTTCATCACTGAATATTTTTAGTCCCAGGCTGAAACTAGAGTGGGGAAGTGGATATAATAGTAATATAATCTAGTGCTTATTGATTATTCAATCTAACACAAGAAAACTTTAAAATAGTGTGAAAAGAAATGATCCTGAAAAAATATATCATGTCCAATCAAAGAATATTGCAATGCTTTGCTGTTTACATTTTTCTAAAGAATTTTTAAATATTGTAGAAGTAACAAAAATTGATGAAAATTTAATGTAATGTTACCAAAATTCTGTTGGATCAGTTGTATTTGGTTAAATATATATTCCAATTTCCTTTTTTTGTCAATTTTGTTATAACAGTTCTTTTGGATTAATTTAGAGTTCTAGATATGCTTATGAATTGTCTATAATTAGAAAAAATGACATGAATTGTAACATGTAGTTATTTTTGATTGTTGTAAATTCTATAACTATTAAATCATTAGGCAAGTTTGAATTTACATGCATAATCAGTTGTAAACTTAGTGACATGCATTCACAATTTGCATTATCTGACTCTTTCTTTGATATTATTCTACAATATTCGCTTGGATTAGCTGAAATCAGGATACACTTTCATTGATTCTAGATGAATTCTAGAAAATGACCACAATAAGTTTCTCATTCTTCTCTCTCTTTGTCCAAGCTGAATATTTTTTTTTTTTTAATGTAAGTCTTCTTTTTCTCTACATTACAATATCTTATTTCCCACTGCTCTTTTTGACTCTTTTCACTCTTCTATTGTAAAACTTGTATTATAGTTGAAGAGTATGTGAACGTGATAGTGAAGACAAATTTATTCAATCAGATCTTGCAAAATTCAGAACACTAATGAGATTTGTACTTTTGAGTGCATTGCGTAAATTGATCACTTTTAATTAAAACTATAGGAATTCTAAAAAGCATAATAATATCATTCTGGACAATGGGGCAACCATTTTCTTTAAACGTAATATATTCTTTTTTGCATTTTATAATTTGGACATTGTAAATTTAATTGTCTCCCAAACAGCTGTATCATCGACGATAGTAAAAAAGCTGTACAATATTAAAGAATGAATATAGCAGTGTGAAATATTAGATTAAATTTTATCCTAGTAAAAAAGAAATCCTAGAGACATCTTTCTAAAGTGATATGTTTTTAATAAACAAAAAGACTGATTCCTAATGGAGACAGACAACTAATTATACAATTAAATTAATAAGTAAAACCACAAACCCCAAACTTGCTACAATTCAATCTCTTTAAGCTGGCTGTTATACAATGTCAAAATTAAATAATTTCTCATTTATACAAAAAATAATCAGATGGCTTTATTGCCCCGATGTTCATAAGAAGACCGAGTGCTGCAAGAGCTAGAATTGGAATCAATCTGCGGATTTTACTCTCCAGAATCTGAACTCAACTACTACTCTAAACCATACATTATATTAAATACTATTCTACAAAGTCTAAAAACATAATTCATCACTAAACAATTTAACATTAATTCAATACAGAATCATAGATTGATTGTTCAAGAGATCGAGTGACTTTCAATTAACAGAATGACAGGTTAAGTGCATTAAACTGTGCAGAGCATTTTAATACTGATGAGAAATTGCTTTTACAGTTAAAGAGAAATATGATTTCTGTGCCATAAATATACATTTTCTCCTTTTTTTAAAATTATCTTTCTACAATACCCCACTATTTTTTCCTTATGCGATAGGCAATAGATTTTAAAATTTTATACGTATTTTTATTTTTGCCAATAAAAAAATTTATTGCCTGAAAGGATGAAAAAAAATATAAATAATGAATAATCAAGTACAGTATCAATTTTATTACTGTACTGCAGTTTAAAGTATTGAATTGTAATTTTTTTATTCTACATATATATATATTGAAATAGTAAGATTCGTATTCGAATCTTAAGTTTCACCTTTTTCTGTCGTCTCTCACTGACCGGTCTATCCCGCCCAAATTTAAACTTTTTGGTATCGAATAGTGTGTGTAGCAATATTAAAAATGTATAAATATATGTGGAATTCAGCATAAACACGCACACATTTCGATCTCAAATTAAAGGCAATAAATAGGGATAAAATAATATAATTTAGATTTCTTTTAGTTATATAATTTTGTATAATTTTAATCATCTATTTTGGATTATAAAGTTCGTATTTATTGCTTTGTTTAAATTTCGTTTAATAATAATTCTAAAAAAATCTGATGTAATATTTAATTAAAAGTTAAAATAATCTTATGTTCCCTTTTTGTCTTTGAAATTTAAAAGCATTGGTCAGTGATAGATAATAGATTAATTAAAGAAAAATTCCCCAAAATGTAATTAGTAAATGTAAAATGTAAACAATAGAATGGCAGCTTTCTTTAATTAAAACCAACAAAATGCATTGATTATCCTCAGGGCAGATTAAGTAGAAACTAAAAATACCTTAACAAAAATGTGAAAGATCAAGATAAAAAAAGAGGCCATCTTAGACTTGCTGGAGACATTCACTTCAACTTTAGCTTTGCTCTCGATCACTGAGAGTTTCCAAAAATATAAAAATAATTTGTTCCTGCCAAGGTATGACCGAGTAAAGCATCTAGATTATTCTCCATCGGGAGATGGCCTATCGGATGCCGAACTTTCCATTGCCCGTCATAAATTCACCATGAAGATCTGCTGCCTGAAATAAATGAGAAAGCTGCTGCTGCTGTGAAAGTAAATGAAATATCTAAATACAAGAAAGAATTGCCACTTGTGAACTTTTTGCTGCTAAACTAATGGAATCAGAAAACTTCTTATAAAACAGGTACCTGTCTGTGTTCAAACTCTAGAGTACTCTAATAATATGCTATAGCTCTTCTTCATACTACTTATCTAAATTATAAAATGTAAAAACTACCATATGTATAACTAAAATTGAATAATTAACCTAATGTGTAAATTTCTCTAATAATCTAGCTTACCTCATTCTATCTTTCTTGGGTGCGTATTTCTAAAATCTACATTTTATCTATATTTATTATTTAATTATTGCATGCTAAAAATTGTCTCAATGTTCAAAGTTTAAATCTAAAATCGCTTGAAATAGTGAATGCGTGTCAGATTTCATTAACATTACTTTCATAAATAATTTAATTTTCATATAAACCGACACGCATTCAATGCTTCATTTATTGTAATACAGGGGTCTACAACTTCGCAAATGGCTGGCATATTAGTTGTAATCATTCCCAGTTTAGAGATGTTTTGTATATATTAAATCTTAATGAATAATTCCATCAAATTACATTTCTTTGAGAGTCGCCAACGTTCTTTAGTAAATGTTGATAATGTAGGGCCGAGTCAGAAATCTACTTAAATCTCATCATAATCATTTATACAGTATACATGTGTTACGTTTTAGAGACGCGATGACCCATTCCGCCGTGAAATTTCCGGATTCTTCAGGGTTAAAATTAACCCCAGTCGTCCTACACAAGCGGGCATAATGGGTGCTCCCGTAGGACTTGACAACGTCATGCTGCCAGCCGGCAAACTGCGACATGGACCGCTTGTCCCTGGTGATGCTTATATGACACCTTACTTCATCGGGCCGAGGCAGAGACCAGCCCGACATTCTTATAAACCCATTCGCGGCATTGCAGTTTCGATATACTGCCATTCAATATCGCCTTCCTAAAGCATACCACGTGTCCCTTTACTCAATTCTATTATTCTATATATCACTCCGCCTCTGCATTATCTTCGTAATTCACTCTCAAATAAATGTTTGTCCTTAGTCACAAAATAAATATTTTAATTAAATAAGTATATGTCCGCCGCTACTCTTAAATCTTACTTTAGACTCTTGCATTGCAAAGGTATAAATTCCTCCAGGTATGCATTAGAAATACTTACTCGAGAATTTTAGGTAGCCAGATTACGCTTTCAAATAAGTGAATTCCTTTTGTAAACATTACAGTATCGGAAATACCGCTACTGAGTCCTCAAGATAAAATAATGTCTAAATAAATAAATGTATTCTTTAAAATATAATCATGTTGCAAATCCCGCTACTGAAGCTTTGAATCCATAAAATATTAGTAAATGATTGTTTTATTAAAATGTGTGAATAAATAATTTTAAACTATACATCTACAGTTACGTTTCATTTATTCGATACCCATTCTATATATTTCCTCGATTATGTAAATATGAATGTTTAATTAATATTAGTTTGATTATTGGCTAACTCGAGAATAAAATCTGAATCTCTTGCATATCCCTGACCACCGTGCCTAAGGAAATATTTACTAATGTCGCATCAGATGTGTTGTTTCGTGGATTGTATTGTGGAGCCGATAAACTATGTTCGAACTCAGTAACACGGGTGGCTTCGCTACCTCAATGGTGCTGCTGTTCTGTGTGGTGGTCGAATTCTGCACTATGTTTACAAGTCACACGTTTTCTGACTGTTACAATATCTAATGTAAGCAAACAATAAGAAGATTATTCTATACACTTAACACAATGTAAATATATTATTATATCCAAATTTGCTTTTATTATTTTAATGAAAATTCAAAATATTTTTAATGTAATATTTATATTTATTACCATTAAAGACTAGCCTAAAAACGATTTACTCGTTGACGAAGAAGCTTCCAAATAAACAAAACAAATTTCGCTTAAAACTATTAAATGGGCCAAGCGCTTTCGAGGTTTGCCCTCATATTCATGGCCGACGAAAGTAATAAATCTTTACGTAGTGTTATTAAATAACAAATATGCAAATGTAAATGCAAATCAGTTTGACCATTTTTTTGAAATGGAAAAACACGTGTCGCTTCTATTGATAGAATTGTTGTCGCAAACAATAAAGTACGCCTCTTTGATCTTTCTTTTACAGTCGTTGGTTTCAGGGCATACAATCCTGAGGTTGCCTGGTTCGAACACATGGCCAGTCTGCTTTTCATGTTCCAGAAATATTGAAAAGTTATCGCTGTTCTTTTTTGCTCTTCTATAGGTATACAAGTGTTGAGCAGCTCTGTTATGAACAGTGGTCTTAGTTTCCCCATAGTATATGGCTTTGCATCCGGCCTGTGGACATGACATGCTGTAAATCACCTGGGGTGTCTGAGATGGGTCTGTTCTATCCTTTGAATTATTAATGAGTCTGTTAGAATTAGGGAGAGTACGAAAACCAATCCTAAATTCACCAGTTAAAGTCTTTATTATCTGTTGTGATAATTTGGGAATATAAGGGAGGGTAATTTGAGGCTTATCCTTATTTTTGTGGTTAGCTATTAGTTTACTGTGAAATTGCTTAATTTTCTTTGCAATTAATCTGTAGCTGAAACCTACGCTAAGCAAATCTTTTATATAAATTGCGATGTTGGTCTTTCTATCGGCTTCAAATTTACATAAATTTTGATTTCTAAATAAAAACGCATTGAGCCCTGCGAATTTATGTGCAGTAGGTGACATGGATTTCGGGTGAGTAAAGCCTCGGATCTCAAGGGGTTTAACTATCATACTATAATGCAGATCTCTGTTTTCTCTATGGACCAGAAAATCCAAATATTTAAGCTTCTGCCCTTCGTTCTCCCAATTGGTGTTTATGATCAGTTTAGATTGTAGTTGTAATTCATTTTAGGTCTTTTTTTGATAATCATTTTTATTAATATCTTAATATGTATTTCTAATCTGTATTATAGCTACGTACATACATTCTTGCATAAATACTTTAAAAACATATATATATATGCCAGCATTCAATACGATCCATGAATTTTGAGAATTGCAGATCTTTTGGAACCAAATGTCAAAAATTTGGCAATTCCCCTATGTATAGTCTTTCTTTTTGCTTTTTAGCAATCACTAAAACTGAATTTGTTGTTAAAACTTAAGCTTCATTTGTAAAAAATTTAAAAAAAAGATTACTTTTTTGATAGCAAACATGTGAAATTTGGTAGTAAAACATCTTTTGCAGTCTATGCGTCAATTAATAAAGGAAAGTAAGACAACATAGTAATCACTGATTAATAAGTGAATTAACAAGATGTATTAGGTAAAGAGATCAATGCTTTGGGTATTATGACAGCTTTGAAGAAATTGTGTTAATCAAACTAAATATATATCTTTTGTAATTATGTATATATACTTTGTGTTTTTAATAAAGAATATTACTTAAAATAAAACAATATCATTCTGCTATTGAATAATAAATAATCAGTGGATACAAAATAGAAATGAAATAATGATCCCCAGATTAATTTTTGAATATTGATCTTTTTTAGTAGCATGTATATTTTTCCAATAAAAATATTAAACAGAAACCTCTTACTTCTATTATACTATTCAAGGCAATATGTGTGTGTGCATGTATACATACATATATATATAAATGTATTCTCATTGAAATTTGTGATATTATATTAGAAAATAGTGAGAAAAAAAATTATTACTGAATTTTTGTGGAAAAGGAAAGTCTGTGGCACAAAAGAGTAGTGATTAGAGTTCCACCTTACAAGAATTTAATATGGATTAATGACAAATTTTTATATTGTAACAGTCAGATTCGTACACTCACGCAACAAAATTCAGAGCCCAAGCAAAATATACCAAAGCTGACCGTATTGAGGTGGTTGAGACCTCTAATCCGACCAAACTCCAACTCATCTGCCAGTACTCCAAATTTAACACCTTATGAGTGACATTCCTGGGCTACACTCAGTTCTCATTTAACCGCGAGCCGGCATAGAACAGGGAGAAACATGAGACTTAAGGTCATTACTAACTAACTAAATAAGTGATAATTATAACACTAGACACTCTATTAATCTTATATACTTAGACATATACATATAGCATATAAACTCATTAAGAAATTGGAGTAATGAAATGTGACATTTAAAAATACACTGTGGATGGGATAAAAATATTATGGATTGGATAAGATACTGTGGTTTGGTTTGATTTAGAGGCTGAGCAAGAAAAATATACAACAGTTTATATTAAAAAAGATTTATTAAAACAATAACAAAATAGTCTAACAAAGAATATCATAATGGCAGGAATTGTACAATTTTCACGAATATTTAAGGCAGGCAAGCATGTTACAATGGTTGGAATTGTTACCAAGTACATCTGTTCTCTTTTAAACATACCTTTACATGTGTTTGGGAGTGATAGAAGTCATGCCTAATTATTTAATATGCTCATTTTGTGAACTGGACTTGCTTAAGTTAGAATTTGATATTTTAGTAGAGATGATGATGAGTACAGCCAGTTTTAAAGACTGTTATATATACTAATTAACTGAGCAACTAAATCGACTCAGAATCATGCAGATTCAAACTGATAACTAGATTCAAACTTCAGTCTAAAGCTGAAAGATTAATTAGTATGGGGAAAAGAACTGGTTACCATTAGGTCCACATATATGCGCTATGGCGCTATAAAAAAATATTAAACAATTAAACTTGCAGTGCGAGTGTGTGATTCTTCCAGAGTTTCAGCATCAAATGCTCGGTTGCTCTGTGACCGACGGTTTGCTGCCATTGGTATGTGAAACAAAGTCCAGGAAGTCGGATTGGCTTTATGGAAAATAATCTGGGTCCTCACGCCCCCAGTTCTAATGAAGATAGCCTTACCCGAACTAAATAAAGGGGCGGTTTGTTACCGTGAACCCTTGTCAGAGGCAGCAAAACGTAACACATATAAGTGTAATGTATAAAAACACACCCGCAATGATATATATAGCAATAAACATGCACATAATTAATTGCGCCTAAAACAGATAGCTCTTATCTGTCAAACTAATTCAAACTGTTCTTTAAAATTAGCAATAAAAGTATGCTAATAAAATGGGGTTAAACGATATGAAAATAATCTAATTAAGATTCTAAATCTGCATATAAATATTCTTAATTAAGGAGGGCAAGTATATTCGATGGGACTTAATACAAACATTAGCGAATATACTTTATCATCTCTAGGCAATATATATCCCCTTCCAACTAATAAATGTCAAAGGTTATGATATAAGATCGGTTAAGCAAATCTTAAAATACGATTCTACAATATATATATAATTATGATAATAACGAGTGGTTAGCGCATTCGTTTATTACCAATATTGTAATTTCGAAACAATGATTTAATAAAATACACAATGTTTTTTAAAAATATCTAAGTGAAGATTAAATTTATCTTCTTTATAAATTACTTGGTTTCATTGTTTCGAAATCTGAGCATATTATCACATATTAACATAACAAAATGCATTTAAAATATTAAAATTATGGAAATTAGGCAGACTGTTAGTTAGAAAGAATTAAAGAAAATAAATTTCGGACATTTAATAAGTATAAAAAAAAATATATGAAATCTTTTAATTCATAAAAGATTTCAGCAGTTTAGAAAATTAAAGTAAGTGATTTTTTTTTCTTTTCTACATTATATACAAAGTCACAAATCGATAGTTTCTTTTATAAGAGGGTAAAATTGAAATAGTTTTCATTATCAATTATATAGAACGTTCTTTTTTTAAAATGATATAAGAATTTATTAAAGTTCATACCGCAACTCCTTTTAAAATGATTTCCATCTCTCTCTGCTTCCTTGAGTGGACTTGAAGCGTATATCAATGATAGTGGTTAGAATGGGGCGTCTGACAGCGTCATGATCTCCAGTGGCCTTTCAGATAGGTTAAATTTTCTTCTTATTCTCCATGCAGATTAATTGAAAGTCTATTCAAAGATGTTTAGAGGATAGAGAGTCCATTCTGGCTTTCGGAGCCAGTAAATATATTGGTCTACTCGATCATTTTTGGATTTTGGCTTCCTCAACAATTTTCGGAAAAAAAAAAAACTAAAGAGTGAGCTTTTCAGAAAAATCTGCAATATTTATATCCCCCAGATCAAAAGCCAGCGACCATCTATTTTTAAAATATCATTTAGACTTCTAAGTTTTTGCCTTAGGTCTCTTTTTTTTATATTTATCTTTCTTATTTTGCTGTTTAAACTATCACTGGTTTGATCTGGAAAAGAAATTCATTACAATCGTAATGAATGAATTCCAGAACCAAGTCAATTACCCAGGGACTACATGATCCACCTGCAGTTTATTCTAACTAAAAATCTGTGATATCTATATTCCCAAGATAACAAACCAGTGACTATCGATTTTAAAGTACAATTCAAATTTTTTCTAAGTTTTACAGCAGTCTACCTTTTTGATTCTAATCTCTCTTTTTCTTATCTTTTTGCCAAAATTTTTTACTGGTTTGATCTGGGAAAAGAAATTCATTACAATCCAAATGAATGATTTCTAAAATATTGTCAAAAACCCAAGGACTATCTGAAACCACCTGCGAATTATTTAATAGAAATCTTATTACCAATGTGTGAATTTCGCATGTGATTTAATTTACTTAAGCTAAATTCATTAAAGGATATTTGGCCAACTTTCTAAACAAATAACCCTTATATAATATAATATAATATTTATGTAAATGCTGCAATATACCCATACAAAAATCAATATCATTAACATTTACAGGTGCTGGTATGTGTGACAATAAACATATAATTGTTTGAATATATATAAAACTGAGACCATATACACAACTGTATAAACGAATATATGGCTGTGTGGATATATACAACTGTATAAACATATATATACACAGCTGTGTAAAAGCATATAACACTGAGTGGATACATATACATGTGTACTAAAGAGTGTTTAAAACCGGCATAGATGTGTCTATGGAGACATAAAGGTGAAACAGATAAAAGGACAGTAATATCTGTTTCAATATATAGGCATAGAAATGCCTACACATAAAATTTATGAATACATATTTGCATTATCAGCACAGCTAATATTTACATTATTGAATACTTTATTCTAGTAATAATTACCAATAAATAAAATTGCCTATAATAAAAAAAACTAAAGGAAAGAAATTAAAATCAGAAATATATTCATCAATTTTCCAAATTAATCACTTTCTTATGAATAAGTTTTATTAAACTACTTAAAAATCTATTCAAAAAATTGCTTTTCTAAGCATATGTGAAATATGGTACAATGTATAATTCTTACCTTATTAGCATCGACCAATAAAATGACTCCCTGACAAGCATTTAAAGAACGAGAAACTTCATAGTTAAAATCAACATGTCCCTAAAAAAATAAAATACTATAATTAAAAATTGAATGTTGCCTTTCTTGTGTTTTAGTATAACAAACTTATATTACTATTAATAATTATAATTTTTAAAAAAACCAAAATTAATTTTCAATAAAGGATGTATAATTAAAAATCATTTAGTAACTATTATTTCATTATATCATCATCATCATCATCATCAACCATTATCAATCCACTGCAGAATGAAGATCTCTTCAAGTTCATCTTCTCTGATCTCTAGCCTCTCTTCTCCATATCACCCCTGCGCATTTTCTTATTTCATCTATTCATCTCACATGTGGCCTCTTTCTGGGTCTTTTACAATCTCTTGGAATCAGGTTTAAGATTTCAATTGTCCATCTATTATCATCTCTTCTAGCAATATGTCCAGTCCAATTCCACTTCAATCTTATAATTCTTTCAATGATGTCTATAATACCTGTTTGTTCTTTTCTCTTATCCATGTATTGTGTTTTCAATCTCTTCTTGTTAAACACACATTTTTCATTTCATTATATATTCACTCTTTTATCAATGTGTTTATGAATAAACAAATTTTGTACTTCTTTTTCGCACATTTTATTTTTGTTGTTCCTCATAATTTCAGCTGTTTAGCATTCTTTATCAGAATTTTAAAAAAAAAAAAAAGTACAATATTTTATTATTCCTATTTTCTCATTTATTATTATTATTAAATTTCAAATTTGCAAACATTTGTTCATCTGCATAATGAAGTGATTTCTTTCTTCTTTATAACCTAATGCTGAATGCACTATGATAAACTTCATCGAAAGTGCACTTAATATTAGGTTATAAAAAAGACAGAAATCACTTCATTATGCAGACAAATTAACATTTGCAAATTTGAATTACAAATACAAATGAAGGAAAAAATCAATATAGTATTAAATTTATTTAAAAATGTAATTTCTGATTTTAAATTTAATTCTATTTTTTCAATAATGGATTTGCATGCATGTAATCCATGCATACAGCCGTAGGATCTTAAACATAAATACATAAGTGCATAAAGTTATTATATATGGTATATTTCACTGTCAAAAAAATTAAGATTAAAACTATACATCCCTTTACTTTAAGTTTTGGATTTTAAATAAAGATACATTTCTCAAACTAAAGACGGACAGATTGGAAGAAATATAGTTTGAACTTATACTCAAATAAACAAAGATAAAAAATAGCATATGATTATTTAAGTTGTATTTTCTGTTTGCAAAGGTTTATAAAATGAAATGCTGTCTCTTATTTTTATTTAAGTACAAGTTCAAACTTATTTCTGCCATTACATTTGGTTTGAGTTTAAAATTCATCTTTATTCCCATACTGTTAAAGAGTTATCAAGCCTTACATAAAATCCAAGGTTCAGAAAAAACTATTTTATTTTTATTTTTTCTGACACTGAAACATCGATGATTCTTTTTATATTTTCACAGCCCATGGATGATAGCCACTTATTTTCATTTAGGTATACTTTAATATTTTTATTATAACATTTATGATATTATTTGCAGAATTATAAAATGATATCTTGCCTTTTTTTATTTAAGTATAAATTCAAATTATTATTTCAGCCATTATTTCTGTTTTGAGTGTGAAATTCGCCCTTATTCCTGTGCTTGCCAGAGAAATCAAGCCATATTTAAAATCTAAAGTTAAAGTAAAATGGTATACTATTTCATTCTTGATTTTTCTGACACTGGAATAAGAACATATTCATTAATACTTTCAAAGCCCATGGAAATTGATCTGCATTATTTTACTTTATTTATTAGAATATTCACATATATAAATAAGCATGTGTGAGTAGTATAGTTAAATTATATACATATATATTGCTAAATACAAGAACCTTATTTTAAAAAAACTATGCTATGTAAAAAAGATTGGTTATTAAATGCAAATTACATTATACATGAAAGAGAAGAGCGGGCAAATGAACCTAATTTTCAGAACACATTTTAATACTTGGATGGAATTCGAACATACAAGAAAAGTGTAATAAAATGTTAAGTAATCTCAACAGTTTATAAACTTCGTTTGTCATTTTTATTTCCATCTCCCTTTAACATTTAACACCAAAACAATTTAGTTAAATTGTAAAATATATAAAAATTAAGAATTGTACAAATCCTGTACTTATCTCTTTTTTTTATTCTTATTCTCACCCTATTCTTTACAGATTTTCTCTACTCATTAACTATTCTTAAAAACCTTTATGAAAAGTTCTTAGTAGAAGAGAATAAAATGTAAGGCAAGATGGCACAGATAACACTTCCCAAATTAATAAAAACATTAAGTCAATGCCATGTTTATATATATTTAACAAATTAATTATTCCAAAATGTGAATTTTAAAATAAATAAGATAATAAAATAAACCCATTATTTTATTAAAGACAATCAATATACTTAATCATTTTTCAAACAAGTATACTCTTTCTCAATACATGCAATGTGAGACAAAAATTTTGCCCAAGAAATAAATCATCTCTGTAAAAAAAATATATATATACGAGTATATGCCATATAAATCTATAATGGAATAGAAATCTTTAATACATTAAATGATGCTTTTCTAATAAAGTAAAATTCCAGTTCCCTAAATGCATTGTTTGGTGCAGTGCAAAAATTAAAGCTTCTCAGATTGAAGGTCAATCTGTTATTTCTGGTACTTGAATGTCACATGACAATAAAAATAACTAGCATTAGGTTATCTCCCATTACAATTCACTTTTATTATTACATTTTTCTTTTATTTCTACAAAAATGTTGTAAAACATGGATAAAAACACTGGTAAAACTATGTTAATATTTTTTTCTAGATTGCTTCAATTAACCAGACAATTCTCAATGAGGCTTAGACTCGCACAGTCTTCCAAATATTTAGACACTGCTATTTTATATTTATTGATTGTATATCATAATAAATTTACCTTATCAATGCACATTATTTACCATGAAATTATTCACAACAATCACATTTCAATAAATGCACAAAAGACCATTTAAAATAAAAATCCTTGTTTTTACTTCACCTTTGAATAGTAAATTATAAATTGTGCTTTACGCAAACAAGTGAAGCTCAATATTATAAGAATTATTAGACTGAAACTCCGGTAGTAATTTATGCAAATTTATTCAATATTTTCATATAGTCCACTTTCTGGAGATTGAGAAGCATGATTTCTTCCGGTTTATTGCATTGTCGTCATTTGCAATAAAGCATGCTTCCTTTATTTTTCATTTAGTATCATTATGCTCAGTGCACAGCGCCTTTGTTGAAGTCGGTTCAAATATATGGCCCGTAGTTCTTTGTGTTCGAGGAATATAGATTTATTTGTAGTATTGTTTAGTGCCCTCCTATATAAGTGGTGATGTTGAGAAATTCTAATAGTAATATTGGCGCAGGTCTCTCCATAATATGCTGTTTTACAACTGTTGTTTGGGCATGCAATTTTGTAAACTGCTTGTGCTATTTGATCGAAGGGTATTTGAAAATATTGAATAAATTTGCATAAATTACTAGACAGTTTTTCGGTTTAAAATCTCAACATAAGCCGATACTCCCAAGATAGGCTATGAATATTTATTTTATATAAAGCGCAGATAATTAGTTGAAATTAAATTGAAAGACTGCAAACCTTTCGCACTTATTATAATACTTATCTAACAGCCAATCAGATATTATGATGGCGGTCTGAATAATAATCAAACCGTAAACACAAGACATATGATAATTTAACATAATAAAGCCCGAAGGCATACATAAATAATAATTTAGATCAGTACGACCTGTAAAGGTCCTAGCTGGCTGTTCCCATGTTCGGAGGCCAGCTCTCCACAACTTGAAGTCACTGTGCCATGGAAGACGATCTGCTCCAATATATATGTCTGTGTACACAGGTGAAGCTCCAAGAATGAAGTGACTTCTTCTTTCATTTTGATCTCCATACAAGAATTTGCACCATTATCTTTCTGACTTTAATTAACGAGTTATTTTTATAGTTTGTCGTTTACCTTATAAATGAAATCTAACTCGAATTCTTTTAATTGATTTATTTCATTAATGATATATTCTACTCTCATTAATTAGACTGGTATTCATTTTAGAAAATAACATTTTTATAATCTTCAAGTTATAAATCTTTTACTTACTATTTTAAAAGAATGTCTTTTAAAATTTTTTAATTTATTTAAACTTATAACTCTTTTCATTAAGTTTATACCTATATATGTATGTGCATTTAATCATGCACATACTTATCAGTGTTTTATGGGGAACTTGAACATAAGTGTCCCATCTACAATATAAGGATTATCTCAAAGAAGACATTCTAAAGAAAGTGTAATATTGATTGAATAGAATACATTGGGGAGCTAGTTAGACATGGTGTTCAAGTCTTTCAGAAAAAAAAGGTTTTTTGCTGAGGAAACTAAAAGACAACAGTGTAAAACATCAAGTGAACAGAAAAATGGAACAGTATATTCTATATTTAGATGTATTTGTGATTTACAGAATGGTTTATATAATCATTACAAAAGTCATGTCTAGAGTAGTTTTTTTTTCTTTCTTTTTTTTTTTGGAATAACCACATTCATTTTTGAGTGGCTGTTTATTATTACTATTTTACTTATAAATAACAAACCAAAGACTAATTAATTGTAGTGTGAAATAGTGATTGCATAGTCTTCAAATTAGTGATAATATAGTCTTCAAATACTAAAACTTACTATATTATGGCAAATATGGGTATATTTGCTATAATGTAGTAGATTTTAATATATGAAGACTGTCTCATTATTTCATGCTTTAAAATATAATCAGTCTTTGGTTTAGTACTTACAAGGTAAGGTAATTGTTGTATTACAGCTGATATTTGGTTCATAGGTATTTGATAACTAACATCGGTATTATATGCACTAGTACCCATTTATCTTAGAAATATATGTCTTATGGGAGCTTTACCTTTTTTTTTTTGTTCTATAAAGTAATTTGAAAATTTTTTTAGGAGTAATTTATATATATGTAAGCATTGTTTTATGTTGCAGTTATTATAAATACATAAAATTTTTCTTACTGGAGTATCTATTAAATTCAGCAGGTATTCTTTTCCATTATATTCATAAAAAAGACTGGCTGTTTGTGCTTTGACTGTAATCCCCCTTTCCCTCTCCACTTGTAATTTGTCCAAAACTTGCTCATTTTTCTGATTAGTTGAAATAGTTCCTACAAAAGAAAAAATTGAACCATATACACACAAATATATTTATATAACAGAAAAATAATAACAAAAAAAATCAACTGTTTGAGGAATTGAGTGAAGTTTGAATGACAGGTTGAGTGAAACAGTTGCATGCAATTAACCAAACAGATTCTTTTTAATTTCCTTCAGGAAGTTATCCTGTGCAGTTTAGTCCCATAGTAAGAGTGATCAATTGAACATTGTGACGTCTTTGCAACTAATTTTCTATTTAGCTGGAAATTCTTCCAGGAAGTAACATTTTTGACCTCAGCAAACTTTAACGTATTTGTTCACTACTCTAAGAATGTGAACATACTTATATCACAAATTGTGCAAAAGCACACAATATATCTATAAATTTTTAATAATTATTGATAAAGTGCAAAAAGAATAAATTCTTAGAATTTGCTCTATTACCTCTGAGTTGTACTTTCTCTTTTCCACAACATTCCTAAAAAAAAATCTTCCTTATCTCATGCTTGTGGCTTTCATCAGTGAGGGGCCTTGGATCTGAGAGCACCGCATCTAGATCTTAGGATCTAATGCAACTCTCCAGCAGCCACCTTTTACCTCTTTAGTTAACTATAAAACTATAAATTTAAAATTGAAAACACAATATTTTCAATCCAAGCTCATTAGCTTATAAAATCATATAGGTCTGAACTCAGTTCAGTACTCATACATTTTGGTGTCTTTGGTTCTTTAATAATCATAGCCACTACTATCCTATTAGCAGGATTGGTATTAAACCATTAAACATCACATGATCACCATTTCTTATGCTTCCTCAAGCTGTTAAAACAGGCAAAACTCTGTTTTGCACTGGGGTGGCACTACTATACGGATAGTTTTGCCTGTTTTAACAGCTTGAGGAAGCATAAGAAATGGTAATCATGTGATGAAGAAAAGAGAATGTGTTACTCAGAGATAATGGAACCAATTCCAAGAATTAATTCTTTCTGCAGTTTATCAATAATTGTTAAAAATAAATTGTATGTTTTAGCACAATTTGTGATATACATATGTTGACATTCATAGAATGGTGAATAAATAGTTAAAGTTGCTGAATATGGACACAAATTTTGTATACATTTCTTATATTACCTATTTGTAAAACAAAACCCTTTTCCATTCTCAAATATGTTAACAATTATTTAATGAATCACTATGTCTAGAGCCATTTAAACAAAATGATCTCTACCATTAGCTCATATTCATAAAGATATTTTTTTACATATTTCACATAATCAATTAGACTTTTGGTTATTAAAAATCTACACAACAACAATTATATTTATTTATAATTTAACTAAATCCTCATTGTTGTACAAATAAAAAGTTTTAGTAAAACTTGTTTGCAGAATTATTCTTTTACATATTAATGTTTTAATATTCTAGGTGGGACTCTCAAATCTCATATATGCTTTAGGCAAATCGAATCTTGAAAATAACCACTTCATCTTCAAAATATAAGTAATGTGAGCAATCTCCAATTATTTTTAATTTCTTTGCTTCCCATTTTATCACAAAATATTTATTATAAAATTGTTATAAAAAGTTTTGGAAAGAAACAATTGCTCTATATTATGCTCTTACTAACATTAATCTTCTTAGTATTGCTATGGAGTCTAATTGCTGTTGTCACCTTCTGAAAATGAATGTTTTAAAGATTTAATCCCAGACAAACACTCATAAAGCTATATGTCTTTTATCATTTACAGATTCTAATTTAGAGTTCTAACTTATATTCATTACCTTTCTCTAATTTCTATTAATACTTGGATGTCATCTATTGATCTATAACTACTTTCAAATTCAGCTTATTTTTCTTTTGATCAATTTGAGTTCAATGTTTTTAGAAACAATTCACAAGAGTCTTAGTAGTGATCATGTACAGAATTAATAATCAAATGGTTTATTGCTTGTGAATTCATAAGAAATTCGAGCACAGGAAGTAACTGAACTGGACCACAATCCATGAAACTTGAGCTTCAGAATCTTCTAATCCATAACTACAGCAAACCACACAAAAAGTTTAATATAGGAATTAAAGAAAACATCAAGTTAATATCATAATTCCTAATATTTTATTTTTCGTTTTTCTTAAACATCAATATATTGTCAACAATTTTTCTTAACTCTTCATTGCTAATTTTAATATTCTACAATAATGACATTCGAACCACAACATTTTTTTGATCATCACATGATCACCATTTGTTATGCTTGCTCAAACTCTCAGATCCAAGGCTCCTCACTGATAAAAACCACAAGCTAGAAACTAGTCTGGGGCTATTGGATGAATAGGCACTAGATAGGGCTTTTATGCACAAACCTTCTTGAATCCATTGATTACTCTGGCATGCACTGAGTGGCACTACTGTATGGAGAGTTTTGCCTATTTTAACATTTTTTTGATCTTTATAGATTTAAGTCTGCATATTACCTTTTCATTTAAAACACATGTGACACTATAACTGACATTGACTTTATTATAGGACTATTTTGTTTTCGTATTCTCTAATACTATATAATTCTCTGTTGAATTTTTTCACAGATTTCAGAATTTTATTCTTGAATTTAGTACTGGGCCACTTTTTCTTTTATTCCTAAATAATTTTTTCCACTATCATAATAATCATTTTATATCTTTATAAAATATATTTATATACATCCATAGTAGTACTTAATTGGTTCAATTTGTAAAAAGTGACTCTCTGATCAGTTAAAAAAAAAATTTAAATATCTTATTTTAGTGCTTTGAGGTTTTTAGTACAAATTTTCAGCTATCTGGTCTGACTATGTTTGATTATCAATAAGCAGATACTTTTTTTTATAACAGAATATATACTTTTTTGAAAAATTTAATAGGAAGATTTTGAAAATAAAATAATTTTGAAATTGTAATATATTATGATTGAATAACGAGTGGTTTATTGCCTGAAAGTGTTTTAAATTATAATGCTAACAAAGATTTTTGAGGATTCCCAGAACAGCAAAGAAAACTAAACAAATGGATTTTTGACCAGATTAAAGCACAATAATAATAATTATCTTTATTACTTGGGAGTTCGTAAGAAGTTAGAGATTAGAAGTGAGAACTTAGCATAATCCATGGACCTCAAGTGACAAAGTGTGGCACTCTACTACCACATTAAATAACACAAGACAAAATTTTTGTCTACAGTTGCCATAAGAGGGTTCAAAACTAGTTCCGAGTGGAAATTGGATTCAACTTCCACTGCAACATATCTTAAACTCAACATAACTTGAGAAGACTTGATGATTAAAAAAAAAATGAAATTGACCAGAAATAAGACGGATAGATTATTATAAATATACTTTCAGGCTGCCTGAATATGATGGGCAGAAGTTAATGCTGACTTTATAACATTTAATAGCAATACTTTATTATTTATGGATGCTAAAAGCAAAAAATAATATATAATTTTTAACATATTCATTATGGGCAAATTAATTTTTTTTAAGAAAATCATACAAGAAAAATATCAGGATAGACAAACTTTACACCATATCACTTTAATAATACATACAAAATTCAATTTATAAATGCAATTATTAAAACTAAAAATAATAGACTCATAATACAATTGTAAATTTATCTATAACGACATTTATATGGGAATCTTAGGATTACAAAACTAATTTAAAATGTGTGAGCCTATCATACTCAAAATAAATCTTGTCAGTTTTAGTGCATATTAACATTTATTTTATAGTTTAATTTTATATTTATTAATCTATTAGTGTAAATTTGTATACAAACGTGTGATTTTTTTTTTTTTTAAAGTTGTCCTTCCTTGTACAGTATATGTATATTACTGTTATTAATAAATATATACTCTATATACAGAAAAATTCTGGCAGCATTATGGGGGATAGTCTCACCAGGACTACAGGGACAAGTGTCTTAGGTTCTCAAAATGAAAAACAATTACATGGAGTATGGTAATGGCAACTATGGAATACTTCAAGTACCAGGTATACCCTCCACAGAGCAACTTCAGTTCATCTAGAAAACACAATAAAAATAATTTTATTTAACATTGAGGTTATATCAACATCAAAAATGAAGATTACCTACAGATTAACTGTGCTACAAAATATTGATATAATTGTACTTCGGGAGACTTAGCATTCTTTCCTAATGCATACCGTCTTAAAATTTCTTAAATTTACATTGATTAATGATAGAATATATTCTAAACATGGTCTGACTACTTTTGTTTCAAATTATCTTTCAAAGGAAACAATTTCTATTGATGGTGATAGTTCAAATGATATTGAGATCGCCATTCATATAGATAATTTTTTTTATATGTAATGTTTAAAAACTGCTCAATACAAATTGGCCCTATCCTTTTCTTTCAGATCTTCCTTCACCTTCAGCATTTAGAGGAGATTATGTAAATGAATATCAAGCAGGTTGATGGAGTTGGACAACGTTAATTTATTTTACAATGTCAAGTAATGAGAAACAATCCATTCAAGCAGACGGAAACAGAAACAACTCATGATTTATGTTTTGTTTTGTTGAAAAATGATTAATCATTATTTGCTGAACTACTGATACAGGATAATTTTCCACACTGACAACATATAACAAATTTAATATTCTTGGAAATCATAGTTGAAAATTATTTTATCCTTAGATGGAATTTAAGAAAAACTAATTGAGGGCAATATACTGAATATATTGAACAAAATATTAATGGATCCAAGTCCTTCTTGCTATGAGAAAATCCATATCTTGAGAATATCATAAGTAATTGAACTCCAGGTTAAAATAAAACTTAGCACTACTAAAGATACAGAAATTGATGACAAAATTATAAAATTACTGGATAATGTCAAAAAAGAAAATGGAGAGAAACCATGGAGAAACAAAACTTTATGAGATTCAGTTGTAAAGTCTGGGCACTTGGTGACCACTTCTGCCCTGCTAATCAGATTATCAATATTATATACCTGACTTCTAAATCCAAAGGTGACAGAATGAGGAAGAGTATATCATTAGAGCAGAATTGCAAGCCTCCCTTTCACAATCTTCCACTAATATTAATCTGATAAAATCTGTAGATGTTGGTGAACTCAAACTTGCCCTTGACTGTCTTAATAAAAAATTCTAGAAACAGTATACTTCCAGAGCTTCTGAAAAATTTAGGACCTAAAGCCAAAGTAGAAAAACTATTCAATAGTGTTATTCATACATGAAGTATTCCAAAAATATGACATAAAAGCAAAACTATAGCAATCATAAAACCAAAGAAAGCCAGCAATGATAAAAAAAAATTATTGCCAATATCATCACAAGTTTTTTGAAAAAACAATAGTAACAAAAATTTTAACCAATAGTTGAAAATCAGCTTCCTGTAGAGCGAGTTGGTTTTAGGCCAGGGAGAAGCTTCTGTAAACAAGTTTTATCTTTAGCAACTTACACTAAAAAGGCTTTCAAAATAAATTAAAAACTGCAGTTACCTTTACTGATCTAAGCTCCACTTACAATTTTTATTTGGAAAAATAGTCTTCTAAGTTTCTAAAATTTTTAAATGCAAAAATCATTAATTTACTTGACAAAATGCTTTGTAGCTGATAGGATTCAAAGTGACACTAAATGATCATCGTAATAGATATAAAATTTTACAAAATAGATTCACAGGATTCAATTCTTTCATATATTTATTAGTTATCTTCTAGATACAGAATGCATGAAATTCATCTGAGCTGACAATATTTCTTTGGTTTCTCAAAGGAGATCCTTTCCTGAAATAAAAAAGTCTCTCAATAAAGATATCAAAAACTGGTAATGGTTTTCAAAGACAGCATCTTATTCCACATTCAATGAAGACAATATATTCAAATTTTCATCTAAACAATAGGGAATAATCTTTTTTAATCTGCATATAACTTTTTACAATAATAGTCTGAAATATTATTCTATCCAATACTATTTACAAATTTTTCTCATTTATTTAAGGTTAAGTCAAAATTAATTTTCTAGGAATAATTTTTTTGGAAATCTGGTTAGCACTACTTGTGATTGTGTACAAGTACTTTAGGGAAAGCTTCCTTAGCATTAGCATATTCCATTGGTGAATATTATGTTCTGTTTGGAGAGAATATTCTCACATTGAATTACTGAATAATCAATTATATATTACCATGAGAAATATTACTAGCACATTTAAGTCTATTCCAATGCAGTGACTCAGATATGAAATTACCTCACAGAAAATGTTTAAAAGAATTGTTAAGCAGATGATTTAAATTCATCTCTTTTGAATATTCAACTAAGAATTGCAATCAAAGAATTATGGCATTAAAAAAATGGAATTCTTATGAAGTTCCAAATAAATTTATTTTTTCCCAGATCAAACAATAAAGCCAGTTGGATTTGATCTTCACTAGATGCTAGTAGAGTTTCACCAAGAGATTCAGGATGGTCATTATACTTATCTGCTATGTAGATGGAATTTATTGACTATTTCTACATAAATGTGGGCAAATATAAACTATGAACCATATAGCTAATGACTATCAAATTTGTAGTTACAGTAACAGAACTTTCACACGACCCACCACTCTCCACTCCATCTAATAAGACTGATACACTTAAACACATATATGTTGAAAAAATAAATAATCACCAATATACGTATTTCATGCTAAACCAGCAATCATCAGTTGGTCCAGATTATCATCTCTACACATATATACTATAAGTGCTCAGATATATTAAGATAGACAATCCTCATACTTTAATGGACAGGTTTCAATCTACTCCACACTCCAACTCTTCAACCGTCCATCCAATTGAAAATCTGATGATGGAATGCTCAAAGGCCACCCTGAGGCCGAGATTCTTGTCACACCCATGTTGACCTAAGGTCAATCTGAACCCCACATGTACAGGACATAATATTACATATATATAGACACAGGTATAAATAAGTCTATGTTTCAGTTAGTAACAGAACTGAAGGATTTAATAAAGCCACTGGTAAATTTATTTTCTGGTTGGAATTTCTACAATTCCTTTATGAGACTTTGTTAATAAATAAGCTATCTAAAAAAAAACCCATACACTAAATAAATAAATTACTATAATTAAACTTCATCTCACTTAAAGAAATTCATTTCTAATATAAATGCAATGAGTTTTTTCCCCTATGTGATTTAATCCTCTATCTCTCATTTTGATACTTTAATGACATACAATTTATCAAGCAATAAAATCATTCAATTATTTCTTTTTAATGACCGGGAAAGGAAGGCTGTACGTTAAACCTAAATAGATAGAGTTAGCAGCAAGAATAATAAAAATATCACAACCACAAGTGTAAATAGACAATTTAGCAGGGTACATCTCTAGTGCACGATTATATATTTTCCAACAGAAGTTTATAAGATTTAAATTCATGAATTTAAAATGAGATTTCACTATAATAGATACTATAAATAAAATTAGATTAATGAGTAGTAACGATTTTACTCTAATAACAACCAAAATTGACAAAAATAATTTCTAACTGGATGATTTTCAAATAGATGAGCTAGATTTTGCACAAACGCAGACACAAATCCAAAAGCCACATTTACTTCTATTGCCATCGAAGTTGACCTAAGACACAAATATCTTAAGGATTTGAACATAGGCCAAATTATTCATATATCTAAATAGATTTGATACTACAGCAGTAATTAGAGGGGATTTGACCACAGACTTTGAAGTTCCCTTCAGCTATCCATTCTATCTTATATAACTGATACACATGACCACATACATGTAAAAAAAAAAAAAGATCTCCAATATACCAATTTCATGCTGAACCAGCACTCATAAGTTGATCCAGATCATCATCTCCCACACATATATATATAATCAGGGTTCAGTTTATATTAAGATAGCAAATTTTTATATTTTAATGAACAGGCTCAATTTTCTCTACCCTCCACCTCTTCAGCCATCCACACTATTCAAAATCTGATGATGAAATATTCAAGCCATGTTAACTTTAAGTCATTCTGATCCCCTCATACACAGGACCTTCATATGTTTATTTAAATATACTGAAGAGGCGTGGACAGAATTCAGGCTAAATCTGTAATATTTAAATACAAGTATAATGTATATAATGTTGAAAATTTTGGTAGGCAATATCTCGAGAAAATGTAATATAGAAAATAACTACACGCAAAAACGTATAGGAGATATGCTTAAAATCTGAATAAAGTTTGCAATTTTTGCCTAGTGCGATATAACTTAATCAAAAATGCACTTAGGCAAAAACTGAGAACTTTATTCAGATTTTAAGAGCATCTCATATATGTTTTTGCATATAGTTATTTTCCATACAATGTATATACTGAACTTTACATGTAATTAGAGAGGATTTGAACACAAACTTTAAACTCCCTTCAGCTATCAACTCTATCTTTTATAACTGATACACATATCCACATACATGTGCAAAAGATAAATGATCTCGTGCTGAACCAGCACTGATTGGTTGGTCCAGATTATTATCCCCCACACACATATATAATCAGTGTTCAATTTATATTGAGATAGCAAATTTTCAAACTTTAATAGACAGGCTTCAATTTTCTCCATCCTCCAATTCTTCAGCTATCCATATTATTAAAATCCTTTCTAATTACATCTAAAGTTCAGTATATACATTATACTTGTATTCAAATATTATAGATTTAGCCTTAATTCTGCCCATCCCTCTTCTGTATATTTAAATGGATATATTAAAGTCCTATATACGAGGGGTTAGAGTGACTTAAAAGTCAACATGGGTATGACAATAATATTATCAAAAAGTGTTTTGAGCATTCCATCATCAGATTTTCAATAATACGGATGGCTGAAGAGTTGGAGGATAGAGAAGATTGAAGCTTGTCCATTAAAGTTAGAAGATTTGTTATCTTGATTATGTATGTGTGTGGGAGATGATGATCTGTACCAACTGATCAGTGCTGGTTCAGCACAAAATACATATATTGGAATTTTTTTTTTTTTTCACATGTACGTGGTCATGCACATCAGTTATATAAGATAGAGTGAATAGCTGAAGAGAGCTTGAAAGTCTATATTTCAAATCCTCTTTGATTTTTTTTAACAGTAATTATGTATTTTGAAGATTTTAAAATATGTTTTGAAACTTTAGCATAGATAGTACTGATTACTCAACATTATAAGCGGTGGTTTTGGATAAAATAATGAAATGGATTATTGCTCCTAATGCAGATATCAAAAGTAAGATGACATAATCAGGTAATGTTTGGTAGATTTAAAATTAGTATAACTGATAAATGTGGATTTTCAAAGATATTTCTATAATACAAATCCAAATTCATGACTTTCAATTACCCATTAAAATCAATGCATGCAGTCAATCATTAAAAAAAAAAAACAAGTGTAATATTTTTCTTACCTGTATATTCTAATAGACGATCAGCTAAAGTACTTTTCCCATGATCCACATGAGCAATAATGCTAAAATTTCGTATTCGTTCTGTAGGATATTGTGATAAATCAATGTCCTTCTGTAAAGAGTATAGATAAAAATAATATAATAAGAATTCGTTTATTCATTCTAAAAATTATTTACATTATGTAAGAATTCTTAATATTTGATGGAGATCATATGTTTTCAACATCATACAAAATATTATACTCTTATTGTCTATTCAATTCTTCTATTTCATTATATCTTTCCTCCCAAATCCATTATTCTAACAGAAACTTTCTCTTTTTGCCAAACTGAGTTTCTTTTAGAAAAATGTTATATACAAAATAAGACCCCTCTGATTACTAATTTAATCATTTATTAATAAGTATTAAGTTGCAAAATTGATATTTAAGCCAATTAATTTAAATAAAATATTTACAAAGAGTTTCTAAAAGCTTACATAAATAATACAAAGTCAATATAGTCTATAAAACTTCAATGAATGTCTTTTAGTTTTCAGTTTAAAGGAAAAACAGTTTGCAGCTGTCTTCTTGGTTCGTATAGTTCTCTCATCAAACTGAACATTTCATTTTATAATGCTTTGATTCTTCTGAACCAATCAAAATTTCAGACTCTAGCAGTCATTAACTTCATAAAAAAACATGCCAATTCCTTAATTTGTTTTTTAATTATATTCTTTAACTAAAAGTTTTAACTTTTTTTAGTACTTAAATGTTTTTACCTTATCACATGATCACCATTTCTTATGCTTACTCAAGCTGTTAAAACAGGCAAAACCCTCCATACAGTAGTGCCACTCAATACAAGTCAGAGTAATCAAAACTTCTTGTATCCATTGATTACTCTGGCTTGCACTGAGTGGCACTATTGTATGGAGAGTTTTGCATGTTTTTACTTAATTAAAATTATTCTTTACACTCCACATTATAGAAAAAGTTCCAAAAAAACTGTGATTACAAACTTTTTTATGTTTTAGTTATATACATAACAGACATTTCTTTCTTATCCAGAAGTGTGAAGATTTTTACTTTAACTTGTATGGTTTTCAAACACTATTATCAGACAATATCTCTTCTTTAAGATTCTGCATTAAGTTCTCATATTTAGATTCATGAGTTTTGGATTTCTCAGCTGATATAATTGAGTTTTGCTCTTCTCTGTCAATATCAGCTTTGACCCTATTATTGTCTTCTGTAATTATCCATTTTACATGAAGATGGTTCACATGTCTTAAATATTTAACACTATTCTTTATTCTTACTGCCACAGCATTACTGGATCCTTTTAATTTTTCATTTAATCCACTTTCCTCTTAAATTGATTCTCAGATAAGATCATTTACCTTAAATATATTACAATCTTTTTCTTCTTTCTGTTTATCAGTATTTACAGAAACTACTCAAAATATAATTATTACCCAATAACAATCCATAACTTCATTTATACTTTCTCCCATATCCGCTTTAACAACAGCACGGTTACTTCTACTATGCTATTTGTCTGTGGGGTAGGCCTGTGCCAGTGTGCAAGGTACTCCCCCAGTCTCTATTTCTCTGAACTTTCTGGATGTAAATGCTGTATCGTTACCAGCAACAAGCAATTCTGAGAATTAACTACTCGATAAGACATAAAATGGACCTAAATTGATTAACCAGCAAGTAAATATATTGCAGAAAATTAGCACAAGAACATCTTCTAGCCATAATAATATAAATGGGAAAACAGCTTTAGTTTCTCTAACTTTATATTAATTCATACCTTATATCTAACTGACTGATGATTACTTCCTCCAACAAATCTTTTTTTACACACTATTATAATCTAAATATACATATTTTCTGTTATCACAACATGTCCAATTTTGCTGAACCTACATTTGATACGCTTCCACATCCATTTCCTCTTTGGTTTTATTCAAGTGAGGGATTCATAATATACAGTTTTTTTTATATGCACAGGCAGGTGTGACCCAATTGAAACATCAGGCACGTTAATTATAACGAACTGACAACTATTTTGCTTGTGAAAATATTTCAATTTTTATATATATATATAATAAAATCTTTTCATAAATGAAGTAATACGAACTGCAAAATCGGCAAATTTAAACTAAATCAATACTTATGAAACTAACAAACTTTTTGATTTGTAACAAAGAAGAATACTCCCAAAGACCACATTGTAAGTTTTGAAATATTAACAAACATTTGCTTCTGGATCTGTCCACCCTCAAGCAGTTGAAAAATGACGTTGCTGAAAAAATAGGGTGTGCATTTATAAATCAATTAGCTATGACATAAATTCTGACTTCAATTTAGATAAATAAATTTTGAAATGTTTGTACCATGCAAAAAAAAATTAACTATAATCAAATATTTAATATAAACACTTTAAGTAAGGGTTTTAGGTTAAAAACATTTAATAATCTAACCCAGTGGTGCACAACCCATAAGTTGCGACTCCTCAGGGGTCATGAAATTTTTTAAGAAATTCTCTTAAGTTTTAGATAATGATAAGTTGTTATTCTTTTTTTTTCTAAGAAATTTAATTTTTAAAAATAGATAAAAATCACACGAAAATAAATTGTTTTTGTATGTATTATAATTTTCTTGGTAAGCAGACACTTTGTTTCAAAAATTTCATTTCAAATCATGTATGTTTCATACTAAAATATCAGGAAATATAAATTTGTATATAATTAAAACTACTATCATTTTTATTATGAATATCCTTAAATATTTATAATTTAAGTGTGGTAAAAATAAATAATGGGTCACGTTAAATTTTCATTCGAGAAAGGAGGTCACAAATATAAAAAGATTGCACACCATTGACCTAACCTACCTTCTTAGGAGGCTTATTTCCATGTTGAGAAGAGCAAACTCTTGAAATACTACAATAAACATTGTGAAAGACATCATTAAAGATATTAAAATACTGACTACTTTACTATAAGGAGCACTTTATGGATTAAAGATATAATAACAATGATTATAAATAATTAACTAGGTGCTAAATGAGATAAAATAAATTTTTAAAAGAACACACACTCACAATAAAATAAAAATATATTACTATACAAAATTTAATGAATAACAAAAAGCTTTTAAATTAGCCTATTGCAAGGCAAAGATTTTTTAACAATCCTCCAAAAAGGAGTTATGAAAGATAATGTATTAGTCATTAGATTAATCAACTGATAACTGATAGAATTTTACCCGATTTATTTCCTTACTTTGTTCTTATTAAGAAAAATTAGGCACCCATTGACTGACCAGTAATTGAGTGATTATGAGCAGGCTGGAAATTTAAAAAAATTCCTAATTTTATCCAACTTGTATTCAAACTTTGTAGACATAATAGTAAAATGATAATCATTTTACCATGATCCTCTTCTCTAAAAAAAAAAAATGGCACAGATGATATATGCAAATGACATTCAGTCAGTTTATGATATTATTTTATCATTAACATTGATAAGTATTTGTTTATTTTTTCTTGAAACTTTACATTTTAACTGAATATAACTTTTAGATGTCTTATTTTTTATTAAAATAAATTTCTATGGAAAGATCTTGGTGTCTATGTTATCTACAAAGTAGCTCACATATCAATAAATGTTGAACACAGCAGATTTTTTATGAGAATGATAACGTGGAAGCTGTTGTGTCACTTGCATAGAACTGAGTAATGGATGAATGATAGCTTTCCATATAGTTGGATGAATCATTTACTATTTCCAACTATTGGAAGTGATTATATCAGGCAAACCTAAACACATTCTCCTAAAAGTGAAAGATATTATAGATTTGGTGATTGTATCATAACTCTTGATCCAATTATCATTCTGTGGGAATATATTATATAGACTACTTGATTTTTTTTTTGGAAATGAAAGATTGGTTTATCCCATGATGAAACAGTTTCAGACTGCCTTTTTTCCTAAATGTGAAACATAGTAGAGATGTCATGATTTAGATTACCAATATCACATCCCTCACCCAATTATCATTCTGAATGAACATACTACTTCAACAATTTTTTTAAAGGGAGAAGATCACCCCACGAAGAAATATTTTTCCAGACAAGACTGCTTTTTTCTAAACTAAATTGTGAAACATATCAGAGACTGTCACAATTTGGGTAGCCATATCATCTCTTGGTTCAATTAATATTTGGCATAAGCATATTACATCTCCAGACTTTGACATTTGAGGAGGGGGCATAACACAACAGTGGTTTTTTTTCAACAACAATGTTAACTTCCAGGAGGATAAAGCTCCCATTCATACACATAATGCAGTCAAATATAAGAAACAGATTATGCTCGTCACTGGACTTTTTAATCAACTGACTTAAATATTACATCATGTGATTTGAAGCCATTCTTAAACAATTGATGTAAATGACTAATAGCTATTAGATTACAAGGGACTTTTTTTATGAGAAATGAGAAATATAATTTTAAGTATTAATGGTTCTATTCTACATGTAACTATTGATGCATAAAGTAAATCTATAACATATTATCAGATTATCTCAGGTTTGTTATTTTACCTAATCTCGCTACATCCCTTTAGTTGATCTTAATATACTAGATACAATTAATTATACATTTATAAAATGATTGCCAGAAATCAATACTGACAACACAGCACACACACCATTACCTTAAAACATAATTCAATTGATTATTAATCAAAAAGTACTACCTATTTTATTATTTATGATGAAATAATGGAAACAGAAGCTGGAAATCAATAGCTTATCTGCCAGTACAGATTTACTTTTTGTTATATAAATTGACCATTTATTCTCGATTTACACGAACAGTTCCAATAAATGCAAATTATATCCTTAAATAATAAACTCATTTTTGTATGTAAGTTAAATTTTCTGTGAAAATTAGGTAATACTACAATCAAGTGCTAAAACTTAATTATTGGTGAAAGTAGTTTGTATTTATTACTGCCCACATCTGTAGTCTACAGTTACAACATGAAATAATAAGATTATTATCTTGAATATTTTAAGTTTGTCAACTCAGATAGTACTTACAAATATTTATAGTTTGACTGTGAATGGAGTCAAGCTTTAAAATCAAACATTAGCACAGATGTGGTAATTCAGTTGTTTTAGATCACTGGGTGCAACCTTTTTTAAACTTGCAATCCCCATACTGAGACTTTTATAAAATTTACTAACATAGACTTGGCATATTTTTTTTCACAACTGTAACTCCAATGATCAGAAATTTTTCCACAACTCTAGAGTCCATAGTCAGATATAGTTCTATCTGGCTAGAGAAAAAGTAAATAAAAATTCACATCACTTCTAAGCACTAATATGCAGGGAAAAAATCTGATATAGTCATCAAAAAGTTATGTGACTATTTTAATCATGTTCCTGAAATAATCTCACATACAAATATGCTTCAGGTAAAAAACTTCAATTATAAAACAATGGTTCATGGCATGAGCTTAAATCATCTCCAACCATCCACATAATCTTGCAAACTGCTAGTAAATCTATGTTGCAGAAAAAAAAGTCACCACATCATAACCCAAAAAAAGGTAACAGATAGAAATACGTTTTTTGCTATCACAATCAGGTCATTATCAATAACTTGAAAACTTGAATTTGATAAATTCAAAGACACATCACTAAAGACTGCCATAAGAAAGTACAGAAAAATGAAAATGACTTTCCCAGAAAAGTAAAAATAATTTCTAAGCATATGGGAAGACAGTCAATTCAATCAGCAACAGGACAGAGCATGCATTTTGAAAAAAGATTAATAGAAGACATGGAACTTCTTATTGTCAAATAAAAAATAAAATTAACAATAAGAAATCATGACATCAGTGAAAATGCAATTCTCAAATATCCATTACGTTGAAAAACAGATATGCCACATTAGAATTATTATTGTAAAAACCAATATACTTCTATTCTGTTCATGACTGGTTCAAACTTCTAAGAGCTGCTTAATAACCTGTTCAGAAGATCTTGACAGGAACATATGGAAGATTTCCCAAAATTTATTGAACCAGGATCTAGTATAGTACTAACACCATCTAATAAAGTACTCTTAAATAAGATACATCAACAATAGTAGGCAAACCATACTATCTTACAGGAAAGAGGGCTAACCCCAGTGGAAAAGTCTCTTTCATATTATGTCTTGCAGTGCAATCGTTAATGAATCTACTTTTAGAGTTACCTCATCATTTGTATCAGTAAACTACTTGGTCCTAGTTCAAAGAGCTTTGGAATCATATGAATTTCATTGCTTCAAATCAAGTCTTAAATTACTTTTTCTTACTATATCATCTACAAGTGCCAATAAATCTTCAAAACTTTTTATCATAATCAGATAGGAAAAGTGTTTCACCTTAATTCAGAAATCAAGATTTTTGACCAATACAGCAGGATGAAATGGGTCTCAGCCATTTTACTGAGGTCAATTTATAATAAGATATCTAAAGTAAATAACAGGCAATCATCTACATCATGGATTTAAATCTTAACTAAGGACTAGAAATTTCTTTCATAAAATAGACCGATCTCAGACTTATTCATCTGTCACTGAAATCACTTTTAATGTTAAATATGCAGATGAATATTATTCTAGGCAAATCATCTTCTTATGTTCTGATAGCTCTTTACTTCCCTAGTAAAATAAGTGTGAAATCTACTCAACTATGCCATTTGGCTGAATAAATGCAACCAGGTAATTTTTTATCTCAGGTATCACAGGTATTGTAGCCATTTAAAATCAGATGGAAATATTAATCTCTTACTAATAAATAACATGTAACAGGGATTTAAAAATAGATGGACACATGATGCCCAATGTGAAGAAGATCTTAGGAATAATTGCAAAATTGCTTTTATTTCATGAAACTAGAATTACAGTTAGTTTTTTGTCAGTTACTAGTAAATCTGGAGTTAACTTAATAATGCTACTCCAAGTAGATCTACTTAAGTGCAACTTTCTGCTAAAATATTCCAAGCTTAGCAATAGAGGCTTATTTCTACATGTCAAAGGAGTGGTCATTTACTTTGATAATTTCAAAGTAAGAAACAGAAATTCAAATGCACAATTGAAATAATGCATCATTGTAATTTTCAAGAGACTAAATGAATTTAGAGTTAAGCTAAATCTATGCATTCACACTAGATTCCATTGAAAACATCGATTTTTTAGGCAATATAATTTTTGTAAAGAGAAAATGACTATTCTCTAAAATGAACTGAAAGATAGCAGAAGCTTTCAGTTCCATCAATGAGAAGGAGATATAAGCTTTTCTAAATTTAATCAACTTATTGAAGAATAAGAAATAAATTGACCAGAATCCTATGCAAAGAACAAAAATAAAATTAGAAAATGATTCAAAATCAATGGATTTTTTAATTCTGTTGAGCCATGCTTATTTACAGTAACAATATACAAATAGGAATACAGATGAATGCATCAACATATGGAATAATCACTATTGTTGTTACCCAACCTAGTATTGTTACTAGTTAGACAAAAAACATCTAGAAATCTAATATGTTAGTTAAGAAATTCTATTTATAGTTACACTAAACATCATTGTCATCACAGATCACGAATTGCTATTAACCATTTTTCAAGTTTAAACCCTTTCTAGGATATATGAACTCATCATTTATTATAATAACCTATCATTAGACATGATCTTAAGCTAATACACCAAAAAAGTATTATTTTTTATCGTCATGTCTAATCAAAAATGCTCATTAATGGTGAACTTTACTAAATAAGTCAATGTTTACAATTTATCTTGTTTCCAGAGATAAAAGATGATGTTATTGTCATCTGATCATATATATAACAAAATGCATTTTTTGCAAATAATTAAATTCCCCTTTCCCTCAATAGTCCAGGATTTCATTCATTTGAATCATCTATGATAAAGCACTCCTATACTACTATTTGTGTAAATAGAAGAAGTATTTACCAGCTATGTCATATGTGCCATATTGTAATCAGCATATGTTCCACACATGGATGTTTTTTTTTCTAATCATAATCAATGCTTTGATAGTTGGATTGATTATAGACTAATGGTTTGCATCCAATTCAAAAGACGATAGCCAAGTTTAGATGTATCTTATCAGATATAAAGATATCAGATTTACATTTACATTTTACTAGCCTAAATCAAATGATTTGTTTGAGAAAACCAAACAGCATGTTAAGCAAAATAGATGCATCAAATGGACATGAAGTAATTTTACTGCTATCTTGCTTCTGCATATTATATCGCCAATGTCAATAAAGTCTTCAGTTGAATGGCTTATGAAAAAATTTATAGTAAAGAATTTTCCCCGAATATAAGAGAACTTTTTAAGAGATATAGTTGAAAAAAAATAATTCAGAAAGTGATAACTAACCATATTCTTACACTTGTCATAAAAATTGTTTGACAATGTCAAGAACTTCCAGAAGTGTTCAATACCAGTATCTGTGATTAAAATTTCTAAAGAGAAACATCAAGCAATTGAAGACAAATTTAAATATTCACAGTAAAAATACAATTATTTGCAGAGAACAAGAACCTAGTTTCAAATTCCAAATAATATAATGAAGTAACAAACAATTCTCAATGTAAACCATAGACAATGATCATCAGTTTTTTCAAAAAAGACAAAAAAAATTATAGCTTTTTAAAGAATCCTACTACTTAATAATTAAGATGCTTCATCATACAGTGAAATATATCCCTACTCCTAGAGTAGGAAGAGAACTATCCTACCATCAAAATACATATTAAGTAATTATAAAATGGAGAAGTATTGTGAGATGAACATGACTTATGATTAATAGAACTATAGATTTAAACTAAGACTAGAATTAAAATAAATTAGGCTCTGTAAAATTAGTTAGGTAAATATTTGATCAAATGGTAGATTTCATCAGACAATTTATTGTTACTTCAAAAACTAATCATGGAAAGACCTAAAAGCAGAATCTGGTGCTGATAAGCATGCCATTTCAGTGTTTTCTTTAAGAGATGGGCATAAAATAAAAGAATTAGAAGACTTTTGATAATTCTCCAAGAACTCATGCTCTCCAAAATCTAAGAACAGTTAAGGAATGTTGCAGAATATTCTGATTATTATTACAATTTTGTTAGTCTTTCAAATCAATGATGTATCTTGGATAACTATATTATCTATGTAGTCTTATTTAAATTGATAATTGATTAGTCATATTTATCTTGGCTTCAAGATTACCAGCTGAAGATATAATAGACCTTAAGATTAGTGTTATTAAATATATTTAATCCAATAATATATAAAAATGTATTTAAATATAAAAAGAAGAGATGAAAATGAAATATATGAATGAGAGAATACACATGCTGATATCATTAAAAAAATTAAGAAACTAAAATGGAATTGGGATAGAAATGTTGCTAGAAGAGATGATAATAGATAGACATTTAAAGTTTTAAATTGAATCTCAAAATATTATAATAGACCTAGAAAGAAACCATATGTGAGTTTCGTATTATACTAAATCATCCGTGAACTTTACTACTGTTACACAATTATTTATTTACTATTCTCTTTTACAGTTTACAGTTGTGATTGCCACAGCAGTCTTCTTCAGAACAACAACATAATACAAACATATGAATATAAATATACATGAACATATCATTTACATCCTATATATACATCATATAATCATTATCTATTTATTACCTTTTAAATATTATATATTTTTTACCTAAAGCTTTGTGTAACAATAATAAAGTGCATGGAAGATTTAGTATTATATAATATACATTTAGCAATGCAATAAGAAAGATTAGTCATATGTGAGTTTGATGGATGAAATATTTAAGTTTGCTGCTGTATTATCAAGAAGAGAAATTAGGAATGAGAAAAACTGGATTAAAGTTGAAGTTTAATCTTTCAGTAGATCAATGATCGAAAAATGATGATGATTTAATTCAAGAGATTTTGATAATAAATAGCAGCCATATTTTTAAAGGTATAAAAAATATGACAAAAGTTTTGAAAAGAGAGTGAAAAAATCACATGGTCTGATTTCAATAAAACAGAATGATAGTTTGAGAACTAACCAGATATTCCAGAGAAGAGCATATAATGTAACATTATCCAAGTATTATTTTACTTTCTCCTAATTTTTTTTTCAATTCAGACTTTAATTTGAAAATTGTAAAAAAATTAAAGTAGAGATTACCTCTCCCCCACCCCACCCACTTAATAGAAAAATGGCTAGATGAGTATGAGATCCTATATGTTTAACATAATGGTAAAGTTAAAACAGGCAAAACATACTATACATATTGCCGCACACAGCAAGCTAGAATAGGATCTAGATGCAGTGCTCTCAGATCCAAGGCTCCTCACTGACGAAGGCCACAAGCCAGAAACTAGTCTGGGGATATTGGATGAATAGGCACTAGATGGGGATTTTATGCACAAGTCTTCTGGTATCCATTGATTACTCTAACTTGCTATGTGTGGCAATACGTACAGTGTGTTTTGCCTGTTTTAACAACAGTTATACCCAAGCATAAGAGGTGGTGGTCATGTGATGTATAATGGTAAAGTGTCAGAGTGGAAGGTGGGGTCCTAGAATTGATTCCAGTACTAGCACTTCCAGCACTCAAACTTCTTATGAACTCTAAAACAATAAAGCCATTTTAATATATAGTCTAACACAGGGACAGAGAATCTTTTCTGCCAAGGGCCATTTGGATATTTGTAATATCATTCATGAGTCATACAAAATTATCAAGTTTAAAATTAGCTTTCTATATTTGAACTGGCAGGCCAATTTCAACTTTCCCTTTTTAAGTAAGGGTCATAAATTTTTTTGGTGAATTAAAAATAAAGTAACATTATTATTATTAATGACACTTCCACATTTAATGACAATTTTTTTTTTCCAATTAGCCTTGTAATTATTCTTCATGATATATTTATACTACTGAATTTCTTTTTATGTTCAAGACATATTAATTCTACAGCAGCCAGGATACAGTCATTTATAAGTTCCCCTTCATAAAATAGTTTCAAATTTTCTGTTTTTTCTTTGAAATAATGCAATTTGCTTTCACAAACATTTCTGACTTGTTTATACTTCTTATAAAACCTATCAGCCATTTGATGAAACTCCTTTTCAGATTTTTTATTTTAATATTCTCCCCTTTCCCCCAACAATTTTATTGTAATAATAATGTTTTAGTGCATCTTAATATTTCATTCTTTACTAAGTGAAATATTCCCCAGACATATCATGCATACTGATTTACTATTTCCTCCTATAAAAAAATAAATAAATGTTAGTCCATTTCTTAAGTGGAATACTTTTCCAGACATTTCAGGCACATCGATTTACTATTTTTCTTTCTATAAAAAAAAATGTGTTAGTCCATTTCTTTTGAAATAAGCGATTTTCTGTGTTGATTTTTCTTAGCTTACTCAATGTGTCCATCCTAATGATAATAATAATAAAAAAAAATGCAAAATAAGAATAATAAAGAAAATTTCTAGTTTTATTTTTGCTAGTATTTGTTCATTCGTCTGTGAAAATTATTGTAAAAATAAATAAAATGCCCTCAATGTCATAAATTAAAATTCTTAAGTCAAGTAGACCACATAATATAATTTGTTGGAATATTGCATCTCTGGTAGAATGAACTAGAGCTATTATAAAAGTTGGAGAAAGAAAAGATGTAGTTGAAAAAATAAATATTTTATTTTACTTAAATCTTAATTCAATATATGCACTACATGTGCTTAAATAGAAGTTTTATACAAGACTATTTTATATATGTTTTTGATAATGTGTAAGAGCCAGAGTGAGAGGTTTTAAGAACTGGAATTGGTATGTGCTATATTTTGTAGAAAATATATTAGGCTTTAGTAACTTGAGAGCTATAAGTTATAAAGCTAAGTTTTACTTAGAGAAAAAACAATAATAAATTGTAAATACATATCTAGTTTAAAAAGCAATAAAAAGTTTGCTAATAATGAATGGAAACGTAAATATAAATAGATATGTAAGTTGTAAAAGTAATGAAAAATAAATTCTGTAAAAATAAAGGGAACTTTATTTTGATAATTTGAGTTTTAAGTCTAATCCAACAAAGAAAGATTGGTTTGCAGATAAATTAGACTTAAAGAGACAAAGATTGTAACTTAAACGCTTACTATAAAAGATTGCCGAAAGATAATGCAAATGATTATTTTCAAAGCCGGATATAACTTGTGGATTTAAAATACCAAGAAAACTGTGTATTGTTGAAATCGATAAACTAAACTGTTTTAAAAGAAAACAAATGGAATAAATATTTGAAGCTAATTACTGTGGAATGCAAATGGTTGAAATTAGAAGCCGGATCTTTATAGTCATTATAAAAATGCATTAGTCAAATGGATTTATGTTTAAATTGGAATGATAGGAATTTATCAATGAATTCAAGCAAGGAGAAAATAGTATAAATAGTGCACGCAATAAGAGCATGTGGTCAACTTTTCTTCACTCATCGTGTGCTGTTGTTGTTGCTGTCATAGGACTTTTGAGAAAAGCTGTTAAGACTTTTCTGCAACAATGAAAGTATCATAGAGCTCATACCTCTGAAGGTAAAAGATAACCAGCTAGGGAAAATGTTTACAGACCTCACCGATCTTTTATTATTTGTGTACATCTGAGAAGGCCCGATGAGGATTGTGTTTACTGTAAATATAAAACTTTAGTATTCTCTTTAAGTCCACCACTATTGCAGTGGCAATATTTGTTTGCTTGGTGGCGATTACAGCATTGAAGATTTAGAGCTTTAAAACAAGGACTAATTGTTAATGTGTATATAAAGTAACTAAGGATCGTTATTTAGTAAAATCTTAACTGATGTGTGTATATATAATATATAAATAAATGTATTTATTCTTATTTAATAATGTTTTAGGTAAATAATAGTTCTGTGATAATTGTTGGTAGTCAGCTTCATAGCTGAATACCCAACAAAGCTGGCGCAGTCAGACAGTTGCATTCGAACTAGGTGCAAAAATAGAGATATTAGTGTCTCATGTAAATAGGTTTTGTTTTAGAATAGTTTAGTATAAACTAGGATTTTGTTCTCGTGAATATATATATAATTTAATAAAAAATGTCATTGGGACAGTCGGCAATAGCCGAATTTGATGTAGGCGATGCTGAGGAATGGCCGTTTTATGCTACTCAGAAAATTTTTTCTTGCTAAATGGTATTGTGGATAAGAAGAAAAAAAATATCTGCATTGTTATGTCTATCAGGCAGAGGGGTAATTGCGATAATAAATAAAAATTACGAGTTACCTATAAAGGATACAGTAGCGTATGAGGATATTGTAAAAAAGTTGACTGATCATTTTAGCCCCAAGCAATCATAGTATATAGCCCAATTGTCTCTAAAAAACAGAAGACAAGTAAAGGGTGAATCTATAAAAGATTACAGTTTAATTTTAAGTAGCAAAAGACTGCTTATACGGGAACTATGTTGAGGAAATATTGCTCGATCAGTTATTATGGGTTCTGCTTGATGATAGTCCAAGAAAAAATCTGCTGTGTAATACAGACTTGAACTTTGAGTCAACTATCAAGAAATGGATAGTTCACAAGATAATATTAGCACAAGTGGCCTGCTTTAAAAATAAAACTAAAAACGAGGATATAGATGTGTGGAAAACAGATCGAAAAGAAGCAGATAAAGTAAATGCATCAAAGAAATTGATTATTTGTTTCTGCTGTAGTAAAAAAGGGCACATAAAAAGCCAGTGTAGATTTCTGGGTGAAAAATGCCATAATTGTAATGTAAAAGAACACTTAAAAAAGTTGTGCAAGGCAAAAGTGAGTCATCAGTGGCATAATAATATAAATTCAAATGAAAGTGTAACAAATGATATTGTGAGCATAAATAATATGAGAGCAAGTCTGAGAAATAAATTTACATTAAAATTAGAAATCTGTAACAAAGTCATCAAAATGGAAATCGATAGTGGATTGGGCATTTCATTGTGCTCAGAGAAATTATGGAAAGTGATTAAGGAAAAACATATGGACATTCCAATTAGACAGACAAATATAAGAGCTGTAGATATCAGTGGCAACGAATTGCGAATACTGATGTATGTTATAGTGCCTATAAAGTATAAAAATAAGATATCAAAATTGCCTTTATAAATTGTAAGAGAAAAACATCAGTCCATTAATAGGGCGGAATTGGTTTCACAAGTTAAACGCAAGTATAAATGCTAACGCTGTGAATAATGCGGCAAGTGGTCCAACACACAAAGCAAAGCCTATGAATGGTAAGGCCAAGTTATGGCCACTAGCACAAGAAGCTATGGAAGAGAGAAACATAATGAGCAAAGAAAAAAATGGTTAATTAGAGTTTCAGAATTGAAGCACCAGTATGTGGTAGAGAGTGGTCAAGTAGTAAAGAATCTATTGAATCAAGCAGAAATAATTAATGGTGACTATGATGGCATAAAGACATCACAAAAACCATGTTAGAGGGTGGGGTAGACCTGTCACAGTTGAATATAGCAGGTGGAATGAAAAATCTGAAAAGAAAATGAGAAACCCTAACACAGTTAGTCATGAAATAAAAATGATAACATTGTGGGGGAAAATTGTTTGAAAAATAAAGCTTGGAAAAATGTTTCCAAACAGAAAGTTGCAGTAGTAGAAAAAAAATCACCCAAGCCTATTCATGAAAAACGTAAACAGGATAGATTTGGTGATTATGTGTAGAAAGTTTAATAGAGTTTTTCTCTAAAGTGGAGAGAGGTACCATATTTGTAGAAAACATATTAGGCTTTAATAACTTGTTTTATAGGAAATATATTAAGCTTTAGTAACTCGAGAGCTATGTTATAAAGCTAAGTTTTACTTCAGAAAAAAAACAGTAATAAAATGTAAATATATATCTAGTTTAAAAAGCAATAAAAATATTGCTAATAATTAATGGAAATGTAAATATAAATAGATATGTAAGTTTTAAAAGTAATGGGAACTTTATTTTGATAATTTGAGTTTAAGTCTAATTCAATGAAGAAAGATTGGTTTGCAGATAAATTAGACTTAAAGAGATAAAGATTACAACTTAATAGCATTCTTTAAAAAAGACTGCCAAAAGAGAATGCAAATAATTATTTTCAAGGCCGGATGTAATTCGTGGATTTAAAATATCAAGAAAATTGTGTATTGTTAAAATCGAACTATTAAACTATTTTAGGAGAAAACAAATGAAATAAATATTTGAAGCTAATTACTGTGGAAAGCAAATGGTCATAATTAGATAGCCATTGTAAAAATACATTAGTCAAAAGGATTTATGTTTACATTGGACTGATAGGAATTTGTCAATGAATTCAAGCAAGGAGACAACCGTATAAATAGTGTGCGCAACAAGAGGTTGTGGTCAGCTTTTCTCCACTCATCTCATGCTACTGTTATTGCTGTCATAAGGATCTTTGAGAAAAGCTGCCTAAACATTTCTGCAATGATGGAAGTATTCCAGAGCCCATGCCTCTGAAAGTGAAAGATAGCCAACTAGGAAAAATGTTTATAGACCTCACCGGTCTTTTATTATTTGTGTATGCCTGAGAAGACCCAATGAAGATTGTGTTTTTAAGTACTATGAATATAACACTTTAGTATTCACTTTAAGCTCACCACTATTGTAATGGCAAGATGTTTGCTTGGTGGTGATTATAGCATTGAAGATTTAGAACTTTAAATCAAGGACTAATTATTAATGTGTATATAAAGTAACTGTGTCATTATTTAGTAAAATCTTAACTGATGTGTATATATATAATATGTAAATAAATGTAGTTTTTCTTATTTAATAACGTTTTGGGTAATTAATAGTTTTGTGATAATTTTTGGTAGTCAGCTTCATAACTGAATACACAACAGTATGCATACTGGAGGTTCTCCACCGCTGGTCTATCAGATACATTCAAATGATCAAATGTTTTTCTACTTTTCCAATTTCCTCAAATTAACAGAAATACAAGAAATATTAAGTCACGAGTTCAACTACACTGCCGCTCAGAGCAATAATAAATTGGGTATTAAAATTAGTTGCGATCAATAAATATAATATGCAGTGCTTACTTTAAAACTGAACAAATCAATACATTTATATTGAACAAAGAACTCGACTTACATAGTTGATTTAGTGTCCATTGACTATATCTCATTATTAATATCGTGACTTCAAATGCCGAAAAAATATATTATTACTACCAATAACACTAGATTATTTAAATATATGTGTTCAATGAAATATTTTAATAAGCTAATAAATTCATTTAATTAAAAATATAAAAAAAAACCATACTAAATATTAGTGTAACAGATTGCAAAGTAAATTATTTGCATTTCAGAAACTGATTTGAATATTGTATTACTTTGTACTCATCATACCTTACCTGGACTTTATATGGGGGAAATGCTTTAAAAGTTTTCGGTGATAATCACAAGCCACTTGAAATACACAGTGGTATTTTTTTAAGGATAAGGTAGATATTCCGATATTACTTAAATAATTACCATAGTAATTAATATAATTAAATGAGTTATAGTAAAATTTACAGTTTATCAAAGGAGTAAAGGAAAAAAGTTTATTCGGAATTAACTTATAGCAATGCAAGTGCATTATTGCTATAAATAATTTTTAAAAAAATACATAATCCCATACTATTAACATTCACTGCAGAAAGCTGCCATTTTTCCTGACATTATAATCGAAAATTAACTTTTGCTGTATTTTTTTTTTTTTTTATGATTAAATGATCTATTAATTAGTGTTTTTAATTTGTTTAACAATTGTGTTTAGATTTTTTTAAAGTCAATTTAAATGTTTAATTACTTTGACTTATTAGAATTTGTTCTACCAAACGTGATTAAATTGTTCTGAATGTAATATTTAAAAGCAATGTCAAAAATTCGTCTGCCTCGATTAGTATGGTGGACGCGCATCAGGTCAGTAGTAATCTCCACGTATTATGCATATCGTTTGCCGATCCACATTTTAAGCATATTGTGCTTAATAAGTATACTCATATTTTTGTTTTGTTTGTGGAGGCGCGGAAAGCAGCAGACGACTCTGGAGTATGTTAATCTCTCAGAAAATGAGGTTAAACAAACTACCTTCATAGATAATATAACAAAGCAATCCTCAGTTAAACATTAATTTCACCTGTATGTTAATGTTTCGATTTTGATATTACAAGTAGTAATTATCATAAATACGGAAACTTGGCAAAGCTAAAATCGAGATAGCATTTACTCCTTTAATGGTGGGTAATTCTTATGTCTCAAAAATCAGCAGAATAAATATATATTTTTAAAAATTGCCATTAAATATCATGGTTATTGCCTCACTGGTATACGTTAAACATTTTGAAAACTAGTTAAGGTGATATCTTTTTTTCTTTTAGAATCTTCTGCTACCAGATAAATTATTATCTAATTCATTTCCCAGTTAGCATATAATCTGAAATTTTTTTAAACAAAAAATTCACCAGCGACAGGACTGATTGAGAACTAATTTTTGTTTGTGGCTGGCTTTTTTTTTTTACATACTTCAAGCATTTTCATTGGTTATTTAACTTGTAATGTAAAGTGCCATCAATCTGCTTGTTTGCAGTGAGAACATGATAAAAAATACTTTTTATAGCCTCTTCACTTGTCTCAAAGACAATTATTTAATACACAAACTTTGCTCAAAAAGCATTTGCAATACATAAAGAAAATCATCCTTGCTTTCAAGAGAAGTCTCCAGTTTACCACTGAAAGTAAAAGTTCAGTTTCACTGCTTCCAGAATAAATTGCAAGTTATGGTAAAGATTTAAATTTCAGCCTTTAAGATCTAAATGAATACTCTTTTCCAGATAGTCCACTTCTAAAGGCAAGGTCATATATGACACTCAGAAAACACCTGTCATCTGGCTTTGAAACTATCTGATATATATGTATATTTAATAAGTAAGTTAAAATGTTTTGGGGAACAAATTAAATGTACTAATTATAAACTTAATATCTGCAATCAGAAAATCTAAAGATTATGTTATATTAAATAACAAAAGGATTAAACTTGTTTAATAATTCATCCATTGAATCAATAAATAGAACTTCATGATTAGATATCTTTATGATACCATTTATACCTTCATTAATTACTTTACAATGCAATCTAACAAAATAAAAATTTATTCCTTTATACTTGCTTATGATTTCAACTGCCCAATAGTCTTCATCAAAGTTACAATATTAAAAATATATGACCAACTAGTGCCTATCTATAGATACATAATTATATATAATTATATAATATATATTACAGATTTCAAAGAATACAATTTTTTTAATGAATTTTGTAACTACATATTCTTATACATTTTTTTTTATTTTTTAAATATGTATTTTGTTCTACATTTATATGATTCTTAAATCTTTTAATATCTTAATTTATTTTTATCATTTTAGTTATTCCATTATAGATTTAATCATACATTTAATTATACATTTCTACATATTCAAAATTTTTAATTGACACAGTTTTTAAATTGTTTTATATTAACTTTCCCTGTGAATATTTTTTAAAACTTTGTTTTCTTTTAATTTTTAATCTATGTAAATATATTTAATTTATAAAAGTGTAATACAGAGAGCATACCAATAGCTCAAACAAGCTCTTAATTGATAAGTGTGGTAAGAGAAAATATTTAAAATCTCTATCCGAAAAACTCTTGTCCCTAGACCAATTGGTTTTGAGCTTATCGCTCACCTGAGGAGTTAGAATTTCCCATCTCTGTATTACATTTTTGTAAATACAAGCTTATAAAAGCAATGTCACAAAATATATGACTTGCTTTATTGATAATTTAATTTATAAAGAATATTTTTATGAAATTAATATTTTCAAACCTAAATCTTTATTTAAAGTTTGTCTAATACTTTTAATTATGATAGTCTTTATTTTTTCTGTCCTTTCTATTGTTATATAATTAATCATTTTTATACTATCTTCTTCAAAGTTATGTCCTGTCTCTAGTGAATGTAAATAAATAGGTAATTTTTTATCATATTTGTGTTGGATTGATAATGTATACATTGAATTCTTTGTTTCATCTACATGATTATTTCTGATATATTTGTTTGATATGTTTTGATTCAATTTTATATATTCCATTTATACAATTTTCTATATTTTCAATATATTTATTGTCCAATATATTAAGTATATTCTTTTTTATTTATTATTTTAAATTTTATTATATTGTTAAATTTTTTTATTAACTTTATTGATAATTTTATTTATATTTTTTACAATATTGTTATTATAAGTTGTAAACAGATTTTTATAAACATCAAGAAGGATTATTAATAGGGGGGACACTAACTGGAATGCTAAATATGGAGAACTAGAAATATCAATGATGAATAATAAAAATTCTCCAATTTTTATTTTAAAAAATATGTTGATAATTATCTGTTAATTTTTAATAAAAGTTAAATGAAAATTAATTTTTTTTCTAAAAGATATTAATAAATTTGATGTAAACATACAATTTACAACAGAAAGAGAACATATACTAATGGTAATTATAAGATAGAAATATCCATATATTAAAAAAACTAATATTGATAATAATATAAGTAATTGGAATTAAAATATGAACAAAAAATATAAAATAAATAATATAAGTTCAAGAATGTATAAACCCTATAAATTACTCAATAAGGAAGATTAAAGTAAGCAAGTAGAGTTAATATTTAAGTAAAAATCACAATTATCCAAGAAAGATTATAAAAGATAATATAAAACTGTCAGAAGAAAGATTTAATAATAATGAAGAAAATAATAAAAAAAAATAAATGCAACAAAGATAAAAACTTATAACAAAAATATTATTAAAAAAATATAAAATTATCCATAAGCAGAATAATTTTTTTTTACAATGAAATAAAATTTAAAATAATAAAAAAAGAAAGAATATACTTAATATATTACATAATAAATATATTGGAAATATAGAAAATTGTATAAATGAAATATATAAAATTGAATGTAATTGCATAGGTGAAACAAAGAATTCAATTTGTACATAATTAATCCAACACAAATATGATAAAAGATCATCTATTTATTTACATTCACTAGAGACAGGATATAAATTTTAAAAAAGATAGTAAAAAAATTAAAGATATTATCATAGTTAAAAGTATTAGATCAACTTTAAATAAAGATTTGAGTTTGAAAACAGTAATTTTATAGCAATATTCTTTATTATTTAAATAAATATAAATAGATTGAAAGTTAAAAGAAAACAGTTTTAAAAATGTTCATAGAGGGAGGTAGTATAACAAATATAAGACAATTTAAAAATTGTGTCATTTAAAGTTTTAAGAATTAAAATTTTGAAAAAAATAGAAATGTATAATTATATTATAATTAGTTAATACATGATTAAAACTATAATGAAATAATTAAAGTGATAAAAATAAATGGAATTATTAAAAATTTTAGAAGTTGTATAAATGTAAAAAAGAATATATAGTATAAATATTAAAAATATAAAACAGTTTATGCAAAAGTTATCAAAAATAAGAATAAAATAAAAGATTGATATTTATAAAATTATTAAAAATTTATAAGAATATATGGTTATTTGTATTCTTTAAAATCTATAATGTAGGATATTGTATATAATGTATTCCATATATATAAATATATAGGTGGCATCAATATGTATGCATAGATAAGTACTAATTGTTATGATCATATATATATTTGAATATTATAACTGATGAAGAATGCTGGGCTGTTGAAAACATAAACAAGTATAAAAGAAATTTTATTTTATTAGATTGCATTGTAAAGTGATTAATGAAAGTGTAAATGATATTATATAGATAAATCAATGCATAAAAGAACAAGAAGCAGAAAAAAAATTATACTATTTCCAGAAAGAAGATATGGAAGTTGATGGACACTAAAAAGAATAAGAGTCTGAGAGATCTGCCTTTCTTTGGTCTATATTATTATTTATATAAGCTTCTGAAGCTTTTGACCAGATAACTTATTTGTAAATAAAATATTTATACTTGTAAGTCTTTGTAGTCATATATATTTGATATTTTTTTCACATTATTGTTAGTTATATAGAATTAGTTTTTATTAATTAAATCATGCAGTCTGTCATTTTATTTTTATAACAAATATTGTTTGTTAGCTCTATAATTGCAGTATTTGTATAATTCCATGTTGGATAGTTCATCATCAGAAATGTTAAATACAATTTTCTTCTCCCTCCTTTCCTTATGTATTGATTTCTATAGTTACATATCATACCATTTCTAAACTTCTTATACACTTAACAACATTAATTTTTTACATCAAAACTTTACTCTTACAGTTTCGACTGTCCTGCAGTCATCATCAGCTACAATATCCAAATATATAATCATGCAATTAATACATTATATTTATATACACAATAAAAAAAACACATCTTGACCTGACCATTATTAATAATCATTCTCCATTTTATAATTCTATTCTTAATTAATTTTATTTTTTTATTTATATTATGTTATTATTAAATTATAGGTTAAATAGTAGAGTTTAAAGGTATTAGTTTTAAAGTTATAATAAATGGTTTTAGAATAATTTAATAATAAAAATAATATAAATAAAAAATAAAATTAGTTAAGACTAGAATTATAACATGGAAAATGATTATTTATAATGGTAAGATTAAGAAGTATGTTTTTTTATTGTGTATATAAATATAATGAATTAATTGTATGATTATGTGTTTAGATATTGTAGCTCTTTTGGTAACTGCAGGACAGTTGAAACTGTAAGAGTAAAGATTTGGTGTAAAAAAAAAAAAATAGTATTATTAAGTGTATAAGAAGTTTGGAAATGGTATGATAAAGAAATGTTAAACTCAGAAACTATTCAACACTATTTATTGTTATCAAGATCAGGTAAATCAAAATTATCAAAGGTATCTGACATAGTTATGTTAAAGCTGACTCTACTATGTATTGCCACAACAAATTTGCATTTTACAGAAACCGCTGTTAAAGCTGTTTCAGTTTAAAACAAGCTAGTTTAACTTTATTGCAAAAATCATTGATATTTTTATATGTACGCTTTGAGTTTTTTCACTATATTAGAAAAAAGTATTGTTTCTGCTGCATCTGATCTCAAACAATTGCAATCTTGGCTTCAAATGAGGGAATCCAAACAGAAACATAAATCAACAAAAGAGACCACCGGGGCACAGAAATTTAATCAGTATGATTAAATATTAATAATTTATTAAATACAATATTTAACTTATTACAATATTAATAGATGACACAAATTTCACTTTTTTACCCAAAGACCTATAAAATCATAATTAAGTCTGATATAGGTTTTAAAATGTTTCTAGATTCCACTTGTGATTTTTAATTGGGATTTCAGTGAGTATTGAGTTGTGTCCAGACCTTTCTTCCGCTAATTTTTTTTTATAGCTCAATCCAGCAGTCCCTTCTTGGACTTGTGGTTTAATCCTCTTTATAACAGTTCTCTGGAGTTATCTATTTCTAAGAATGTCTTCATTTCTATTTTATGATTGCTGCCCTAGAAATAATTAGCTTTTCTGTTATCTAAAAGTTGTTATATATATATATTAATTTTAATAACTTGATTTATATGTTTTTGAATTTTGCATTGTTTTTACTATTAATCTTCTAATATTATTATTTGTATAATTTAATATAAATGTCAGTCTGTGCAAGTTTATAGCATATATATTTTTTAGTCTAATTAAACGTATGTGTGTGTGAATAATTAACATAATTTATTCCATTATTATTATTAATCAAATCAGCATGATTCCACAAAACAGATGTCAAGCACTAGTGATAATATATAGTATTCTTATGCTTCAGCAGGTTTCTAAAAAAATGAAATTATCATAAGAAATGTAGTGTGGCATTTGTATTAAGTTGAACAATACAATTTCTAATAATTTATGATCTTTTATTAAACTTATAACAAAAAAAAGAATTTTATCAATTTACAGATACTAATATTTCTATAATGAAATTTTCTATGTATGAGTTCTGAAAAAATAATATGAGGAAACATTGTCAAACTGCTAGAGCATTTTAATAGTAGTACTTGATAGTATAATTCCAAAATGTAGAGCAGAAATTATTCTAAAAATCTTTTTCATTTTTTTTTTGGATACAAAATATTAATCTATATGGTCATAAAACACTCAAATAATCTCACCAGATAAATATTTTAAATTTTACAGCAGTTGGTTTACAATCATTGGTGAAAAATTATAATAAATCACATCTGCCAGTGCTTACAAATATCGCTCTACTTCACAATACCAAAGCACATTCAAGCTGTGGATATACCAATATTCCATACCATATATCATTTTTAAGATGAATCATCAGTACTTTCAACATAAATTGAGGCTACAACTGATCAAAAATTGCCCACCAGATATTTAATGATTGTGCTTTGAAAAATCATAACTCTCACTACTATTCTAAAAAGGTATATAATGTTCAGCACTTGTCAGTAATCACTATTGTAAACCATCTCTCTTCAAGCCAAGCTCAACAGGAGTCTTGCATAAACTGAGTATATAAATAGAACTCAAACTTCTAGTAATTATTATTAATGATTCATCAATGTATTTTAACTTACAACATGAATCAGACAATACTAATATGAGCTATTACGATGAGCATATAAACACAAAGCCTCCAATTAAAGTACAGAAAATAAATAAAACTATTAAAATGTGAAATTATCAATATCTAATGAAACCCTTCTAAAAAGCTAAAAGTGTTAGTATCTAACGGAACACCAAAATCTTTCAACAGCACTCCGTGAATAAGAAAAACTTTTTTAAACAATAAAGCATTATTCCAACTCAACAAGTGAACCAAAATCCTAAAATTTTAAAGTCCTTAACTGAAACTGTGAACCAACCTTCATAATCTAGCTCTTCTAATTATTGAACTAGATTGAGCTAGTGTGTTAATTTAATCAATCTTTCTTCTTTGAAATGTGCAATCACAGGCATTGAAGAAAAAATCAATCTTTTTCCAAGTTAGATTCTAACTTCAACCAAGAAAATTGTGCACCTCAGGATTCCATCCATCTGAGAATGAAATCAATGAATTCACTTTTTATCAACTTTTTTTTTTTTTCACTTCTACTGTTTTTGTTATAGCTGTATGAAATTTAAATGTTCATTCCCAAAGTTGTTTAGTATTAAAACTTATCAATATATGGTAAGTTCTACTAATTATTGATGAGGTGGGCTTGATATACAAAGTCTAATAATTATGTTTGTGGACTTGACACTGTGCCCTTATGTTGGCAGCACTCTTCAAACAAATCAGTAAGATTTTATAATCTTGGTATATCACTGTCTCACAGCTGCATTCATGTCAATGTCTTGCTGAGTGGTGTTCATTAATGTTATATATTTCTGTATGCCATTGTGAAAATGTTTGAAAGTGTATTAGAGCAATGAACAGACATTAAATTTCTTGTTAAACTTGGTAAGAGTGGAAGTGAAATCAGGATATATTATTAATCCAAGTTTATAGAGATAATGTCATGAAGAAAATGGCAGTGTGCAAATAAATTTTTTCCCGAGGGAAAGTGTTATTAATGAGAGGACAGGGTTGACAGTAATGAGCAGAACTGATAAAAACATTACAAAAAAATTATCAAATTATATGTTAAAGTCACTGGGGACTGAGAAGCATAGCAATCCAAGTAAATATTAATAGAAAAACAGAAAAATAGTGAGTGAAAATCTTGGCATGAGAAAAATGTGTGTGTAAAAATAGTTCTGACGAAGCTCACCAATAAACAAAAGTAAAAGAGGGTTGAAGTTTGTCAAAATCCTTTGGAAAGGTTAAGACAACATTTTAGGCCACTTTGTCATTGGTGATGATATTTGGATGCATCAATACAACCCTGAAACAAAGCGACCAACTTCATAATGGTAATCAATTTTCCACCATCAAAAAAGTTCAGTCCAAATCAAGTCAAAATAATGTAGCTAATATTTTTTGATCTCAGAAGCATGGTTCATTGTGAATTTATACCAACTAAACAAACAATCAAGTTTACTATTTGGAAGTACTGAAATGGCTGTGTGAAAGAGACAAAAAGCAATCTGAGCTTTTCACCAACAACTTATACTTCTTGCATCGCGAACATGCGCCAGCTCAAGTGATACTGTCTGTGAGGGAATTTTTAGGTCATAAATAAATAACTGTATTAGAACACCCTCCCTACTTACCTGATTTGGGTCCCCAATGACTTTTTTCTTTGCCTTATGTTAAAGATCAATGATAATACAACTACAGTTCTAATGGTCATAAATTGCTTTGACTGGATACTGGTGTTGGTGCATAATTTTGCAATTAAAGTACTTTAAAGCTAACTATAGTGATATTCAGTAATGAGTATATAACAATTTTTCACGGATGCATTAGTGAATTTTAATGATCAGGTCTCATACTATAGTATTACTTTATTACTCATAAATCAATACCAAAGTATACAATGAATTTTAACAGAACTGGAATAAAATTTAAGGGGAATTAACTCCACTAAACATTTTTTTATTTTCAGCAATAGAATTGGCAAATTTTTTCCATATATTGCATTATTTGCATAATCAAAATATCTATGGAATTCAACCATTGATCCTCAACAATATGTAGATAAATTAGCATACTTTAATTAAATTTTCAGTTTCTAATACTACTATTTTTGTAGTTAAAGTATTGATTTATAATAAATCTCCAAACATTTGAATTCTATATTTAAACCTGTATATGGGCAATCATGGATTTCTATCATCACAATTTTATATCACTATATTTGTACAAAAAAGAGCTGAGTACATCTAGAAATTATCCTCATTAATTTGACCAATTGTGTTATTAGATTTTAACATGCTCTATAATCATTTTTATATCTAAGTACTTGCATTTGATTGACAGAAGTCGCATGAGTTCAGAAAACTCCAATAACTTTATTTCCTTTTTCAGAAATAACATTCTTTAATTGAACTACTTTTTATTCTTCAGATCTGTATTTTATCATAATCTCTCTTCTTGTCCAGTAAGTTTTACTGGTCACTTTTCTTTCAACACTGCAATTACTTTGAGCCTGCAAGAACGAGCTAATTCTCCTACAAATATTACAGTTAGATTGCTCTTATAACCTTCTATTCCAGTAATAGTACTATCTGAGAGCTATATTTATTTCAAAAAGATTAATATTCTCACATTAAATTTATAGAAGCCTGGTTTTCCTTTATTAATATAACATCTTGAATTAATTGTTACAATGAAAAAAAAATCTCCATCAAAACTATCATAAGAACTTATTACTTCACACAAAATTAAAAATGACTCTCTATGATTTTATTCCAGCCACTTTATTAAACATAAAAATAAAATGAAAAAACCAACATATTCAGACAGAATTAAGCACCAACAAAATTACAACAATGAAAGATTTAATCAGAGTTATAAAAATAAGAATACCAAATAAATTAGCTTCGAGAGCTGAATTTAGTGAGATGATTGCACCTGGTGATCTGTCAACAATTTATCTATGTCCGGTTTTAAATTAGTGAATTGCATTCTCAAATCTTCACATTCAATGATATGCAATCAAGGTCTGTTCTGAAGTAGGTTTAAAACTACGCTGAAGCCTCTTTACCATATCATCATCATCAATCAACCATTATCAATCCACTGCAGGGTGAAGGTCTCTCCAAGTTTAATCCATCTTCTCTGATCTTTAGCTTCTCTTCTCCACAACACCCCTGCACATTTTCTTATTTCATCCATCCATCTCACGTGTGGTCTCTTTCTGGGTCTTTTACAATCTCTTGGAATCCAGTTTAAAATTTCAATTGTCCATCTATTATCATCTCTTCTAGCAATATGTCCAGCCTAACTCCATTTCAATCTTTTAATTTTTTCAATAAGGTCAGTAACACCTGTTTGTTGTCTTACCCATACATTGCGTTTTCGATCTCTTCTTGTTACTCCCAACATACATCTCTCCATACTCCTTTGAGTGGTCTGAAGTCTCTGTATTGCTCTTCTATTAAGTGTCCAAGTCTCAGATCCATAAGTAAGAACTGGTAAAACACATTTGTTAAAAACCATCCTTTCAAACACATAGGCATATTTCCTTTCAGTATCAAGTTATTTCTACCAAAAGCACTCCAACCAAGTTTAATTCTATGATTAATTTCCTCCATTATGTTTCCATCTGTATTAATAATCTGACCAAGGTATTTGTAACTGTTAACTTCTTCTAATTCTTCATAATCAATCTTTATTTTCATATTTTGAGCTAATCGATTAAACATTACTTTCGTCCTTTTAACATTTATCTTTAGTCCTACTTTTCTACTTTCATCTGCTATTTCCTGCAGCTCTGAAGCATTATTTTCAAAAACAACTACATCATCTGTGAAATCTAAATGATTTAAATACTCTCCATTTACTTTCACTCCTTTAGTTTCCCATTTTAATCCACAAAATACTTCTTGCAGCATTGCTGTAAAGAGTTTTGGAGATATGGAGTTACCTTGTCTTACACCTTTCTCAATGTTGATTTTTCCAGTATCATTATGTAATCTAATTGTTGCTGTTGCATTTTTATAAATATTCTTTAAAATATGACAATATCCTGGATCTATACCTTGATGATCCAATGCTTTAATCACTGAAGAAATGTGTATAGAATCGAATGCCTTTTCATAATCTACAAATCCAAAACATAATGACAACTCATATTCATTTGTCCTTTCTATGACTTCTCTCAATACCTGGATATGATCTATTGTACTAAAACCACTTTTAAATCCAGCTTGTTCTCTTGGTTGGTGGAAATCCAAAGTTCTCTGTAGATGAGTTGTAATTATCTTGGTAAAAAAATTTATAAAAAACTGATAAAAGGCTGATAGGTCTGTAATTTCTAATATCTTCTTTATCACCTTTTTTAAATATTAATATTATTACTGCATTCTTCCAATCTTCCGGTACATCTTTATCATTTAGACATTTGGTATATAACTTTGCTAAAATTGTTTCTATTTCTTCACCTGCTTCTTTTAATATATCAATTATAATTCCATCATTTCCTGGAGCCTTTCCTTTCTTCATACACTTAATTGCATGTCTCACTTCTTCATTTAAAATTCTGGGCAATTCGGAAGATGTAATAGATATAGGAGGTACTTGTTCTTTATTACTATATAATTCTTGATAAAAATCTTCTACCAATTTCATGATGTCATCTCTCTTTTTAGTAATAATTCCATCTTTTTTTCTTATTGCAGATATAAATTTCCTACCAATACCAAAATGTTGTTTAACATTTTTGAGACTTTTATTTTCTTCTACAGCTTTCCTTGCTATTTCACAGTTATACTTTCTTATATCATTTTTCAACTCTTTTCCATACCATTTTATAAAATTCGAGATATTCAATTCTTTTTAATACATCATTTTTGTATATCTTCATATTCCTTCTTTTCTTCATAAATTCTCTAGTCTCCGTATAAATTTTATTAGTCAATTGCTGCTTTTTTCTACCAGCTATGTTTGTTGCAGTTTTTAAAAGTGTATCAGTTATTTTCATATTAATTTCATTCAAATCTGAATCATGTTCAAAATCTCCTAACACTTGAAACCTATTTGTAAGTTCTACTTTAAATTCATTAGAATGTTTCTGAAGATTAGGAATATCAACTGTAAATATTGTTTTTCTTAATAATTTTTGTCTCTCTAGTTTTACATTAACACGCAACTTACACCTTACTAATCGATGATCACTTCCTATGTTAAATTTATTAAGAACATTACAATCTTGAAATATGTATTTTCTGTTAGTCAAAATATAATCCAATTCTGTTGTACCTTCATTTGGATGCTTCCATGTCCATTTCCTTTTAACATTTTTCTCAAAAAATGAATTCATAATATAAAGTTTTTCTTTTTCTGCAAACTCCACAAGTCTATGTCCTCTCTCATTTCTATTACCATAACCAAAATTACCTACAGCAATTTCATCTTTCATTTGTCTACCAATTCTAGCTTTAAAGTCTCCCATAACAATTTTAAAATGTTGTTTACTCTGATCAAAAGCCTTTTGTACATCCATATAAAAATCTTCTACTACTTCATCACTATGAGAACTTGTTGGGGCATAAACCTGAATTATCTGCATTTGGTATCTGCTATTAAGTTGTATAACTAATCTTGCCATTCTGTCCGATACACCATCAATCTCCACAATATTGTTCTTCCACTTTTTATTTATAATGAATCCTACTCCACTTGTATTTCCAATATGTGTGCCTTTATAATAGAGTATATGTCCACTTTTTAAATGAATTGCTTCTTCTCCTTTTCTTCTAACTTCACAAAGTCCAATAATGTCCCATTTAATATAAGACAGTTCTTCTTCTAATTCTTGCAATCTTCCTTCACTTGAAAGTGATCTGCAGTTGTAAGTACCTAAATAAAAAGTCATCATCAAATGGTAGCCTGGGTCCACAATCAGGGGATTCTTAGCACCCTCCGCCTTCGGCCACCAACCGCTGCCTTGGTTGATGACTTTACAGCCTCCTGGGAATAAGGGCCATGCTTTATTTTTGTCTGTCATAATTGTATATATGTATTGGAAAAATATTTATCATTTACACAAACATTCATTCTGCCTTATCAGGCACTGAGAAGAAAGACCATGGTGTTTCTTGATCTTAAACTCGGAGGTAAAAAGCCAATGAACTCACCATGCTGGCTAATGCATGTTGGTGAGCAGCCCATCCATGTTTGTATACTATATGAATAATCACATAGTAATAACAGCTGCAACGACAAGAATGTATGGAGTGGACATTAGGAATTTGCCCTGTCGGTTCCTTTAAGGCCTCCAAGAGGAATCAAAGGGTCTCCTTTCAGTTAATAGCAAACTCCTTTCTGCAGCCTTTACCATATACAATGATGGAAATGCCAGCAAATATTTTTGTTCAACACAGCTGGGTACAGAAATGGAATATCTTGCTGCATCCAAAACTTTTGATAACCCTGTTTGAATTGTACTTTGAGATCCTCACTTGGGCTGATGATTATCAGTTCAGCTTGCAAAATTTACATTTTGTTCTGCACTAGCAGTGTATAGGTTTATTATCCAGTCTTTTCCCATGATAGAATATCTTAGTACCTAGTTTTGAAATCTAAGTGAAGAGCCTCCAAGTGGTTGACATACAGCAAGATGTTTTCTTTCTTGGATTGTGCCTATCTCAAATATATTGGGAGGCTGGGAAAGTTGATATTGCAATATTTTGTTTGAAAAACAATCTGGCATCAAAAGTTGATATGACCGATTTTGCTTTGATGAGATTCAAATTATCTTCTTGCAGTTGTAAATTAACTTCATTAAATTTGCCAAATAAGTCAATTAAATAAGTAATATTTGTTTTACTCTTAAGTAAATTTTCTTTCAAACTGGAATTCTCATCTTCCAAAAATTCTAAAACAGATTGAAAATGTGCAAAAAATCTTACCAAACATAACCTTTTGAAAATCAGTGGAGAACCAATCGATAGAAATATTTGTCACTTTCTTTGCTTAATCAAGCAATTAGTTTAAAATTCAAAGTGTTACTTCAAATTTTGTTCACAGCTGTTATAACAAACTGAAGTGATTGATGCAATTTGTTGCTAAGATTCTTGCCTACTAAATGTTGCCTATGAATTATGCAGTAAACTGCAAGCACTTCAGGTATGTATTGTTTCAGGTAACTTATGAAATCATGATAACCAACCATAGTTGGTGCTCCATTTGTTGGAACAGATATTGGCCAATGGAATCACTTTTTCTCTGAAAAATAGCTCCATTAAATTAAAAATATATTCACCTCTGGTGTCAGCTTTTAAAATTCTTCCAAAAAGCAGCTCTCATGCACTTCCTGATCTTGAAAAAGCGAACATATGCCAGCAACAAAGCTTCATTTCTGGGTAATGTTGATGCATCCAATTGGAGAGGAAAAACTTTTTTTTTTTTTGCAAATGATTACATGGTTTTCCACATCATGATTCATTTCATCAATACATCTTTGAAGTGTGATATTGCTCAAATGAATCCTTTTTATAACATCTTGTGCAAGTTTGTGGAGTACAGCATTCAATACCTCCATGAAGGCCAGTAGAATCAGTTTATCCCTTATGGTGTGTGGCTTGCCAGACTTCGCAATGAATGGAAAATGTTATCTGATGTCCTTAATCCATCGTCATTTTCCTTCGATGATGAAACAAGCATTATTTATCATAGTTTCCTTCAGAATTTTATCTTTAAGTGACTGAAAGTATAACAAATCTTTTTTTTTTTTTGTCAAGGTGAATTCTGTTCAAGTGATCTATAGTTTTGATGGTTTCAAGGATTATTGCTAAAAACTTTTTCACATATGAGGCTGGGGCAAATCTTAACTTCAAATCCAAGCTATACTGTCTACATTTCTTTTTTGGTTCAGTCATATTATTGTAAGGAATAAAAACTTTTATATTATCAATTTTTACAGCCCATGATAATAAAAAAGGCAATAAAGTATGTAATTACTTGAAACAGAAGATTTTATTATTGTAAGGAATAAAAACTTTTATATTATCCAACAATTTTTACAGCCCATGATAATAAAAAAGGCAATAAAGTATGTAATTACTTGAAACAGAAGATTTTTGGTTCAGACGAAAATAAATAAAACTTTTCATTTGCAAGTTTGATATGTAATATGTTTTTTTTTTTTAGAATTATTTTACTTCTTAATTAGGTATCTATTGGCATCATAGATATTTTAAAGTAACAACAAATAGTAGTAAGGGGGTCTATTTTTGCTGTTGTTACCCCCCAAATTTTTTTATTGAATCTATTGATTCCAAGAAAGTTGAAATCGCCCCAGGGGGTTGATATTGACCACTTTCAGAACTCTTGGTCTAAAGGATACATCTTCTGGACTTTTGTCATTAATAATTAAAACTAAGCACAGGAGAAGATATGTTACCATATATTTCCTTCATGCCAAAGCAAAATTGCAAAACTATTGGGTGTGTGTCTTGGTACAGATGATGGAAATCATGAAATTACAAGATATGGCATTACCCTAAATATCGAGTCCATTCCAGATAGTATAAATCTAGGCATACACAATATTTATAAGTTTAGACTATCTAGTGTGACTTATTTCACATCATTTATCCAAAGAAATACAAAAGATATATCAATTTTTCCTGATGTCATTGGTGCCATTTCTCAAAGACAATACTCCCATTGATTCCACTTATTAAAAATTATTGTCCCTTGTTAAAGATAAAATATAATTATTCATCCTTCCTTGAGCATCACAAAACCAATTTTTGAGAAAATATTCTTCAATTTCTGCTGTAATCATGCTTTTTAAATATTCATAGTTGAAATAAGACAAAAAAATCAGGTCCTATAACAGTTCTGTTGGACATTGCCATAGACTTTTCCAATTTCCAAACACGCTACATAATTTACTCCTTGATAAAACAATTTGTGTTATCTTAAATAAGTAGATGTTTTCCAATTTTTCTCATTGCCCTTAAGTTCTTTACTATCTACATAAACCTATTTATATAAACAGAAAACAAACTACTTGTTGTATGCATGTCTTTTAAAACAGATTAATTAACCACATTACTTATGACTAATTTTTCTTTATTTCTTCATAAAAATATATGCCCTTGTTTTACTCCATATTGAAAATTGACTACCAGTTACTCTTTCTTCATATTGAAAATTATCTACTAATTTTTCTTTTTAACAAAAATAAATAATCTACATGAAGTATCCTCAATGGGAACCAAATGCCATCAGCTTATGTTTCCTTTTCTGATAAATTCTTGGATTTTCCTATTCATTTATTATATAATGCATTGAAATGAACATACATAACCAGTTTTTAATGTCAAGTAATTGTATATAAACTGCCTTTTAAAAAGCTTACCTCTCTATTCATGCAATGGTCTCCCTCTTAAATATTCTGCTAAGCCCCCAAAATCATCTATTATGTATTCTATCAAGGTTTTATGTAAAAAATCAATGGCTTTGAAATCTTACATGAGGCAGAAAAAAACATCAGCTTCAAAAAAATAAACATTTCAGCAGTAAGAATTTCTCATTACATTTTATTCCTGTCAACTTAAAGAGAAGAATTAATGAAATGTACAGAATTATGTTCTATTCTGAAATATCTATTGTCCTTCTAATCCAATTATAAATTCATAATAGTTTATTTTTATTCATCAATTCATTGTATTGCTGTTTATAAAAAAAAAAAAAAAGCTATAGGGAGGCATATGTATTGGATAATGATTCTGAATGAGAATATAACTGAATCTATTCTCCTTTCACTAGTCATTATATTGTAAAGAAATTCAAGCATTGCTATTTGAATCGAAAATATTTGGATTTTTTAATCAAAATAAATCTATGAGCTCTTCTTACCTATTAATGACTTCATTTACAGATGCAAATATTAACGCTGTTCTTTATATTGAAGAGAGAAGAAACTAAGAATCACTTTGTATTCAGGTATTCTTCCTTATAGTCCTATAGCAAATTAATATCTACCATATAATTCCATAGCAAAAGCTCTTTCATTAATGTGCTAATTTATAATGAGGGCTATTTCTAAATATGGCAATAACCTATCTTCATCTTTTTAAGTCATTTCTGAGATAATTTTGTTTTCATTCCCATATCTCAAAAACTATAATTACTGTTTTAAATAAATTTAATAAATACAAATCAGAGACCAGGCTTTGGCAATAGTGAATAAATACAATGCCATTTGGAGTCAGATGTTATTACTAACATCATTGTAATTAACACAACCTAACTCTTGAGTTGAAAATTTCTTTTTTCACACATCTTGTAATTTTGAAAAATTTATTTAATTTTCAAATATGTGATTGATGTATATTGGTCATTGTATTCCTTTAAAAATGTAACAAATGTTTGTTGTGTTTGGCTGAAAGGGTGAGACTCAAACCAACAGTAATATGAGTAAAAATATAAGCATTCATTATTTAATATGTGTAATTTATTAGAACAAATATACACACACATTATAAATCAATAAATATAATTTGATGTATAACTTAGTCAATAATGAAATGGTCATGCTGAATGACTGAACTCACTTCCAGCTATATATTAGCTTGCCTTGTGAGTTCTAATCATTACTCTTCTGGATGTACTAGACAGCTTGCCATGAGTTCATTAAATAACCCTTCCAGCTGTACTAGACAGTTTTGTCTCGAGTCTGCCATAGTTGTAGCAGCTTCCAGTCCTATCAGGACTTGCCTCACTGCATACACATAGTGGTAGTGAATATAGTAGAAACACCTTCACTGTTAGAAGTTGTTTCAATGGAGAACATGTTCAATCATATAGGTAGAAAGACATTCTCTGTATATCCATATAGATATATATTCCCCTCAAAAAGTCTGACTATTTATTGCCAAATTCCCTACCTTACTGACAGCAGTTGGATTCAGAGAGCCTAACCAATGGTAGGATTTTGTACATGTTTACACATTGGCTATACTTGTTTTTACCCTTTAGCCATGTTTATACATTATCTACATGTTTACACATTGGTTAGTGGCAATGAGTGCTCAATCTGATCAGATAAGAAAGGAATCTGGACTAGTCCATTTCTGAAGAAAAGGTCAGATATGACAATTTCCTTTTCTTTAATTATTGTAAACAGCTACTAATATAATTGTGTTCTATATGGTAGCAATGTAGAGCTTTATTTTAAAACTAAATCTATTTACAGTTTATTTTAGCCATAAGGTAATTGGGGTGACTTTTACGAGTTACCTAGTTCAATTTTTAATACCTACTGAGGCAGGAGTCTCTGGTACTGTCAGGACATTCTTCTAGTGAAAAATAAGGAGTACTATTACTTTAGGGTTTTATATCCCATTAGCCCCTATTGTTTCACTGAAGTCATGGGTCACATAATGTAGACTTTCTCCCAAAAAATCACATACAAGAAATTAATATTTCAAAATAATTGCTTACATATTTGTTATTCCTCTTACTTAATAATTACAATTTTAAATTATTTAAATAAAGCTTTCCTAAGGCATATATTATTATTTTTGCTTTGATGAAATTAATATTTCGCATTAATTATTTACATGTTGCTATTCCTCTTAGCCCAATGATCACATTTTAATATTTTCCTAAGACACATATCTTTACATACTCATTTTATATGTGTCTGTTTACATAATATTCACAGGCATTATACATATAAAATTATTGCTTCTTCCATTGATGAAATTAATATTTCACATTAATTATTTACATGTTTGCTATTCCTCTTAGCCCAATAATCATATTTTAATTCTTTCCTAAGACACATATCTTTGCATACTCATTTTATATATATCTGTTTATATAATATTCACAGGCATTATATATATATATAAAATTACTGTTTCTTCCAGTGATTCATAAGTTTCTCACAATAATGTGTGGATCTTTAGTAGACCAAAAATTGGCTATAAAGAATTGCTACTAGATTTTTTTCAATCTGGAATGAATTGTTTTCAATATCCACAAGTGATGGTCTCTATTGTGGCTGTTATTATGAAAATTTGAAAATTTTCTTCTAATATTCCATTCAAGATATCTATCTAGTATATCAATTCCAGTTCACATTCCTTAAATTTCTTTTCAGAACAGGATAACTTTCAACTAGAAGAATGTGGATCACAAAAGAGATTAGATTTCTTTTAAGTTGGCTATGGGTGAAATGATACAATCTCAAAGTTAAAAAAATATGTTTTATCAAAATCCCCTAAAAACAGGTCCTCTAATTCACAAGACATAATTCTATAATCTTTTAAGCGTACATCTATCTCTGGCAGATCTTGGTAATATTGATTTTCCTTTCTCTTTCTCATTTGTTCTATCTTCTTCAGGTTGTGATGTACTACCTAATTTAGTAAATGTATCTTGGCTCAAAGATTTTTAATTTGGTATTAGTATACACAACCATTTTAATATTTTCATTATTTTCTAAGAAATATTTTGTACGAGTGATAGCAAAATTTCCAATTTTATCCATTATATCTATGGGTTCATAAAAATAGATTTTTAAATAGATAATTGATTTCTTACTTCTCTGTGATCTATTTTAATTGTGCATAATTGCTTATACAATAGCTTAGAATGGATTCCATTTTTTTTTCAGTATACCTCTTATCTAGACAGCTTGTCCTATATTACATTTGATATTTTTAGATCTTTATCTCCTTTTCTCTAGTTTTATCTGGAATTAACACAGAAATATGTATACTAAAATGATATTTCATTAAAAAGTTTTTCCAGAATTTTCTTGGTTACTGAAATTAGTGTTAAATGGTAATAAAACATTACTGTAGCTAGACCTTCATGAATATCTATATACTCTATTTTATTCAATGTACATTTTAGTTGTTGAATGACTTTTTTCACTAATCCATTTGATTGAGATGATGGTGATATTAATAAATGCTGAATCCTCTTTTAAGCTAGAAGATCCTTCAATTGTACTAAATAAAATGCTGCACCATTGTCAGTATCTATTATCTCCAGATACCTATGTGTTGGAAACAGTTCATTTAGTATTTTTATTATATTATCTGATTGGTATAAATGACCATTGTGTATTCCATAAATTTGGAGTATGAATCAAGAAGAAATATATATCCATTGAATGGCTCCTACATGATCTAAGTGAATCCTTTCCGATGAATGGCTCCTACATGATCTAAGTGAATCCTTTCCGATGGTTTTCTAACTTTAGTTATGGTTTGAACTTATTTTCAGTTAACCTCAATGTTTCTTGATAGTATTAACATGTTTTTACAGTTTTCTCAATATCATTATTCATGTCTGGCTACCAGATGTATGAATGAGCTAGTTCTTTTATATGAATTATTTGTCCTTTGTATAGCAACTATGACATGAATCCCCCCCCCTCAATTGGAATTAAAACTTAGTCAGCCGAGAATGCATTCTTTACATATATATAAACTTTCCCAAGCATTTCAGATTTGCAGCAACAATTTTTTTACTAATTGGTAATCTCACATCATTTTTCATCCATTATGCTATAAGTTTATGATTTAGTCTCTTTCGACTTGGCTTATTCAGTAGTGGAAATTTATTCTGGATTTTAAATTTTGGTTTGGCCAGCTTGGCTGTATGTTTTTTTAATAGGGAATATCACTATTTCTTTTATATCAATAGAATTTACATTTGTAGTGACCAAATCTGTCTTTTTGATTTGAAAACTGTTATTTCTTATTAATGTCTATCCGATCTTTTAAATAATATGCCTGTGCTGGTATCAATTTCCAATTTGATAATTTGATTTATAATTTTGACATCTATTATATTACACACATCTTCATTTTCTATTTTTGTTTTTTTAACATTTGTTAAAACTCTTGAATACTCCTCCCCACAATTTACTATTGGCAGATAAATTCAGTTTAGTCACTTTTCTTTGTTTTTATAAACTTTTGATAAATAAACTTTTGATAAATGACCTTCCAGTCAGCAATTATTATGCTTTTCTAAATTTACATTTTCTTTGTGCGTCCTTTTTCCTCACAGCAATAGCAAATACACCCTGTTTAGTACTTTTCTCAGTCATCTATGCTTTTGCCTTGTTTATATGTGTAGTTGGTTTAATTTTGTTTGTTGTACTTTTAAAATTCTTGTGTGTTCTAGAACAGTTTCATACGCTATTCATCTTTCAATGGTGGTGCCATAAGTTAGTGTAGACTCACATAGCAATATTTGTCTCAGTTTTCTATCTCATATGCTCCATAACAACTGGTCTAAAAGCATCTCTTCTATGTAATCTTTAAACTCACATTTCTTTGTTAACTCTCACAGTTAAATATCATAGTCTCATGTAATTTCATTTGGTGATAGTATTCAATTTCAGAAGCGAAATATTTTATATTTAAAAGTTTTTGATTTGAAATATAGATTTAATATAGTTTTAACTTTTGTAGCGACTTTTTATAGGGAATATCTTCAGGCATTTCCCAACATCCAACATCCACATAAGAGTTGTAACTTTCAGTTTATTATACACAATGTTGTTTATTATCATGTATTTTTGACATGACTAACGTATATTTGTCATTGCACTGGGTTATTTATATTGAATGGCACTATCATACTGTTCTATATGCCAACATTAACTGCTGTTTTATGCAGGTTCTTGAAATTGTCCAAATGATGCATACAGGTTTTGAACTGGTGGTTGCAGCAGATTGTTCTAAACTAGCTGTACATTCATTAAATTATTTTAGAAATAATGCACAAAGAAAGTTAACAATGAAATTTAGTAAATTGTTAGTATTTTAACTAAAATCTCGCTGGTTGAATTTCATAAATTAACTCAGTCTTAATCATGCATACACAGCTCTTTACAGTATTGAACTACAACACTGCATTTAACTCCTCTGTTAACTTTTCAGTATAGTACTTTCTTCAGCATATTGCACTGTTCACAGATTTCTAGTCTGCAAATAACACTGTTCTGCTCTATTACATTTCTAATCAGTTTTGTTTTAGCCATCAAAACATCTCATGATCACCATTTCATATGCTTACACATACTGTTAATAAGATTACAAATTCTCCATACAATAATGCCACCAAGTGTAAGCCTTCATAATCAATGAATGCAGAAATTTTTATGCATAAAATATTTAATACCCACTCTCCAACATTCCCAGACTAGTTCTAGATTGTGGCTTTCATCAGTGAGGAACCTTGTATTTGAGAGCACTGCACCTAGATCTTAGGATCTAATGCAACTCTCTAGCAGCCACCTTTTACCTATTGGGTTAATTATAAAGCTAGAAATCCAAAATGAAAACATCCTAATGGTTCCAACCTAAGCTCATTTGTTTGTATAGTTATACAGATTTGAACTCAGTTCGGCTTCTAAACATTTTCGTGTCTTGAGTTTTTCAAAAACCACAGTCACCATTATTCTATGGGCAGGATAGATATAAAACCATCAAAACATCACATGATCACCATTTCATATGATTATGCATGCTGTTAGTAAGAGTACCAAACATTCCATATAGTGCAAGATGCAGAAAGGTTTGTGCATAAAATTCCTACCCATTATCTATCTACTCATACAATATCCTGACTAGTTTCTAGCTTGTGGTTTTCATCAGTGAGAAGCATTGGACTTGAGAGCACTGCATCTAGGATAATCAGTGACTGTGATTTTTGAAAACCAAAGTCACCAAAATGTGTAAATGCTGAACTGAATTCAGATCTATATGACTATTCATCTTGGGCTCCTAGTTTTATAGTTAACTAAATAGGTAAAAGGTAGCTGCTTGAGAGTTGCATTAGATTCTAAGATCTAGGTTCAGTGCTCTCATATCAAAGGCTTTTCATTGATGAGATTGCATCCATTGATTATGAAGGCTTGCACTTGGTGGCACTTCTATACAGATAGTTTAGTACTCTTATTAATAGCATATGAAATGGTGTTCATGTCATGTTTTGATGGTTTTATACATACCCTCTCCACAGAATAAAGATTACTATGGTTTTTGAAAAACAAAAGATATCAAATGTATAGATACTAAAGTGAGTTCAAATCTTTATGACTATACAAATGAGTGAGCTTGGATTGGAAATATATTTTTCCATCTTGGGGTCCTAGCTTTATAGTTAACAAATTAGATAAAAGGTCTTCACTGGAATGTTGCATTAGATCCTAAGATTTAGGAGCAGTGCTCTCAAATCCAAGGATCCTCACTGATGAAAAACCACAAGCTAGAAAGTAGTCAGGATGTAGGATGAGTAAGCATTAGATAGTGATTTTATTTACAAATCTCCTTGAAATCATTGTCTATGAAGCCTTGCACTTCATGGCACTACTGTATGGAAAGTTTGATATTTGAATCAGAGTTTAAAGTGGAGTGGGATTAAGACAAAAATGCTATGCCACCTATTTTTGTTTTTGTTACATTTGAGAGAAATGAAGAGAGCAATAGAAAGACTAGGAAGAGGGGTAGAGATACCATTAATAAAGAGAAATGGAGAGAGCAATAGAAAGACTAGGAAGAGGGGTAGAGATACCATTAATAGATGGCAAGGAAGTTTATACATTATCAGGTCTTTTTTTTTTTGCTGATGATTTCTTGTGCACAGAAAGTAGAGAAGGTATGGAAGTTATGCTGAAGATATGTAAAAGGGTGGGTAAAAAGATGGGGATTAAATTGACTTAATTTATGATAACAGCAAGGAAAGTAGTTTACTATTTAATACTCGAACAGGAGCGTTAACAATAAGGGAATATACACATAAATGGAGAAGTGTGGGTGATTTAGTCAGCAAGTTATGTAAGGAAGACATGGAGAATATTAGGCATCTATTAATTGAAAGCAGAAAGGGTGCAAATATTGAAGTTGTGGGGAAATAAATATAAACAGAGGTAATTATACAGAAAGTGGGTTCTTGGTTTTTATGTTGGATTTGGAAAAAGATAAAGGGGATTTAGATATAAAGGCCATAGAGTGGGCAAAGATAATTTTTGTAGAAATAGGATGGAGAAGAATAGAGAATATGAGAAAAACTTAGGGTGGGGAATGAAAAGGGAATGGATGATGACTAACAGTTTTCCTGAGCATTAGTGGCTGAGAGATTCCCGACTCTGAGAAAGGAGAAGCCGTAATGCATCACATCATTACATGGAGTTTTCTTATTAGATCTTTACTAATTAACTTATCTGTATTATTTTCACATTTGCATAATTTCAATTATTATACAGGCTAATTTTTTTGTGAATTGTCTTTTAATATTGGTCAATTTTTTATGCACATACTCATGCAACTTTATTTATTCTTTATACATACAGTTTTTAATCAAACATAATACAATGATCACAGAAAAAATATTCACCGTTATGTTTGGATAGTTATAATTTTAAGAATATGAATCAAATTTTGATAGTGTTTTAAGTAGAAAAGTAAACTTAGAAGCTCAGATGTAGCACACTAATTAAACTGTTATTTTTAATGTTACAAAAAAAAATATATACAATAGTATCACCTACTGCAATCTCTAGTAATCAATAGATGCTGAAAGGTTTTGCATAAAAATCTTCCAATCCAAAAAGTTGATAATAAATTTTATGTCAGTTATATAACTACAATATTTAAATTTGTTATATATATATATAGTTACTTCTATCTTATTTATTTTATGGAAGGGAGACTTTGAGTCCATACCAATGTAATATAAAAACATTATTTTTTTTAATTTAAGGACGAGATTTTAAAAATACAACAGCAAGATCATAAAAACAATATTCTTCAGTTTGCTGTATGTGGTACTATAGAATACATTATAGCAAAATTATATTTTTGTTGAACAGGCCATGTGAAACGAATGAAAAATATATCTGTTAGAAAAATATTTTATATTGAATTTGAGCGTAATTTCATGGAAAAAGACAGATATCGTTTACATTCTAAAGAGACTCAAAGATATTTTAAAGAATTACAATATTGATTGCTTTGAGAAGATATGCCTAAGGTTAGAATATAATGGAAGTCTATAATTAGACAAAGTGTTATAGTAAAAAACTTGCTGCAAAAGCAATTAAAAAACAGCATAGCAAAATGAACAGAACAATATAGAAAAATTTGTGTTTCACGGTTTGGTTTGTATAGTTACAGCAAAACACATTTTTTAGCGCATTGTTATTAATTTGTGTCTTTTTTTTTCTTGAAGTTGGAATGATAATACTCATTTGTAAGTGGCTGATTATGATAATATTGTATAGTGTATTTTTATATCTTACGATTTTTTAACGTCAATTAATTTTATAACGATATTTAGTGCGGAACTTGTTTTAACAAAAATGTCTGCTTTCAATTTCTTTATTAATTTATTTCAATTTTACTGTGAAGTAATTTATTTATATACAAATAATGTATAGTTTTCTTAATTTATCTCACGAAATATACATATGTAATACAGTATTCCGAAAAATTAGCAATTTTTTATTTAACTCAAGATTAAATGAAACAAGTACTCATTTAGTAAACTTGGTCATCCTCAAATCTAACTATCACGTAAGTTCAAAATTTCAACGGGCATGTGATTATGATGTGAACGATATACGCGAAACCAACAACTTGAGTAAAAAATTAAAAATTATAAAAATGGAACACCAGATGTTTTTAGAAAAAGGTGAGATTGTTCCAGAAGAGGTTTCGGATGAAGACTGGCTAAAACTTGAAAATATGACTTCATTTAGTGAACGAAGAAAATATTTTGATTATCTTTGTAAAACAGAAGATTTTAAAATAAAAAAACAAGTGGTAAAGCAAATAAAAAGAGAAAAATCATTAAAAAAAGTCGAAGAACAAATCGGTCATATTTCATATGGTTTATATCGAAATTGTATGTTTATTCTCATCTCAAATATGAGAATGACTTTAATTTATAATTGGTTTCTTATTCGTGCTATTATGTTTAGTCAAATAATGGTTATAGACTTAGATTATGAACACCTAATGAATAATGAGGAATTAGCCACTGCAGTTGAACAAATTCAACATACTTATAGTATGAATAAAGTCAACAAAGAACCTTGGAATTTGTATTTTTGCAACGCCAAAGTTAATAGCCTTTTAATGCGTTCCTTGAAACTATCAATTCCAAATTTACAAACGCCAACTTGTTTAGTTACGGTAACTGAGAAAAGTTATTTAGATATTTTTCCTAAAGAAAAAATAAAATATTTATGTGGAGAATCGCATAAATGTATTCGACATTTAGATCACGATGCTATTTACGTTATTGGCGGCTTTGTTGATAAAAATCGCCAAGGAGCCGTATCACTGCTTAAAGCCAAAAAAGAAAATATCCCAGCCTTTCAGCTTCCACTTTATAAATATCTAAACATCAATAAAAGAAATTTAGCACTTCATCACGTTGCTGGAGTTTTATTTGAATTGAAATCATCAGGAGATTGGAGAACCGCATTAAAAAGAATTCCACAAGATATTGTAAACCAATGTCTAGAATATGATCGAAGTATCTCCAGAAATTAAATCTTGATTTAGTGATTGAGAAACCGCAATTTATTAAATAATTACACATGCATGAGTTTGAAATTTAAATGTAATTTACAACATTGAATAAACCGAACTTGGGGTAATTGAATTTTATGAAAACTATTGATGCATTACAGGTAAAATATTCAGCAGTCTCTCGCTAGTGAGTATGATCATTCCTAGTCAGGAAGAAAATAATTTAAAAAAAAAAGATACAATAGAGATGGAAATTGCTCCTAGTCAGGAAGAAACTAATTTAAAAAAAAAAGATACAATAGAGATGGAAATTGCTGTGTGTATATAAAATGTGTGCAAAAGAACTTTATCTACAAATATTAATGATGATTTTTTAGTTTATCAAATATATGTTGCCTTAACTTTTACAATGAAGTTTACTTTTTGAAATATTTCACTACCTTGAACTAATTATAACTCTTCATTGTATTCTATTTCTCGACAATACTCATCCCAATGAAGGCACTTGATACTGTTGTCTTTATAACATAAGCAGGGTCTGCAGTCACAAAAAACCTTGCTCAAGTTTTTACTTCATATGCGATGTCTCGTGAAGATATCTATTATATCTAATGAAATGAAAAATAGACTGACTGTTTTTATGATGTCAACCTTATGTTACAAAATATTCCAAAATAAAAATAAGTTACTGCAAATGAATAATAAAATTCATAATAATATATATATATATCAATTTCTAAAATTAAACTATTTATGTAAACAAAAGCATTATGCTATTTAATGCATATTCTAATCTTGTTTTAAACATTTTAAAAATTTATAATGAAAAAAAACTCACACTCTTAGTTATTAAAGCTAAGTTTCTGTTAAAATAAGACTTGAATTAAACAATAAAATACATTGCTTAATATAATTGGTTGCTCTTTTTTAAAAAAGTAATATTCATCTATGGGATACCTTATTATTACATATCTATAAAAAAGATATATTTTCATATATAGAATATCTTTTAAATTATTTTTATTAAATTTTATAATCTTTACATGATTTGTAATTCTATTACTTTGCCTAAATTCATTACAATCTAGAACTGATACTAATAAAATAATTATGAAATCAATAAAGGTTGAACACTATTTAGACATATGATAACATATTTTAGAAATGAAAAATAATGCTAACTCTTCTAATCATTAAATAGTAAATGTGTCTTAATCTGGGGATCTGCTTGCCAAGATCAAACAACATTATCAATGACCAATATTGAGAAGTAGAATCTATTGCATAAAAAAATCAATCCAGGGTGTTAGTTGTATGTTTATATTACCTGTTTGTGCAATCACATATCACCTTATCTATGAAAAAAAATTATAATTGTTAGGAAATGTTTTGTATATCATTCAGTGTTTTCAATAGGAATCTGGAGGCTGTTCCACTAGATATATATACTTCTAATGAAAAAATGCATTGACTCACCTCCAACAGCATTCTCTCTGCTATATTTCCACAAAATGAATGGATCATCCCCAGAAATATCACAATCCTTTCTGGAGTTTTTGAGCTGGAAATTGTGACAGCAAGGAATCCAGATCTCTTTTCGTCCTTTTTGTGACTTTTATGCTCCTTAGTGCTGTAGATGAAAAAAAAATATATTTTTTTTGGTATTGCTATTTTTTTTTCTCAAAGAAATCAATTTTTTTTAAATTAAAGTATAATATTTATTAGGTATATACAACAACATAAGAAATATCAAAGAAATAGGGTAAAGGGTGCCAGACTATAATGAAGTCTTAATATGTTGCAACTGTTCATGCAGATTATACATACAAACTAGTAATACAAGAAAAATATATTTTCAATGGATTTAGCAGATAATAAAACAAAATAGAGGGAAATTTTCTAAACTAAAAGTATAGAGACAACAATACTATATAAAAGGTTACAATGTCTTACAATTCAGTCAATTCGATATAGGGAAACTGTCCCACAGGGTGAAGTAGCACAAGTATTCAACGGGATCTAGACCACACACAACTGTTCATCCATTAGAATGATGGGCTCGAATTCTTGAATAAAAAAACGAGGAACATGACCTTCAGGAGATTCCATTACCATAATAGTAGGGAGGTCTGTTGAGGTCGCTGCCGAGACACCAGAAACTAAAATTTCCTGGCAGGAAAGGAAAAAGGTTTCCAGATATCTTCAAATATATGCGATGGGGCAAGTTTTTTTGTTCTTTTCTTGGATTTTCAAAATCTTGAAGAAGAGACCAAGGGGTTTGTCAGTAGCTTGGCTGAAAATAAGTCTATACCTGGTGGTCCAATAAGTAAATAGGATAAATGTGGATAATCTTGTGATGGAGAAGGTATCTTTAGTAATGCTGTTTATTAAGATTACGAGTGTATGTTCTTCCCATTGTAATATGGAAGCAGTAGCATTATGGTAGAACTGCAGAAATTGGCAACAAAAAAGGAGATGAAGTGTGGTTTCCTCCTCTCTGAAACATATAGGGCAAATTGGGTCAATGCATGAGAAACCTCTACGGTAGACAAGGAATCTGTTCATTGGAAGAGCATCAAGATTTACCTTGATTAGAAATCCAGAAATATAGGCTCAAGAAACCATCATTTAAATTTTTTGATTATTTAAATAATTGGTATGTCTTAGGAAGGTAGGGATTGGAGAGCAAATAGTATTGGTAAGGTTATAGGCCTCCCAGAATTTAATTTTTTGGGAAATGGGTTGGGGTGTGTGTGAATTTAGCAACATAGAAAACCAGGGACAACAACCAACTGGAGTTTATAGTAGATGGTGTGTCTGTAGATAGAGTCTTGGTAAAGATAAGAACATGAGGATAATTAGCAAAAAAATTCGACAATGGTGCTATAAGACCTTTGAAATAGGAATGAAGAAATTGAATGTAATGAAAGACCATTACATTTGGAGTGCATCTGGAGGTTTCTCAAGCTTATTGCCCTAATCTTGCCCTTCCAGATAAGTTTATTACAAAATGAGTATATTTTCCTTTCGAAAAGCTTGGGAAATCAATTACTTTGTTGCAATTATTTATCTTGTTTAATAAAAAAAAATCTAGTTATTGGTTTAAATGATTCAAATTTCATTCAACTATTTATTTATTAAAATTTTATATCTACTACCAACTGTACTATTATTTTGATAAAAGTCCATAAAATACTAATTTAATGTTTCCAAAAAACTATTATCTCAAACACATTTAATTTTTTTTTTAGAAACACAGTGTCAAAAAAATTCATACTCATATTTTTAGTAAAAGTAGGGGCTGTCCTGATATTAAAAAATCATAGAGGGGGGCCAAAACATTACCATTATTTTTACCAAAAGTACTTCATTCATGTTTGGTTATATTGTTAATTTCAACCATTAGTTTTTCATCTGGATTAATAATGGGAACTAGATATTTATAATTGTTAACTTCTTCATCAATGAATTTAAAATTTTCTTTTCTTCTGAGAAAACAAACATGAACATTACTTTAAGCCTTTTAGCATTAGTCTTTTATCATATTTTCTTAATTTCATCTGATAACTCACGCAACAGTTTTTGAAACTCCAAATCATTATTTATAAAATTATCCACATCATTTGCATAATCTAGATGATATTAAAATGTCCATTTATTTTTTGCTCCCTTATTCACCTATTTTAATTTACAAAATATTTCTTGGGAAAATCCTTATAAAAGTTTTGGAGAAATGGAGTCACTCTAACATATGCTTTTGTCAATGCTAATTCTTTTAATGGCACTGCAGTATAATCACTGGTATTGCATTTTGATAAATATTTTTCATTAGATGATGTCACCCCAAATCTATTTCTTGATGATTTAAAGCTTTACTTACTGTCAAAACACCAAATCAAATGTTATTTCAAATCTATAATTCAAAAACATAATAACAAACTAAATAATTAATTCTTTTTATAACGTCTAATATTCTGATTATGATCCAAAGTGGTAAACCAATATAAATCCAGCTTGTTCTTTAGGTTTGTTAGAATTGAAAGTTCACTGCAGAGAAATTGTAATAATTTTAGTAAAAATTTTATATAAAACTGATTAAATGATAGGTCCGTAATTTCTAATATCTTCCTTATGACCTTTCCTAAGTATTAATATTACTACTCCATTCTTCACATCATCTGTAAATGTTACTTTATAAAGAAATTAATAGTTAAAAATATTGAATTGTTTTTAGTAAATGTAGTAAAAGGATTTTACTTATTTAAAATTGTATGGGAATATCCTTATTTTCAAAAAAAAAAAAAGTGGAGAAAAATTCAATTTAAAACTGTTTTCCTTTTTTATTGGAAACAATATTTTTAGGATTTGATTATTAACAGGGACTAGCTTATTTGGATTAAATGTTAATTAATTAACAAGAATCAGAAGGCAATAATATTTGTATGTGGAATTATGTGTGTATTGAATTGATAGGAGTGATCAATATGTATTAACATTGGGTTTATTACATTATCATTTTCTAAATTTTTTTATTTGATAGCCAATTTTTTAAAATAAATAATAATAATAATTTGCCATTTTTTTATGGTTTTTCTCATCTAGTTATCTTATTATCAGAGTGTGCAATGGATTTCATGTTGGATTATTTCCATCATCTATCATCAAACATTGAATGTATAGAAAATTTTAAACTTTATTGAAACTTTTCAAGTAATAATACATAAATAGACAACACAGGTTAGTAATTACACAATGTTGGAAGTAGTATTATCTTCCATTCTTACTACATACATACTAGGAATTGCAGATAAATTAAAGAAAATATGCAATCAATATAACATTAGAACAGCTTGCCAAAGCTATACCACACTTTGAGAAATACTAACTTCAACCAAGCCTAAAACGGAAATGCTGAAAAACATAAACTGCATCTATAAAATACCACTTGAATGTGGTAGAAAGTATATTGGTGAGACCTGTTGAACAATGATCGAAAGAACACAAACTGATAGTTAAAAAAACATAGCAGGCCATGTATGTAATAATGAACATATGTTCAATTGTGAAAATACAAAAATATTGAATAGAGTAGAAAAGGTGCAAAGAAGAAAATTGAAGGAAGCTGCTCATATGATAATAGCTAACAACCCTATAAGTCAATAGAGTGTGACAATACACAATGTATGGAAGCCTCTAATTAATTTTTCTTTTAGAAAAAAATATTAAAAAAATAATTGAAGGACTCTGGAGGATTTGAATCAACCCTCCTATATAAATACATGAATTTTCTGCTATCAGCTGACTTTGACAGCATAGCTCTATTGGTTAGAGCATTGCCTTAAAATTCGATATTCTAGAATCTAAAGATTTAAGTTCTACTTCTAGTGCTAATGTTGTCACTCAGGCCAGCAACACCTGAAAAAGAATGGAGAATACTACTACTAAAAATGTTGTATACTTACTAACCTGCATTGTCTCTTTGTGTGTTATTACTAACAAGTTGTTTGCATTTGAAAAGTTTAAATAAAGTTTACTTTATGGAATTTGTAGATATGTGTATGTGTAAGTACATGTGTGTGGACATGAAGAAGATTCTCTATGAAATTATTTTGGATGATTCTAAGGTCATAATCTTGTGCAAAGCCCACATACTCCACCATAATTTATAGGTTATACAATTGTTACTGGGTTATTTTTGACAGTATATTCAAGGTAATAGATGGTCCAAAGCATTTATGATGATCAGCATTAACAAAATAATACCAGTATTTTTGAGGTAAAATTATTTTTATAGTTATCTTCGCCTATGATTTCTTAGTGCACCTCTCTTCAATCCAATTGCAAATGTTTATTCTTGAGTATTGGAGACTATTTTTGGTGATACCATATTTGTGATTAAGGTGTTACTTATTATTTACTTCCAATACTGAATCTGTGATCATTTTTTCTAGTCAGAAAATGCTTTTTGTTAATGATTATTCCTTTTAGATGCTTTTGATGATGATAATTTCAATTACCCTATATCCCCCTCCCAACATCCATACATACCATTCGAATATGAACAGTTTAATCTCTTAACTATTCAAATCGATTTTAAAAACTACATAACAAAGTTTGTTAGTGAGATGACGAAAGAGTCTATGTGATTTGAGAATCTGGAATAAACTTTGAAAGACTTTAATTCTATAGTGGATCACTAATGATTGAAGATGATGATGATAAATAAAATTTATTAATGAAAAAACTATATACAATAGTCAATAATAAAATGCAAAATCTGTTTTGTAAGTGTTCATTCATGTACACTTAACAGTATTATCGTACTTATATTTCAGCTGGATGCCATCTGACATCAATTGGGTAAGGTACACAATTTTTAAAACCAAATACGACCTTTTTAATAAACTAATATTATATTTCAGGGATTATAACTTGATGGTCATTTCCAATATGTCTAAATATTTATTTTCACAATAATCGCATCATTTCAGATAAAATTACCCTAAGTCATATGTAATTTACTGGTACAATCATCATCGTTTCTGTTTTAATGTCTATTGATATTGTCTGAATTCCAATTGTCATTCATCTTATCGACAATATGTTTCTTAAGTTTCAGCTTTATGTTTTGCATACTTGGTTCTCCCTATTTTTATTTTTCTGTGGGCATTTATTATTATAGTTTCTCATGATAGTTTACTGTCATCTTTCTTAGTATATCTTTTTTTTTTTGTATTATTTCTTACTGTTTTTATAACTATTGGTTGCTTTATATCTCTATTTATATTTGTAAAGTCTCAGTCATCTTTCATTTATAATCCAACTTGTATTTTATTCTCCAGGTTTCATATTCATATAGTGAAACATTATTGATTAAAGCATCCTACATGTTATATTACTGTGAATTAAATTTTGTGCCTAAAATGTTCAATAAGTTGCAACCACCCCCAGAATTAATATCTGATCATTATTGCATGTAGTTTGCCATTATTTTTTATCCCCCTTACACAATTTATTTTATCATTTCAATATTTAAAATACATCACAAACTTTAATGAACTTTTTGCAGTATTAAAATGCATGAGAAATTCATTGCAAAGTTATTAGCCAAGACAGAAAAGTTACTATGTTGGTATAAATAGTAAAGTTATACAAAATTTATTATATATCAAGGCAAACAACATACATATTAATTTTTACAAAATCATGTTAAGGAATATGGAATGGTAATATAATTTGTGATTATTTTTACAAATTGTAAAGTGCACTAAATCACAATTCATAAACTGTCTCTTGCAAATTCCAGAATTTAATTACATACAGTCCTATATAGGTGTAATATCTAGGTTTCATTCCTTAAAATTACATTCAATTAACATTTAAATATTCCATGATATCTACAATAATGTCCAAATCATGTGATCTGATTTTATTGTCAATTACTTTCAATTCACCTTTGATTTCTAAAAATACTTTGATTTCATTATGAATTTCCCAAAATCTTTTGAAAAAATTGACTAAACATTACTTTTGTCTTCCTATCATTTTTCTTTAATCCTATTTTCTTCATTTCATCTCTTGCAACATTTCTTGAAGATTTGAATCATTGTTTACAAAATCAATCATATCAGTTACAAAATGTAAATAACTTAAAAATTCTCCTTTTTTTTTACTCTCATATTTTTAAAAATAATAATATAGGCGCTATTGCACCTGAACGCAAAGCTATTTTATGCTTAAAACAAAATAAAAATTAAACTATTCTGCGAGCGCTTTCAAGAGACGTGCTCTCATTATCAAAGCTCCAAGTGATGATATGCAAAGCTTAAGATTAATTGCTCCATTTCTTGAAATCATGAAGCATGTGTCCTTGCGGTTGATGGCGTTGCAATTCATCGTTATGTTGCAGGCCTTCTTCACTTTTCTTTTCAAATCATGCCTCTCTCTGCAGACAAGGCTGACATCTTGAGGTTCACACTGGTATCCAGTTATTTTTTGATGAATAGCAAAAATTGAATAACGTGATGGATCTGATTGAGCTTTAATATATGTGTATTTATGTTGCTGTAATCTGGTTTCTATTGCTGCCTTGGTCTCCCCATAATATGAGGATCTACAATTTGCATGAGTGCATGCAATATTATAAATGGCTTGAGGTGTTTGAGACAGTGCTAATTTATCTTTAGTGTTGTTAAGCAATCTGTTAGAACTGGGAGGGGTGCGAAAAGTTAATAGAAACTTCTACTTTAAGTCACAAAATATTTCATCAAAAGGGCTTTAAATAGTTTTGTAGGAATGGAGTCACCTGCCAATGTTAGCGGAGTCATAACTAGCATTTTTCTTAATTACTATGAAAAACTAATAGTGCCTAAACACCAAGTTGACAACCCCCACACTTTATACATGCGGTACGTAGACGACATACTTATTCTAGCCAATCAGCACACCACAAACAATATTATACAAGAGCTAACGCACAACACTAATCTAACCATTAATGCCACATCTGAGGATGCATCCCAAAGCCTAAATTACCTGGATCTTAAGTTAATGCGCGATGAACTATGTATAAATTATTCAATGATTATAAAGCCTTTTGAAATCAGAGGCTTTATACATCCTCATTCTAACGTTCCTAACTCTCACAAATTAGCAGGACTACAAGCATTCCTACACAGAAATATGCAGCTGTGCAAGTTTGAGGCAGATCGAAAGAACAACATACATCTCTACACCAAAGATCTACTACAAGCAGGCTATAAACTTCACACTATCAACAACAAAATCAAACAGTTTCATACAAAAATCACCCTTAATAAAAACAATAATAAACTTCCATATATCACTCTTCCCCACATACCTAAAATCTCCCACCAACTAATCAAAGTTTTAGACAATAAATTTAAAATCAGCTTTCATACACCCCCTTGCACTAATCGTCTCATCAATAACTCCAAGGACAAAATAGAACCTTCTCAGACCCCCCATGTCGTTTACAGCATAACTTGCCCACAACCCGGTTGCCGCGCCATTTATTTTGGAGAAACTAAGGCAGGCACAATCACTCGGACAGCACAACACAGATACACATACAATAGAGCTATGAAAAACAACGATAATTCATCAACATTTTTGGAACACTCCAAGAAGACTGGACATTTAGTTGAACCTTCCCACCCTAAAATAGTCTGTATCGAGAAAAACGACATTAAGCGGAAGATCAGAGAAGCGTACTACATCAATAATAATAACAACTCTATCAATAGACGCGACACCTGCTTCGACATCTCTTAAACGCTGGACTATTTAGCCCATTTGCATATGCTTTGCATACCACTTCTCCCGCTCCATTTTTACATTTTGCAGCTCACAGCATCGCTATGAATATGAGGTAAAGCACCTCGAAAGCGCTTAGCGTATATTAATTCCTGTATATTATTATAGCTTCACATTCAAGCGTGACATACGCTTAATTTGTTTATAAATTAGTATTACAATGTAATATAATCACTCTTTCATTTTGATATTCTTCAGAATGTGACATTATCCTAAGTCTATATCTTGATGATACAAAGCCTTAATTACTGTGAAAATGTTATCAAATACTGTTTCATAATCTACAAGATAATACCAGCTCATATTTATTTGTTCTTTCTATAACATCTTTGTTATATCTGCACTTACGACTGTGCCAATGTTATAACTGCAAGTCATACTGTGCGGTCAGCAAATAACGTTCGCTAAGGTTCTCCAACGAATGGTCTATTCTGCAACGAATGCTTCTACTCTGCAACTAATGCTCTGCTCTGCAATGAATGCTTCTACTCTGCAACTAATGCTCTGCTCCGCAACTAATGCTTCTACTCTGCAACTAATGCTTCTCAATATCTCCACTGCGGTCTCTCAGCAACACCCGTGAACTACATTTCCACTGGGTGCTGATCATTAACCGCCAGCACTGACACAAGATATCTCTACTTAAATACTGCTTACTCAGTACTGCTTGACTGCTCTCTACTGCTCTCTATGTTACACTGCTTGATGTTACCCAGTCTTCTTATCATTCTCTGACAACTGCCACATCTTATCTAGAAACATTTGTAATTAGCAAATATTTCTAGGAATTGTCGATCGCCATTACGTCAATGCACTAATTACATTCCTCAGCTATCAGAGCGCGATCTAAAAACAGCCTTACGAATAAATTCTAGTTTTTTCTGGAGTGCACAAAATGTCTGCCATTTTACAAAACACTACAATCTTATAATACTTGGGGGTAACTAACTGGGATAAATCCATACAGCTTCTACTTTTGGTTGGTTAGAATACAAAGTTTAGTGATAGAAGATAACAATTTCCCATCACTTGGAATATCTCCATCATTTAGAGATTTGGTATATAGCTTTGTCAATATATTTTCTATTTCTTCATCTGCTTCATTTCAAACATCATGATTAATTCTATCAATTTCTGGAACTTTTTACCTTTTCGAAGCTTTAATTGCATGTCTTACCTCTCCAATTAAAATATTTGGCAATTCAGATGATGTAGTAATAGATACTTTGATGATGTAGTAATAGATACTTTTTCCATATCATTTTTTATTATACAATTTTTAAGGACTTCTGTTTTTCTAATTTTGCATTAACCTGTATCTTAATTGTACTAATCAATTAACATATCCTGTGTTAAATGTATTATTAAGATTACAATCTTGATATGCACATTTTTTGTTAGATTAAATATAATCCAATTTTATTGAGCTTTTATTTTAATGCTTCCATATCCATTTTCATTTAATATTTTACTCAAAGAAAGAATTCATAATGTACAGTTTTTATTTTCTGCTAACTTACCAAGCTTGTGTCCTCTTTCATTTCTATCATCATAATTTTTACTCACAATAGTTTCATCTTTCAATTAGTTAGCACTAAAGTACCCATGATAAATTAAAAATATTGTTTGAACTCATCAAAAGCATTTTTATAAGTCCAAATAAAAATCCTCTACTTCGTCATCAGCATAAATTTGAAATATTTGCATTCAGTATCTTCCATTAATTTGGATAATTAATTTAGCTATTCCATCTGATACATCTTCAATCGGTATAATGTTATTCTTCCACATTTTTATTTATAGTGAATCCCACATATGTTAATATCTTGGTTGTAAAGTATATATCCACTTTTAAATTAATTATATCTTTATCTTTTCTTCTAACATTACAATATTAAACAATGTCCTAATATAATTCTTCAATTGTTATAAAACTACTTTAACTAGTTTTGAAGATATGTCATCATCCTGTCATACATCTACCTTTCAGTTAATTCCCGTGACCATGTAATTTAATCACTGCAATTGTGTTTTGATAAATAAATCATTAGAATACATCAATATCCAGTGTGTCTATCTTGTCAGTTTAAAGTTTCAATCCCTGTGATAATAGTTATAGAGTCAAATACTTATACGTAATCTATAACTTCAAAACCACAATGGCAACTCATATTCATTATTTTTTCAATAAATTTTCTAATTACTTGCTTGTGTGTTAAAACAATATTTTTATTTTGGCTTGTATTTTTAGTTGATTTGAGTTCAATGTTATCTCAATCCAGTTACTTATTTTATCAAATTAAGTTCCTTAACTAAATTTTTATATACAGTAAATATGTTTAGCTACAAAAATTACTTTGATCTGAAAGAAGATTTTGATTACTATTTGAGACCAAAACATAATTGAGCATGGAAGATGACTAATGTCCGCTCCATACACTTGTTATTGCAGATGTCATTATTAATAAAGTAAATAAATATGGATAAGCTGTTTCCCATCATGCACCAGCCAGTGTTAGGAAAATGTTGGTTTCTTTCCTTGAAATTTAATATCAAAACACAACATTCATGATATTTCCTCTGAATTGTACGATAGTTCTTACCTGAACGATCAGATATATACATCCAGACCAACTTCAACCTTTTGTTCTTTTCAAAATATATGATTATATCTGTTAAATGTACCAAATAAAATAAATTAGATTAACATGAAAGCATAAAACATTTCAAACGTCATAATAATAAAAGATTATTAAAAAATATATTTTAAATAATTTTTTTCTTTTCTCTGGAGAAAAAATATTTTTCCATTATTTAAAGTTAGATTACTTTCATGACCATCTTGTTTCATATTTAAGAGTACATTTCAAGAATGATTCCAAATAATCTCGTATATGTCCTCGCCAAGAGATTTTCTATAATGGTGAATTTACGTTAGATAAAACAACATAACAGGATGATGATAAAAATTCATGTTGACTTTATAATGGAATGAGCTTTTTATTTTCATATGTCAAAGCATCGGCCGGGAAGCTAACCCACAAACCCGGGACAACTGCTAATAAGGCAGCTGTGCTAACCACTCGGCCACCAACGCAATGAGATCGCTTAGATTAAAGAACAAATTGGATATACCTCGCAATAAAAACATATCTTAAAGTTGAATCCAACAAAAGGGTTTCTATATTTTATTTAGGTAGACTATAATCGAGACAGATGAGATATAAATTTATAATATAAATGAGTCATATTAAAAAGGTTGCAAATATATACATCTGAGTGGGCATATAAATATAATGAGTTTATAATAGATCAATACATATATTCAATTGTAATTATATTCCAAAATAAAGTATCATAAAGTAAAGCATATACTCGAATATAGATATCAAATTAAGCAAGATATAACAAATATTAACCATGAATTATATATTATAATGAGCTACAAACACTTTGGCTATAGATTGATCAAGTAAAATCAATATAGTTCATGGCACAATAATATAATGAGTTTTTAGTCTCAGATAAAATACTATAATAAGATTGATTAAAATTGAAAAAGTTTGCAAGATAATAAGACATATAATATCTCGAATTACATCGTCAAAATTTCAACTCCTATCTCCATAGAAAAGTTGCTTTCTTCTCCATTTGTAGAAGTTTAGAGAGATTAAATTAAAATAGCACAACATGAGGAATTGTTTGCTCGGATAAGTTTTCTTTCTAGCAGCACTTATTGTCTTATTCTCCAAAACAATTAAATTGGTTGTAGAATTCTGCAAGCAATAATAATAATATGACCAACTCATAATAATGATGAAGAAGAAATGACCATATGTTTTTGAAACTGCCCCTTTGTAATTCCAATTAGGGCATTTAACAAAAAGGGTGTTATTACAATTGACAGGAATCTAGAACATTTGCACCAGAAATGATTTACATATAATTTAAATATAGGGGATTTGAACTCAGACTTTCAAGCACTCTTCAACTATCCACTCTATCTCAGACCACTGATACACATGACCACACACATGTAAAAAAGATAAATAATTACCAATACACATTTCATGCTGAACCAACATTCATCAGTTAGTCTAGATTATCATATCCCACATAATCAGTGCTCAGTGTAATATTAAGGTAACAAATCCTCATACTTTAATGGACAGGCTTCAATCTACTCCAACTCTTCAGCCATCCATACCATTGAAATCTGATGATGCTGATGCCAAGATTATTCCCACATCCATGTTGACCTCAAGTCACTCTGACTCCTCATGTATAGAACCTTATACATTTAAATATATGGAAAAGGTATGGGAAAGATGCAGGCTTAACATGTAAATATTTTAAATCCCCCTATATTTATAAATAAGCTCCAGGTATATGAAGAATGGCTGTATTTCAAATAGTTGCACATTAAGCCTGCATCCTGCTCATCCCTCTTCTATGTATTTAAATTGATAAGGTCCTATACTCCAGGGTCAGAATGATTTGAGGTCAACATGGGTGTGGCAATAATATTGGCATCAACATGGGATTTGAGCTTTTCATCATCAGATTTCAATGGTATGAATGGCTGAAGAGTTGGATTAGATTGAAGCCTGTCCATTAAAGTATGAGGGTTTGCTATCTTAATATAAACTGAGCACTGATTATATATATATGTGTGAGTATGTGTGTGGGAGATGATAATCTGGACCAAGTGTGAGTGCTGGTTCAGCACGAAATACGTATATTGGTGATTATTTATCTTTTCTACATGTGTGTGGTCATGTGTATCAGTGGTACGAGATAGTTGGAGGGTGCTTGAAAGTCTGAGTTCAAATCCCCTATATTTACAATTAAGCTCCAGGTATATGAAGAATGTCTGCATTTCAAATGTTTATATAATTTAAATAAATACACAGAAAATGATTTCAAGTGTTTTCGTTTATAGTAAAATTAGATAAGATTTGAAATACCAGGTACTCCTATACCTGGAACCTAATTGTAAAATTAAATATACAGTACATATATTTTAAATATAATTATTTGTTAATTGAAACATTTGAAATTAACATTATCTAACTTTGAATAAATACATTGTAAAGGCTTTCATCTGCATTTATTTGTGGGATTCGAACTCAGACTTTCACTCAACACAACTTTCAGTGCCATCTTATATTGCTGACCTACCTGCTCACACACATGTTGAAAAGATAAATAATCACCAATATACGTATTTTGTGCTAAACCAACACTCGTCAGTTGTCCAGATTATTATCTCCACACATATATACAATCAGTACTCAGATTTATATTAAGAGAGCCAATCATCATACTTTAATGGACAGGCTTCAATCTACTCCAATCACAGCTCTTCAGCTTTCCATTTCATTGAAAATCTGATGATGGAATGTTCAAAGCCCACACTAACGCCACGATTGTCATCCTACCCATGTTGACATTTGTCATTCTGACCCCTCATGTACAGAAGAATAATCCATTTATACATACATATGTGAGGGATGGGCAGACCTTTTACACACTATTTATATAAATTTAATACATTGTACAGGCTTACACCAGCATTTATATATGTAATATATGCGGAATTCAAACGCAGACCCTCACAGGACCCACAACTCTCAGTGCCATCTTATATTGCTGGCCTATCTGCTCACACACATGTTGAAAAGATAAATAATCACCAATATAAATATTTCATGCTAAACCAGCACTCATCAGTTGGTCCAGATTACCATCTCCACACACATATATAATCAGTACTCAGCTTTATATTAAGATAGCCAATCTTTATACTTTAATGAACAGGCTTCAAACTACTTCAACCCACAACTCTTAGCCTTCCATTTCATTGAAAATATGATGATGGAATGTTCAAAGCCCATGTTAGTGCCAACCCATGTTGATGTTTAGTCAGGAATAGTTTGAAGCCTGTCCATTAAAGTATGAAAATTGGCTATCTTAATATAAAGCTGAGTACTGATTGTATATATGTGTGGAGATGGTAATCTGGACTAACTGACAAGTGCTGGTTTAGCACAAAATTCGTTTATTGCTGATTATTTATCTTTTCAACATGTGTGTGAAAGATGACACTAAGAGTTGTGGGTCTTGTGGAAGTCCGAGTTCTAATCCCACATATATTACATATATAAATGCAGGTTTAAGCCTGTACAATGTATTAATTTATATGAATAGTGTGTAAAAAGATCTGCCCACCCCTCACATATGTATGTATAAATCGATTATTCTCCTGTGCATGAGGGGTCAGAATGACTAAACATCAATATTGGTAGGATGACAACCTTGGTACTAACATGGGCTTTGAACATTCCATCATCAGATTTTCAATGAAATGGAAGGCTGAAGAGTTGTATGTTGGAGTAGTTTGAAGCCTGTCCCTTAAAATATGAAGATTGGCTATCTTAATATAAAGCTGAGTTCTGATTGTATATATGTGTGGAAATGGTAATGCCAACTGACAAGTGCTGGTTTAGCATGAAATACTTATATTGGTGATTATTTTTCTTTTCAACATGTGTGTGATCAGGTAGATCAGCAATATAAGATGACACTGAGAGTTGTGGGTCATGTGAAAGTCTAACTTTGAATAGTAACAAAAAGGAAGAAAAAAATAACTCTTTTTATTTATATATACATTTTACAGGAAGTTAAGAATAGATAAATTTATGAAAGTTAAGCTTAACTTTTCAAAGTCAGTAGTTGGTAAAAAAGCAACATTGTTATTAACATATTCTTAAATAAATAAAAAAAATGCAATTATATCTTTAAATAAATAAAATAGAGCAATTTATAATTTAAAAAAATTTTTTAGATACTAATTTGTAACTATTGAAACAGATATACTGTTTCACATATATATATATTTAGAAGATCCCCTCCCCCCATTTAAAAGACTAATAATATTTTAAGTCAGACTAGTAATTTTTTTTTAAAAAAAGACTAATAACATTTTAAGAAAAACTAAATATTTTAAAGAAAAAGAAGTCATGAAATTTGACTGCAATTAAATTGATAATTTGTTAATTCATAACGATTTGGTCAAATGAAAAGGAAATCAAACTTTTCAAAATTAAAAAAAAAAAGAGAGAAAAGCAAATACGTTTATATTTGCAATTAAAGAAAGTATAAATCTTTCTTTATTAAAATTAAATTTAAAAAAAATCTTAAAACATTAAAACTCAGATTGAAGAAAAGTTCTAAGACAGAATAACTCTAGATGTCAAATCACTGTGCGAGCAATAAAAAAAATAAAGATTCGAAAACTCATGAAGGCAGATAATCAAAAATAGTCTAATTAAAAGTCTGTACCCACCAGAGAGAAACTGTCCAATGATCTAGGGGTTTAAAAACACGGACATGGATGAAAAAGCTGCTACCAATGGGAGAAAAGGAACATGTAAGCTGAATCCGTTTATCAGAGAGAAAAAATATAAATAGTGTGGAAAATCAGTAGAAGATATTATTATTATAGTTAATTGATTCAGAGATACAAGATTTGGCTACAAGTCTACTAAAAAAGTGACTTAATGGAACCATCAAACATCCTAATGAAAAATCATCATAATATGATCTTCAGCTAGAGACCGTTTGTCCTCTCTCCATCTGCAAACCATGTGAACTCCAAGCCTTGCCTAGAAGTTTTAATGTGCCATTCAAGACAGAACCCCAGTTATTTAATAATGCAATAATAAATGAAGACATGAAATTTAGAGCTAAGCAATTAGAAATGATTCAATTACAATAAAATATGAATTGAAATTATAGCTATTAATTTTTATAAAACAAAAGAGAGAAAATGTTGTATTATTAGTCTTAAGAAAAGTTTTCACAATCAATTATTAACTTCAGTCAAAAGTTGACGATAGTTTTTTTTATCTTTATTTGAAAACAAAAAAAATGAAAACAAGAAATGAAAATCGTTATTATTTAATTAAAAACACTCACACACATATATATGTGTTATATATTTCATTAGTTAAATGCCAATTATTTCATAAAATTTAAGATATGTTCAAATAATAGAAATACTTCTAATAATAATTGTAATAATTATTTCAAATGAACCAGCTAAATAGAAATGTCAATCAAAGATATGGTAAAAATAATAAAATGCTATATGAATCATAAATACTTATATGCATGCTAGCTATATCTTAATAAAATAACAAACTGTATGTGTATAAATATGCATCTATACTGGATTGGATTATAAATGCTCCACAAACATGGAATAGTCGATATTACCTGCTTACCTACCTGTAATGATTCTTAAAAATAATAAGATGCTATATGAATCATAAATGCTTTTTGTGCATGTTATATATATCTTAATAAAATAATAACACATATCTGTATAAATATACATCTACCTGAAATATTTTCACAAACCTGGAATAATAATTGCAATTCTGATATTATCTGTACATCTATCTGAAATGCTTTCACATACCTGGAATAATAATTGTACTACTGATATCATCTGCATATCTATTCAAAATATTTCTACAGACCAAGAATAAATGATTACAAACATTGATGTATTAATATAATGTGTATACCTACCTGAAATGCTTTCATATACCTGGAATAATAATTGTAATACTGATATTATTTGTTCATCTACTTTAAATACTTTTATAGACTTGAAGTCAATAGTCAAAAACATTTATTTATAAATTGTATATGTGTACCTGCTTAAAATGCTTCTACAGACCTGGAATAAATGGTTAAAAACATTTGCTTATTAATTTTATACATATATCTTATCTGAACTGCTTCTATCAGCATCAAAATGTGATTATTAATACTTGCATATTAATTGTATATGTATATCTACCTGAAATGTGTCTTTAGACTTCTTCCCATCATGTGAACTAAAAAAAATGGGTTTTTGCTCGGATAACCTACATGAAATATCTTTAGACTTTTTCTCATCATGTGAACTAAAAAATGGGTTTTTGCTCCGAAAACCTACAGGAAATATTTTTAGACTTCTCATCATGTGAACAAAAAAATGGGTTTTTGCTTGGATAACCTACATGAAATATTTCAAGACTTCTCATTATATGAACTATATTAGAAGGACTTGCTAATGAATTATTGTTAATAAAATTGTTGTTATTAAAAATTAATCTAATTGTTTAGTTCCATTTTTGCATCACTTTATTCATTGCATCTTGCTCACAAAAATCTCATGCCTCCTGAGCTATGTTCGGCATAAACCAGATGATGGTAAGTAAGGTTGTAGTAAGATGGAACTCTAGCGGCGCCGTTTGGAAAACCAAACACATAAATTTCTAGATGTTCCAGTCTCTATGGTGCTACATCCTCTGATGAGCAGGAAATATTGCTGTAAGTGGGGTGATGTCTGCATTGGGGAATGCCAATCGATAGTTCCTTCCTGCAATATGCTCATCAGGAAATAAAACCAACGAAGAGTGGGGTTGGTTCTTGTCTGGTTACACTACATTTATTTTCTTTACAAAATAAATGGTCACAATATATATTGTAGTTTGCATGTGCAATACTACTTCGGTTTCACTCGATAGTCCGTTACATCTGGCGCTCAATGTTTCGGCATGAATATCAAGTCTCCAAGGAGACCAGCTATTGAATTCATAAAAAAAAATAATAATATTTTTTTTAGTTTGAAATTTTTTTTTGTCTTAAATCGTTTTTGCATATATATAACCTCTATAAACTTACATCTAACACATAATTGATTCAAATAATTACAGCTTTGAAAAGTGTATTTGATATTTCTTTTTATTATAAATAGTTTTATCAAATAAAAACTATTATCTAGAATGGTAAGTGAAATTTGAGGGATATAGATAATGAAATGAGCCGAGACCAACCATTAAATAAATAATCGTTGATTAAATCGTAGTTAAAATAGATGAGTCTGGGAAAATAAAAGATCAAGTTTTTAAAATGGGAAATAAAAGTTACATACATAAGGGAAATCTAAACTAAATGCAAATGGCAAAAAGATGGCTATAAAACCCTATGGTATATATATATATTCACTTGTATTAATAAAACCAAATAATATATTTCAAATTTATAAACAAAATTTTAATGCTAACCAGAAGTAAGAAATATTTATTAAATATGAATCTTAAGCATTTACCAGAATCAGAGAGTAGTAGTGATAGTGAAATAGAAAAGCCTACCACTATTGTTGAGAAAGAAATATTGTATAGCCAAGCATCTGGGGGGTCAATAACCGAAACTGAACATTTCCAACAGATGCAGACTCCTATTAATGAAATCATATAACCACCTCAAGCTGAGATAGCACCGACTTTAGGTGAGCAAACAGCTATTATGCAAATGCTCCAAATGATGAAAGACCAAATGATCATGGAAATCAATAGTAAAATGAATAGTTTAGAAGCAAAAATGGATAGTTGGAACAATAGATTAATAGCAAAGTTAGATAGTTATACGAATAATTTGAGAACAAAAATGGCAGCCAATACTGATATAAGTCAAAAGTTAGAGAATGTAGTAGAGAGTGATCTGGAAATTATTTCTAAAAAATCAATGGAATAAAGGATCACAACCCAGAATCCAGTTTCTCACAGCAGACAATACCTGAGATTAGGAATGATCCTGTCAAAATTATCACAGATAGTTCAATATCAACTACACAAGTGCCTATCCAGCTAATTAACTCTATGAACACAATATTGACAATGGCAAAAAGTCATCTATATTCACAAAGTCAGATGGAGAGTTCAAGCTACTCTTAATATATCCTTAGATAGTATAAGGTTTGAGATAGATTATGAATCTCAGAAGTTGAGACAAGAACAGTTGGATGATACTGCTACATATCAATTAAAAATAAGCTCTCAAATTCTTAAGGCTAACCACCTTAATAAATTCACAATATGTGAGACAATCTTATATTTGAAACGTGTTATGGAAAAGTACATGAAAGAGGATGAGATGGAAAATGAATTAGATATATATTTAAAAAGATTCCATCATACTCATATTTTCCATGAAAGCAGAATTAAAATATTCTCTAGACAAGATAGAGATGAACTATATAACAGCTATCGGAATATAATATTGTTAACACAGAAGACTGCAAACATGATAAGTTATCACAATCACCACACTAGTTTAGGAAATTTTGATAATGACAAAGTATATGATCATTTTAGATGTTTGCTGTGGCATTTAAGTGCACTCTACTATCAACATGATGGCTCAGATAGGCAAGACAATTGGAACGTGATAGAGAATTCCACATTAGAAATCACTAAACAAAGAGATTGCCGGTTTCATAAACTATGCAATACGTATGAAGGTCCTTTTACATTCATTAGGCATAGAAATGCTAGTGCTTAAAAATCTAATAAAGGGATGGACCTCAAAAAGTGCAATTTGGAATTTGTACACCGGACAACCCAAAAGTTTATGAATATAAATTTTTATTGCTAATGCTAATCTAGATAAATTTTTATATAAATATTATTTTTAAGAATATATAAAAAAAGGTTCAAAAACAACTAGGGCATGAATAGATGCACCTACAATTATTTTAACATTAAACCATTATTTATGGTTAATAAAAGCAAATATATGGTATAAATTAACTTAGTAGCATTAGAGTGCAATGAACCCCAATATAATATTTTTTTTCTTTAAATAAAAGTATATCTATGTAAAACAATCAATGAGTGTATCAACTCATACCTATACCAGTATATCCCATAGAAATAAATGTGGAACAGGAAAGATTACAAGCATATGAAAAGCTCAAGAAAATCGCTGACCTAAGAAATAAAGATAAAAAAGGAAAAGTATATTATAATTTTAAAGTAGGGGACAAAGTCTTGATAAAAAACTCACATGTAAGTAAACCGCAAGATAATATGTACCATAAGTTTTTTAATCAATATGAAGGACCATTTACAATAGTAAAACAATCTGGTCATAATGCATATTGGATTGATATTGGAGATGAGGTATGTGGAACATATAATGCCCGTATCTTAAAACCATATATTGGAATCTCCATGTGAACATAGAGTTGCTTTATAGAAGGCACAACCCAGCTGGAATAATAACTAGAAGTGATAGTTAAAGCATAGTAAGAGATAAAATCAATATCAGAGAAAATATCTATATTTATATCTAGGTGATTTAAAAAAAAAAAGTATAACTACGGATATTATATTTTTTGTTGATAAATATATACTCAGGTTAATGCTTTAAAAGCATTGGGTTATCTTGACATTAACCGAGATAGAAGAGTCAATCCATACAGTGTAATGGATGCTCTAATATTTAGTTAGACCTTCAAAAAATCCAGTAAGACTCAAAAAAGGAGCAGGATGAAGGCTAACACATAAATTTATGTGCCATCTAAATAGAGACACATTGCCGGTTAATTGTTTGGTCCACATAACCATCAATAAGGAGAAAAGAAAAAAACCCTAAGTTCAAATCACACTTTAAATGATATATGATTTAACCATAAAAAGAAAGTGTAAAGTAATTTAGAAAGACTAGCTGATAAAATTAAGCAACATTGGAGTAAATTTTTTTAAAACCCTTCATTGAAACCTACCTCAATCCAGCATTAAACAAATACGTACTTATATATTAGTGATAAAATTCCTTACATAAGTTAGAATTTTAACCCTGTAAGAGAAGGGATTTGTAGTGATGAGCTACAACCTGCCAAACCATCCAGTTATTTAAGACACTCTACCAATTGGAACCTCATAACATATTTACTTAACCAATAAATTGCCAAGCAAATTGTCATATTAACATTTTTTTTCTTTCCAACATATACATGTGTATAAACATCTTTTTATTTCTAAAGAAGTAATAAAAGTCATTAAAAATATTATTTTCAGTTTATAAAATCAATAAAATCTTCATTATTTATTTTAAAAATCTACATTATTTATTTCTATTATACCTAACAAAATACACTTTAAAAGTTCAAAATTTTTGAATATTTATTGCGATATTTTTATATGTAAGTATAAATCTATTATTATTATTTACTCATTAGTATAAATAAGTATGTTATTTATTCTAAATATAGCTTCAGGCCATATTCACATTAGCTGCTAATATAACATTATATTTTTGAAAAAAAAAAAGAAGTATTTCAAGTCAAAATAAGTTATTAATAATTTAAATTTCTTGATATCTAATAAATATAATGAAATATGAAAAATATTAAGAAGAAACATGAATTGCATAACTTCAAAATTGCATTAAAATAATCCGCATAAAACGAGATCCAGGTGTATATAATTAACTTCACGCATTTTAAACTTTATTTTGGTTACAAATATTTGACAATATTGATTCAATTATTTTTGTTTTAACAGATATCAATTTAGTGCGGAGTTACAATACTGAACGTATGTTTGGAAATCGGATTTTATTTAGTATTACAAAAACAGATTTATCTGAGTGGTTGGTGGATGTTTATACATTAAAAAACACATATAAAGATATAACAATAGAGGTTCAATGTTTATATGACTTTAATAAGAATGCCTGTAGCATTGGATACATAGCTTTATTTCTATTCATACTATTAATTTATAACAATTAAATAAGGATACATTATGATCTGTAAGTATACTAAAAACCTTTATTTAATTTACATATTCTACATTTAACAACCGAGTATTGCAAAACTCTATAAATACGGGAATGACTATTCCAATAAAGGGTAGGGCAGCTTCATGAGAGGTTGGATCTAAAACTCCAACAAAAAATATTTAAAGAGAAAAATGTTTCATTATTACACATCATTACGGTTTATTTTTAAACAGGCTAAAAACGAAATAGAAGAAATTGTGGTAATAGCATCATATCAGAAAGAGAAAATGGCAACTTCGGCTGAGAAAACTTCATTCTTCTATTTTAAGGTGGTATGCAGCTTTTTGACTGAGGAGTACCAAAAGGAAAGGTCAGTAGGAAGTTGCTATGGTTCCGGATTACGGTAAGTCCATGCAGAGCATCAACTACACAAACTGGCTTGTTCCAGGGAGTAGACTTAGACCCCTGTTACGAACGAGAACACAAAGATCGAAGCCTTTGAATCTTCTGGAATGAGGTACAGACAGATTCGAGCAGTATGTAAATATATACTTTGAGAAGAGTGACAAAGGAAGATGACCAGGACTCCCCGGAATGAGGTACAGCCGAATCAAGATCAAAGCGCTTATGTGGCTCATTAATAATGTCTGCTATATGCTAGCAATGCTATTATAATATAAAATCATTAGATTTAAATACTAAATTGAAGCCCTAAGTGGTTTAACAAATATGTAATGATATGTTAAAATAATGACACATGTAAGAGAAAGTCATTTATCAGAAGCTAAAACTATAATTAATTAAGTGCACAGTTCTCCCCCTTCTTGAATCAATACTATTTTCTTTTTAAAACACCCTACATCCAGAAATCTTAAACAAGTTTGTAATTTTCTTGATCCACATAGATTTGCTTTGATACTTTATTAATAGGTATTTTCACAACACGTGTTTAGAATTAATGCATTAACATCTATCTCATCTGGCCTTATAGCAGACATACAAAAAGTGAAATGTTCATAAAACATTGTTAGTTAAAGCTTCCTCTTTTAGACTATTAGATTCCGGGTGATATGGTGGTGTCAAAATATGATACAAACCCAGTAGAGTCTATAGTTTTGATATATGAATATTTTGTTTAAACTTTTATATTTTCCATTCTTGTACTTTTACACCTTTATATTCTACTCACTGAGAACATGAATTTATCAGTATGAAAATGATGTTGGCATTAAATGTACTCTTTGCCACAGACAAGTTGTTTTAATCGATGCTCTAATTTTTCTGTAGCATCTAATAGTAGACTGGCAGCCTTCACAACCTTTAACTCTCTGCAGAATCTTCCTATTTATGTTTGGCTACCTTATGATAGCTTTGTTACAACTTTCATTCTCTTGGTATTAGTTGTCCAATCTCTTCCTCCCTGCAATTTGCAGTACTGTTGCATAACATCTTTGTTGTTTTTCTCTTTGAATTCATAGTGGCTGTAACCAGTTTCTATCTAGAACGGAAATCAAGTTTTTCTTCACAATGTAAAAATGTAGTAATTTTACTTTAGATTTCAGCTTGACAGGTATAATTACTTTTCTGCATATTTACCATTGTTATTCACATCAGTAGCTATCACCTATTCTTTCTCAATAATAACACCCTTTTAGTCTTCTGTATTATTTTTCTCAATTCTTTTATAAGAATATTTATTAAAAAATAATTTGATTTTGGATGTTGAGAAAAGCTTTTGACTATTTTACATAAATCAGTTTTATAATTTCTATATGCTTCTCTAAATACATCATTAAATGAGAATCACGTAAACTGATTTTTACATACATTCTTTCCATGTTTCATTTTATGTTCTATATAATCTTGTATTTTTCAGGTTTTAATATCAAAAATTAGACATTCTCCTTTCCCTCTCTCTTTAAAAATAATCCCCAGATTCATATCACTTCATAACTCGACGAAGCTGTCAAATACTTTTGCATAATTATATGCCAGTGCCAGTGACGTCTTGTGACTAAAATTTGGGGGGGGGGGTCTCAAAAAATTTTTGCCATTGTTTTTAATATTGTGTAAAACAAAACAAACATATATGAAAAGAAAATGTATACATAAACTTGATAAAATCCTAAAGAAGTAGTAGACCTGTCATGAATGAATCTCTATGTTAGAAAGAAGTCTGTGAATAATTATCGAATTAAACACCTTTACAATCTTCTAAAAAGGAAAATAGATTAATTTTACCCCAATATTGCATAATCTTCTGATTAACCTTTTACTGAAAATATTGCTTTAGCTGCCACTGTAATTTAACATTTTCAATTATGCTGTAATGTCTTGCATAAATGCTGGCATAAAGAAATGGAGCTATCATTTCTATTTTGTGGGACATCAAAAACTTTAGTTCACCCAGTGATTGCTTGTTATTTTGATTAGAATAAATATGGTCATCATTATAAGGTAAACATGTTTTTTTTTTTACTTATAAAATTTTAGGTCAGCATTTGTTCGAAGATGTCATGCAGACATTATTTTATGAGATCACAAATCTAGAATAATTATCAGCTGTAATATTTACCTTTTTTACTTACTAATAGCCTAAATTGTTACAGATGAAACTTGATCCATTCATTTAAAAATGAAATCCATTCTTCTTCTTTTATTTTACTACTTAAGGATTATATAATGTACAAGTATAAAGAAAGAATTAAAGGAAAAAAGACTCATGTTATCAAAAATAAGGAGAAAATTGGCACTGTGCAAATGACAGTGCATTCTCTACTTACATAATAAGCTGCTTTTTACCTCGGATATCTGCTCATGCACACAACAGCTAAACACCATAAGGTATTTGAAATTTTTCGTTAAGTATGGTATGGCTATTGGCATTAAGCTTAAAAATTACATAATGTACAAATATAAAAAAAAATATTAAAGAAAAAACTCATTATGAATATAATAGTGGGTGCTGCAGTTCTGCAGTGACTATATCAGAAGCCATTATTGACCAGTGCAGCTATTTGTATAATAATTGTTGTTTCTAAGTATTAGGGATTTTCAACAAATAACAGACATTTCTTAATATGTTTTAATCCTGAAGTCTGCTCTTAAATTTATTGTTTAAGACAGCTAAATAATTTTAAATGATAGTATTGTTGTCTACAAAAATTTCATTACTATCTTGTTGAACTTTTTACTTTGATTGGAAAATTATGTAGTATTTGATTTTGAATTTCCTCATAATAGGTGCTAGTTTCTCAACCTATAAACTATGATTGAATTTATCAAGTTTTTCAGTGACGTCGGATCAGAAATGTTAAAAGACACTACCATCCATGATTTTCAAGTTCGCTGTAATCTTTATTTTATTTTTTTTGTGGTAAAAGAAATAATTTCTTCCTGTAAAAACTTCTGAACTATTTCTCTGCTTCCCCCTGGCACTGGAGTATAGTAATTTTTTTTTGCTATAATTGCCATTATTTTTTCAAAACTTATTAAAAACCCATGACAAAAGAGAGCTTAAATGATTTGTTTCTTGGTATAATGTTCAAAAATGATATTTTAAAAAAAATGTAACATATTCGTGACGAATCAAACAAATTTCCAAATTATATTCATTTTGCGGCCACAAAATATTTTTCTTTCCAATTCTTGTCTTTTGAAGATCACTCCTACTTTTGTGAGTAATTACATTATATTTGGCATAAAGCAATTCGTTTCATAACAATCATGGCATCAACATAATTACACAACTAAAACAAATGCATCATGAGCCTAGTTTCGAGTTGAACAGAGGGGTAAGTTCTGGGCTGTAGCGGTAGTGTGGCTGGTCTAACATGACCGAAACTTAAGGGAAATCTTCAGAAATGATTTTTAGACATTATACTTTAACCACGTAAAAAATACGAAACGGACTGCTATTCGATGCAATAATTCTCTTTTAATACTACCTACTTATACAAAGTAAGATTATGAAATATTTAATGAAAGTAAATTTTTGACTGAAACAAATTTGCTTGTATTTCTAAACAAAAGGCTACAAATTCCCTTTAAACAATTTGCAAAACTATAGGAAAAGTCTTTCCAATATTATATTTTAATCACCTGCTATAATAACGCAGTGCTGCTATCTCTCACAAATTTTAGAAAGTAGAAAATATGTTTTGAACAAATTCAATCTGAAAATACTGTACATATGAAGACAGATCTCTATGAAATTTTTTGAGATTCTTATAGTCAGAATGCAAATGCCAATAAAAATGGGAAGGTTAGATACAATTAAAAAGTTTATTGGCAATTTTATAGGATCCATTGATTTTATAAAGTGCTTTTGGAGTTATGAAAAGTAAAATTAAAGATCTGCTAATTTATTTTCTTCATGAACGGTTTGTTTGATTCTGAGTATAAGTTTAAAGTTTTCTCAGAAAATAATTTAGTTATATTAATTCTGAATTTATTAGTTTAATTACAATTTTGATATTTATTTCTTAGATTTTTTTTTTTGTCACTCAATAAAATTTAGTTCATTTTTTTTTTTCGTATTTTGATTGATTCATACATTAAAACAATTGAAAATTTTTAATTTTACATTCTTATAAATTAATGTATTTAATAGAAGTCCCAAATCATGGCAGATTCAAATTGAAAATCAATATTTTAAAAAAGTATTTTAATAAATTCAAATATATTTCACCATCATTTTCAATCATGATCAAACCATTGTAAGATGAAAGTCTCTTGACTTATGGTGTGCTGTAAATGCAGACATTCTCACATCACACAAGCAAGCCCCTTCATTTCATGCACTGATTTCACATGTAATCTTTTTACAGATATTTCACACTTTCTTGGATTCAATTTAAAATTTCAATGGTCCATCTATTGTCACCTCTGTAAGAAATATGCTTAGCCTAATTTCATTTCACCCTCTGTCAATATTGTCATTGATTCCTTCACATTCATGTATTTATTTTCAATCCTTTCTCATTACTTCTATTATACATCTCTCAATATTTTAGTTTATGATCTGAAGGCTCTATTTTAATCTTCTGTTAATTGTCCATGTCACAGATACATATGCAAGAATTAGTAAAATATACCCATTAAAAATCTTCTTTACAACATGTTTGCATATTTCCTTTTAATATTCAATTATTTTGGTAATAATTTTATATACTGGAGAGCCACCAATACAACTGAATTATAATAAGCTATAACTGTAACAATTTTTCAGAATCAATTTCATGTTACCTAAAAATTGATGGGAAGGTTTCATCTTATGTGACCTTCAATAAAAAAAAATATCAACATTAACATATGCTGGAAAAATTGAATGGAAAAAAATATTGGAAAACAAAGGTGTTTTTTTTTTTTTCATATGTCATAGCATCAGCTGGGACGCAAACCCACACCGTTCTTGTTTTTTTCTTAATCCCCCTTTAGCAAAAAGTCGATTTTAATCACCAACAACATGATTTCACAAAAATATAAATATTAAAGTGATTGAAATTTTTTTTGGAAACAAAAAAAATAAAAAGGCTAGTGTCAGTTTTTTGGGTCCTCTCCCCCTTCATAAAAAAATTAACTAAATAATGATAGTAATGAAAAAAATAATCTGAATGATCACAAAAGTCCCACAAACTGATTAAAAGTTTTTCCTTTGGAACAAAACCAAAAAGTGTAAGATAAAGGCAGTGAATGTGTTTTATAACCAATGGCAGAGACAGGAAGTGATCTGCTATGACCCTTTTTGGTTTTTGTTAGGAACAAAAAAGCATCTCGTCTGTGGGAAATACCTGTAATTTTTCAGAAAAATTTCTAACTTCCAGCAACAGTTCCATCCGCTATGTAAAAGAATCGCGGAGCACAAAATCAGAAACAACTAATGCCATTGGATTTCTGACTTCCACATTTCTGAGAAATGGGAGACACATTCCTGGAACTATTAGAAAACCATTTAGATTTTATCTGCTGGGAAATGCAGTGGGAAAACTGCAGGGAATCTGGATTTCTTTTTGGCATTTCTACAGTTAAAAAATTTTCCATGAGCAAGATTTCAGATTTCAATGATTTTATTATTATTGTGTAATCAGAGTTAAAGATAGTTTGTAGTATTTAAATCATAGTCATTTTCCTAATGTGTTCATTCTGCATTGGGTACTTATTTTTTAATATTTAATTTCCTGCTCTACTCAAGGTTTTCCATAACTATTTTACTTTTTTTATTGTTAAATGTCTCTATAAAATCATCTTGCCATCTTGTAGGTTTTGTATGATCTCAAACATGTCTAGGCAAAAGTAATTTTTTTCTCTCTTCCTGTGAATTAATATTCTGGTTTTCCAGTGAGTGCTGTTTGAAAGAGGGGAGGGGGGATCTACTACTGGTAAAGTCTGTAATTTGTTAGATGAGTTATTCTGCACAGGTAAATCCATATCAGTAATCTTCTTCTCACTGGTCACAATCATATCGGATACTATAGTGCTACATCTGGATGCTGATCCTGTTTTATGGAAGTCACATCTGCATTAAGTGGATGCTAACATTTATTTCCTGTAATAACTCAAGATAATGAATTCTCAAGTGGTTTATACATCTTCTCGTTTGTCTACCATTAAGAGTCTGAAATTCTCATAATTATTTTGATATACTTCTGTTTATCATTCCAGAAATTATTTTCTTTTCAAAACATCCTATATCTAGACAGCTTCACCATGTTTGTAATTATCTTCATCCACATAATAGGTATTAGCTCTGACAGATGTGTTCAGAATTTCTAATGCATTAACATTTCAGCTGGCCTTTTAATAAATGTATAAAAGGTAAAATGTTGATAAAACATAGTGTCAGTTAAAGCTTCATTAATATTCTTGTAGAAACTCTTATTTAACAGATTTCTCCACTAGACTATTAGATTCTGGATGATGTAACATCTATGTATGGAGTGTTGCCATAGCAGTTAAAAACTATTGGAATAAAGTGGATACAAAACCAGTACCATTGTTAGAGACTATAGGGTTAGGGTATCCATGACATGTGAATAATTCACTTCAAACGTTTCTAGTATTTTCCCATCTTGTACATTTCACTCTTTTATATTCTGTTCATGTAGAGTTTGAATTTATCTGTATCGTAAAATGTTGACATTAAATGAACCAGCATAATGTAAATGGAGTCTTTGCCACAGTCGAGTTGTTTTAATTGAAGCTTCTAATTTTTTCTCCAACATCTAACAGTAGATTGGCAGCCTTCATAACATTTAACTCTCTGCAGAATCTCACTATTTATGTTTTGCTAACATATTACAGCTTTACTGGATCTTACATACTCTTGGTGTTACTATCTCTTGTATTTGCTCAGACACTTCCTTCTTTCTATTTGCAATACCACTATAAATCATCTTTGTTGTTTATCTCAATTTTAATTCCTAGTGTCTGAAACCACTTCCTATTTGGAATGATAATAAAGTCTTTCTTTCCAATGTAAACAGGTAATAATTTAACTTAAAATTTCAGTTTGATGTATATGTTTACTATTCTGCAAATTCCAATTCCATTATCATTCACATCAGTAGCTATCACATCTGCTTCCTCAATAACTGCTTTCTTTTTAGTCTTCTTCCCTATTTTTCTCCAATCCTTTTGTGAGATTAAGGACAATCCCATGCCACTACATTTCCATATTTATTTTTGCTCATCACTGCATATGTTCCGGGAAATAGTCTTTATTCTCTGCATCATTTATTGTTTTAACTTGTTATTTTTGTATGAGGTCTGCACATATATCTTCCTTTCTATTTTCATCTTTTGCAACAACCAACACCCAATGTATTCTGTTTTTCATGCATTCATGATATCTTTTACATTTGAATTTACAGGTGCTTTTTACATTATCTTTTCATGTGGCTTCAACAACTCACAGTTTCAATGCTTGTTTTGTTCACTATCATTTTAAATGTTGACATATCTTTGTTATGTTGAAATTTTACAGCATTTTACATAACTAATTCATGGTTTATGCATTTTTCAACCATCAGCTTGTATTTTCCAAGGAGAATTTGCCATAGCTTCTTGTCAGCCATTGCCTATAACAACTGATCAAGGAGTACATTCTTGTCAGCTATTTCCTATAACAACTGATCAAGGAGTACATCATCCAAGTCCGAACTAAATTTCCATTCTCTTGCTAACTCTCACAGTGCTATGTCATATTCTTAATATTTTCATTCATGTTTGTTTTCTATTTCTGAAATGTAAGCATGACACCCTCTTTGATATCACCAGTTGAAAGTGTGCACTTAATTTCTTTTTAAGCTCCAGGTTAAGCTATTTCTTCTGGAGTGCTAAGTCCCTTCACTACTTTTAAAACATTCTTGTCTGCCAAACACATCAGCATTGCTACCTTTAGATTGCAATCCCCATTATGACTTCAACTGTTTAACTATTATCACCTTTTTGCTAATATGTGAAGACCAACTCCTTATCCCCTTTTTAATTCTTTCAGTGATACCTGTTTGTTGTTTCACCCATATATTTTAATTTCAATCTTTTGTTGTTACTCCTAACATTCTACAATATGTGAAATATTATAACAAAAAAAATAAACCTAAATGTATACAAGTGTTTATTAAAAGTTAGTATGACTTTGATGTTGAGAAAAGTTTTTGACTATTTTAGATAACTGAGTTTTATAATTGGTCTGTGCTATTTTTAACGGATCATTAAGGTGAGAATCAATACATTCTTTGCATATTTCATTTTAGAATAAAATGACTTACAAAGATATGATGATGCAAACAGTTTAAGAAATGTTTCTGCACACTTTTGTATAATCTTGTATTTTCAGGCACTAATATCCAAAATTATACATTCTCCTTTCCTTCCCTCTTTAAATATATGTCCATATTCATATCATTTCCGAATTTGATGAATTTGTCAAATAGTTCTGCATAATCAAATATCAGTGCAACTATTTGTAGAATAATTGTTGTATCCAAGTACCAGAGATTTTCAGCAAGTAACAGTTGCTTCTTAATATTCTTGAATTAGCATACGGTAGTTTAACAATTTGAAATGATAATATAGTTTCTCCAGAAATATCATTAGTTTTGAGGAACATTTATTATGATTGAAAATTTTTGCAATATTTGGTACTTTTTCAACCTGTAAATCACAATTGAATTCACAGTTTTTTGGTGATATTGCATGGAAAAATTAAAATACACCACCATCTATCATTTTTACATTCGCAGTAAACTTTATTGTTTTATTGCAAAAAAGAAGATAATTTCTTGAAGTAAAGATCCAGAACTTTTCCTCCGCTTAACCATCACACTGAGATATGGAGGAAATGCTGTTATGATTACTAGAGGGTTATTTCACATATTATTTTATGAAAAAAAGAGATATTAGTTGATATGGCTTTCATGGTATAATGATGAAAAATGTTATGCCTTTTTCAATCAAATAAATTTCCAAATTGTGTTTACTTTGCCAACCAAATATTCTGTTTTCCAATTGTTTTGTAACACTATACTTTTTTGGAGATATTTTTTGTGTGTCTTTTGACACATACATACTAATGAGAATGGATTTGAACAAGATTTGATTAGTATAAAAAATATTGGAAAGAACTACTATGTATGTAGGTATATATAGTCGGCTGTAAATTCATTTCAGGTGTCTCTAGTCTATAGTTTGTAGTAATAACAAGCAAAATGTAGAATTGTCATATATAATAGTTGTGCATATTATGGGTGTATAAAAAAACCTAATAAATGATATCACAAATAAACAAGAACTAGTTAAATTTGTGGTGGATAGGAAAAAGTAAATCACCAAACTAGAAGATTATTATGCACTGTAGAAAATATAAAGTAATTTTTAAAAACTGTTAATTCTTTTATTTATATGTTTGCTTTTGGCAAGTGAATAAGGTTTTTGCTAGGTTTAATTTGTGTAGACTTTTACGTAATAATTTTTTTTTGATGCTATCCAGTTGGTATTGTTAAAAATACCTCTGGGATTACAGCAAAATGGTACAGATCACCAGAGGAAAAATCTGTGTAAGCAACTAGAATGGTGCAGATTGACAATAAAAAAACCCGTGCAAATAAATAGAATTGCATAGACTGGCAGATGAGTTCTTGGACATAATAGTGTAATCAAGGAGTAAATGACATATTCGACATTAATAGAACTCCACAGAAACAAGCAAGATCACACTACAATTTGATATTAACAATATGAGGGGTTGGAAACTTTATGCTGAACATGTTGAAAGATATGTTTAGTAAATACAATTGACAACAAAAAAGTTAAAAGTTGTGATCCTTATGTGGTTGTCATGGAAAGAAGTCCTGCAAATGGCAGACCAAATTGTGATCCCAAATCCCCTAAAGAAGAACCATACCAGAAGTTAAAAGAGATGTTAAATATTTACTTTATACCAGTGACATCTAAATGGGTAGCATATTTTAGATTCAAAAATAGATGGCAGTTACCTAAAAAAAAATCAAGATTGCGATGTGACATTAAGAATGTTACCTTAAGAATTTAATGTTAACATTCCAGATGGGTGATCTGTTTTTGAATCAGGTTAGATACTAAGTTTAGGAAAGTTCTATTGAGTAAGCATATGATTGAAAAATGCATAGCACAGGAAAAATTTTCTAGATAATACTACAGAATTTCAAGCTACCACATACTCAAATAAAATTCCTATAATTATAAAAAATGATTAACTATTAGACTAAACCACAGGAATACTAAGGATGTTTTAATATGTTATTGCTGTGGTAAGAAAGGCCATGTAAAAAAAGATTATAAATATAAAAGGGGAAAAGGTCATTGTGTAAATTGTTAGACATCTATCACATATGTTAAATTAAATACAAAATGTTAAAACATTTTAAGTTCAGATTGTAAATAATGGGTAGGAAGCAAGGGTGTTAACTTGCTGGTCCTGATTTGAACAACTGTAGATACTTATTATGGACCTCTGATTCCAGTTGCATTCTTTTAAAGATGTTAATACAAATTCCCAATGGTCTAACCAATTTCTATCCAATATAAGACTAAAATGCCTTTTAATTATATAGTGATAGAAATTTTATTTTGGAATTAATTTTAACCAATACCATAACTTTGTCCACATTCCTATTTAATTATCATTTGCATCTAACATCTGTATGCATTTTCAAGTAATTTGATCTCTATTGGGCTAGTTAATATTGAATCTAATTTATCACTAAATATATCTAGATATTTCTTTCAAATTTCATGTTCCAGCAAAAAATATTTTCACAATACTGATGTAAATTTCCCTTGTGTAAAACTATTCTCTACCGATAATGATAGGTAAACTATTTTTGTCTGATATTTTATTGAAACTATTCTCTACCGATAATGATAGGTAAACTATTTTTGTCTGATATTTTATTGAAACTTTTGCATGACCTAGTAATTTAAGTGTATTTCCACTAACATCTTTAGCTTTAATGTTTGCCTTTTCTATTGGGATATTAGCATAGTTAGCTGACAATGTTATTCCAATCTTTTTCGGACATTATGGATATCTCTGAGCTACATCTATGCTAATATTTTTACTATCGATTTGTACTTTCATCATAAATTTGTTTTGATCCAGTAACTTCCATACTTTTGACACTGTCTATTAACTATTTTGCCACCCCTATTTTTCTGCAAATGGGGTTTTTCATGGCTGCCCATTATCAGTTTTTCTAAATACCCATGATGAATGACCTTTAAGCCTGCATTTAAAATATTTTTCCTTTTTCCCATCCAACATTTTTTGCTTTGTGTTGTGTATCACGAATACAAATAAACACAAACAACACTTTACTAGTTAATCATTTATTACTATTACTATACATAATGCTTATAAATACTAGGGAAGCATAATCACCGTGCTAACATGGCTTCCCTCTGTAGTCTCGCAGTTGCGATAATATTCATTCTGCAGTAACTGTGACGTCACCACGAATACACTACACTCCTTCCCTTTCCCCCCTTTTTTGAGAAGTGTCATAGTCCAACAGACATGCAGGAGGGTGGCGTACTCGCCGAGGGCGACCACTAGGTGTTTGTGGTTTACTCTCTCGGTGTATACTGGTGGTAGGTGCGGCCACCTGAATGGGTTCTCCAAGTGCTGTCTCATTCTGACTATCCTGGTTTGCCGCAGTTTCCTCTGTGTGAGCATTTACCACTCTAGGTCGCAAGTGGTCTACATGTCTTTTTTGAATTCCGGAGTCCGTTAGAAATCTCGTATGATAATGGTCCTGTCTGATGTTGGATAACTGCAGGTATCCATGGTGAGTTCTTTCCAGCCCTACATGTCAAAATTGTATCCTGTGGTTGGAATGTTCGCACCCTTTGTATCGGTGTCTGAGTTATTTGCGGTGCCCTGTCAGGGTGCAGGAAATCCAGGCATGTTCTTATGCGCCGCTTGAACAGTAGCTCGGCCGGGCTAAGTCCCGTTGCTGTTGATGGCATAGTGTGTTGCATTAGTAAATAACGTGCCAGCCGCTGACTCCAGGTCCCGTTGCGTAGACGTTGCAATCCCTCCTTAACAGATTTTACTGCACGTTCTGCCAACCCGTTGCTTGATGGATGATACGGAGCAACTCTTGCATGGCGAATGCCATTCCGGTGAAGGAAGGTGGTGAACTCCATCGCAGTGAACTGAGGGCCGTTATCTGAGACAATGCATTCGGGAAGACCGTGTGTTGTGAAAAGTTCTCTAAGTGCTGAGATGGTAGCTCCAGTCGTTGTCGATGGCATTTCACGGATGTCGATCCACTTCGAGTGTGCATCCACGACAACTAAAATCATTTTCCCCTGGATAGGTCCAGCGTAATCCACATGTATTCGTGACCATGGCAGAGCTGGAATCTCCCAGTGATGTGTTGGTGCACGTGGTTGCTGGTGTCGTATCTCTTGACAGTTGTTACATTTAGCTATTAGTTGTTCTATGTCCTGGTCCATTCCAGACCACCAGACATATGAGCGTGCAAGTGCCTTTGTTCTCACAATTCCCATGTGTCCCAGGTGCAGCTCACGAAGAACTATGGGTCTAAGAGATGTCGGTATGACCATCCGTGCCCCCCACAGCAAACATCCTCGGTGTGTTGACAACTCATTTTTTCGCGACTGATAAGATCGAAGATCTTGTTGAATGTGTGTTGGCCATGCTGTCAGGATGCACTCCTTTACTCTAGATAGCACAGGGTCTGCTTTAGTCTCTTTCTCGATCTGTTCTGCAGAAACTGGTGGGTTTTCCAAGTCCTCAAGGAATGGGTTTTCCAAGTCCTCAAGGAATAATACTGCTCGCAGCTTCTCACTCTGCTGAACTGCAGGGGATGGCCACCTACTCAGTGCATCTGCGTTCCCTATGCTCCTCCCTGGTGCATACTGCAGTCTGAAGTTGTAAGCCGTCAAGAGGCATGCCCACCTTTGCATTCGGGGTGATAGAATGAATGGGGTCGGCCGGTCTGACGTGAAGATTCCCAGCAGTGGCTTGTGGTCAGTCACTATCTCGAACGGTATTCCATATACGAAATGGTGGAAATGTTTCACCCAAATATAATAGCAAGTGCTTCCCGGTCTATCTGAGCGTAATTCCTTTCAGACTTGGTGAGTGTTCGTGATGCAAAAGCAACCGGTGAACATAGGCCATTTGCATACTTCAGGCTAAGTACTGCTCCCACTCCATATGGTGAAGCGTCGCAGGTTACCACCACTTGTTGGCGGGGATCGAAAGGCACCAGCACATCGTCGGACGTCAGGGCCTCCTTCAATTGTGTGAACGCTCTCTCGTGTTCTTTGGTCCATGACCATACTGTATCCGCCTTAAGCAATTTATGTAGTGGTTCGGCTGTCGTAGCTCGGTGTGGCAAAAAGTTACTGTAGAAGTTGAGCAACCCCAAGAATGCCTGTAGCTTCTTCTTATCTGTTGGTGTCGGTGCTCTCCTAATAGCAGCCACCTTGTCGGCCGCTGGGTGCAGGCCCTCTGCATCCAGGGTGTATCCCAAAAAGTCTATCGACGACACTCCGAGGATACATTTGTCTTTATTTACACTCAGCCCACAGGCAGCCAATTTGCTGCAGACTGTTCTTAATTTGGTGGTTAGGTCCGTATCAGATGTTGCACATATCAATACATCATCGAAGTATGGGAAAACTCCCCGAATACCTCCTAGTATGTTGTCCACCATTCCCTGAAATATTCCTGGGGCCACGCTAATGCCGTACTGCAATCTATTCACTCGGAAGGCTCCCCGATGAGTGATAATGGTCTGTGCATCCACCGATGCCTCATCTACCGGCAGTTGTAGGTATGCTCGAGCTAAGTCTATTTTTGCAAACACTGAACTCCTAGGAAACGATGCGAGAAAATGGTGTACTGCTGGTATTGGATATGGGTGATCTCTTAATGCTTGATTTACGGTCACCTTATAATCACCGCAAAGGCGGACCTCTCCTGACGCTTTGATGATGGGCACCACTGGTGTTGCCCATACAGGGTCTCAAACTGGCTCAATGATTCCGTTCTTTAATAAGGTGTCTAGCGCTGCGTCAACCTTTGGTTTCATAGCCAATGGCAATGGCCGGGCTCGGAGGCGAATAGGTGGTATTTTTGGGTCTATCGGTAAAGACACTGGCGATCCTCGATATCTTCCAAGAGTAGTGCTGAAAACCTGGGGAAAAGCATCAATGATATCTTGCATTGGTGAATGTCGAACTGAATGCACCCCCGATAAAAATATTCCCAAGGGGGCAAACCATTCATGGCCAAGTAGATTTGTACATGCTCTTTCCGCAATTAACAGGCGTAAACAAGCTGAATACTTTCCGTATTTGACGCTGACAAAGCACTGTCCCATAAAGGTGATCCGGTTTTGCTGAAAATCTCGCAGTGTCGTTTGCACAGGTTCCAACACTGGCGGTTTTCCTTTGCACAAGTCTTGAAAACCCCCCCGAGATACAATTGAATATTCCGATCCGGAATCTACTTCCATGCAGCATTTAGTATTGTTAATAAGCACTCTTGCTGTAGTTCTGAGAGTTTTGCTGTCACTATGGAGCTTGTATATTAAGTCCAATGCCCCATCAGTATCCAATTCCCCTTTCACTGCCATGCACTGGGTGGATGATGCCTGAGTGTCCTGTTGTCGGGCCTTACATACCCTTTGGATGTGACCTGTCTTTCAGCAAAAGTGGCATTTTGCTCGGCGAAAAGGGCATTCTGTACGAACATGTGTACCACCACAGCCGCAACATGGCACAGTCGGCATTATATGTTTTTGTAACTCCGTTTTGTATTTGGTAGGAAACTGCCGGCGGTGTTGTATTAGATCCACTGATGATGACAATCCAAAGCATGCATCTCCCGCACCTGGGTCCCCGCTGCCTCGGCTGCTAAACTCCTCTGCACTGCGGCATCTAGGGATAATGTTTCTTCGGTGAGCAGTCGGCGCTGTACACTTTCATCTCTCAGTCCACAAACAAACTGATCACGGAGGCGCTCGACGAGTGTCGTGCCAAAATCACATCCTTCCGCAAGACGTCTCAGTCCCACGAGAAAAACACTAATAGTCTCTCCCTCTTTTTGTTCATGACGGCAAAACTGGTAGCGCTGATAGATTATAGAGGGCCTTGGATTGAAGTATTGTTTTAACACAGCGGTGAGCTCGTCATATGACCTTTCTAACGGCTGAGCTGGGGCTATCAAAGACCACAATATCGATAGCGTTTGTAGTCCGCAGGCTGCCAACAAAGTAGCTCGTTTCTTGTCTTCACTTGTAATATCATTCGCCAGACAATAAAATTCGACTTGCGATGCATACGTATCCCATAGTTGTGGGGACTGACGTCGAATGCAGATAACTTCCCGACAGTTGCCATCCTTGAGCATTAACGCCTTGTTGAACGTCTTCGCGAAGAAAAAGTATTTCTGTAGTTTCTTGCCGTAATCCCAAGGTAAAGAAAATAATGCAGCTAGCGGGATCCCATCCTCGTCGCCAAAAAGTGTTGTGTATCACGAATACAAATAAACACAAACAACACTTTACTAGTTAATCATTTATTACTATTACTATACATAATGCTTATAAATACTAGGGAAGCATAATCACCGTGCTAACATGGCTTCCCTCTGTAGTCTTGCAGTTGCGATAATATTCATTCTGCAGTAACTGTGACGTCACCACGAATACACTACACTTTGTGCCTCACTTTCCTACAGCAATAACAAGCGACTTTATTCTCTTTTGTAATCATTTTATAGACTGCCGCATTAAGGCTATCATCTGTTCTATTTTTAAAAATAGGTGCTTGCTCTAATATTAGCTGGTAAGCTATACCTTTTTTAATAGCTATATAATGTTATATCTGGCACTGTTAAAAATTAGTCAGAGCCTGTCATCAGACATGCTCTAAAACAGCTGATCAATTAGTATTTTATTGACAAAATCACCATACTCACAATCTTTTGTCAATTATCTAAAGGCTGCATCGTACTCTTTAATGTTCTGATCTTTCGCTTGCTTGTATTTCTAATTTTAAACAAGTTACATGATGAGATAGCTGGGGACTAAAATAGTTGTAGCTTTTTCATTATTACCTCATATGGCATATCATCTGTTAATGCAGGTTCGCATAATCTTTTAGCTAGACCTTTCTACCTGAAAAGAATAAGATAGCTATTTCCATTAGGCTACCCCCTCCCACAGCAATACATCTTTTCTCAAATTATCATCAAGCGTTTAATTGCGTATGTGCACATTCCTTTTCTTTGCAATTAGTCCAAATATTTATTCTTTTGTTTGATTAGTTTTGTAGTATTTTAAGTGCAAGAAATATTTTAGTATAAAAATCGATAAGACTACTCCAGAAATTAAAGTTAAAAGTACTAATTAATGATAATGAAAACATTTAGGAATAAAACTGAATAGTTACATAATTAAATGGTTTCTACAGACTTAATGAAAAGAATGGAAAAGCAAAATGTGAACTGATTAGTGTATAGATAAAATGTTACAAAAATAGAGATCCGGAAAGTGAAATTAAGTAAAAAGAAAATTCAAGTAATGGAAAATTGCAGATAAGAGAACAATTAAACTGAAGACTATAAAAACTCGGGATTGTAGAGTTAAATGCTCTTTTTCTACTATGTGTTGGTGAAATGTTTTGTGCACAATGAGTATCGTCAATAGCCAGTCAACACCTGTGAGGGAATAAATCCAGATGTTTGGAATCTGACGGTATAAAAATCCGACTAGATTTAAATCAGATTGTCATGATCTTATTTTGTGTTTTGTAAGCCTAAAGGGCTCCTAGGGTTTTAACTTAGGGAACTGTATTTATTTAGCATAGTTGTGGAAGGGGTAAATCCAGTAAATAATACAGTAATTGTCAGACATATTCTAGGTTTTTTTTTCCATGTGTCAAAGCATCGGCCAGGAAACGAACTCACCAACCCAGGACAACTGCTTGTAAGGCAGCTGTGCGGACCTCTCAACCATCAATGCTTGACTAGATTCTAGTTTTGTGTTGTATAACTCATAATAAATCTTAGTACTAGATTTTGTTTGTTACTAATTAACTGTGGTTTGACTTTTGATAATCAACAATAAGTTTTAAATAGCTTAATTAATATTCTAATCTAAACAATGCTAACCTTTTCTATATTTAAATACATTGGCCTTTCCTTCATTATTATTCACATTTCTTTTATCTATCAGCAATATTTTTTCATTGCTTTTAAACTTACAATATCTTTCTATATTTAAGTTTCTATTCTTTTCTATTTTTTCTGGAGTCACAAATCCTAGCTTTATAACTTGTATAAATTATGGTTACTAAAACCATATTTTTTTCCAAAATATAACAAACAGTACTTATTGATTTACAGTCTAGTATTATTTACCATATTAGATACACAGATAATAGCAAGATTTATACTACTTTAACCTTTGCAGTACTTGAAGCTTAGTAAAACATAATAAGATTGGGATGATCTGTTTCAAAATCCTTAGTCAGCTTGGTGCCAAGATTTTATAAAAAAATGTCTCTCGCTGACTTTCTTCAGCTGCTTCTACCAGTTTTCAAATGTTGAAAAAGAGTGTTTTTGCTCTGCTTAACCTTTTATCATTTTCACTTCTTTTGTTATTTCTGAGGTATTTCAGTCAGTGGGAAGGTTCCTAATGGTAAGTTTATTCTCTGTCCAATTAGTTCCTTTTTGACTTCATAAATTTAATTATAGTTTACATTAAATTTCTTTTGTTAACAGACATTTTCCATTTGGTAACTATCTTAATTAAATTTTAAATCAAGTACAATCATTTCAGTATTTTCTTCAAGAAGTATAATAACTACTCTTTCTTATCACATTGCCAAATGTATACCATATAATACTAAATTGTCCAAGCATTTTACCACTGTTACACAATTCTTTATTTACCACCCTTTTCTTCCAGTTTAGTTTCAATTGCCTCAGTAATCTTCTTCAGAAATTTATATCTCCCAACCTCAACTGTTCTTCCAAACTCTATTTCTAGTATTCATTTATTTTCTTCAAGAAGTATAATAACTATGCTTTCTTATTGCATTGCCAAATGTATACCATATAATACTAAATTGTCCATGCATTTCACCATTGTTACACAATACTTTATTTACCATTCTTTTCTTACAATTTCGATTGCCCTAGCAATCTTCTTCAGAACTTTATATCTCCCAACTTCAACTGTTGAATTTATCACCCTTTTTTTTACAGTTGAGGTTGGGAGATATAAAGTTCTGAAGAAGATTGCTGGGGCAAAAGTGGTAAAGTGCTTGGACAATTTAGTATTGCATGGCATTTCAGTATTTATTTCATGTAATGATTTTTACTTCTAATACATTTTAACAAAATTAAAATCATTTCAATATATTTTTCAAGTGTATTATACAGAGTTTTGTCTCTGCATTAATAGCTTGTAGAAACATAAAGAGTGTTGATCATTGTTTAGTGGTTTAAATGCATAACTGCATTGATTCCAGCTTAGAATCACCAAACTTCATTGTTACAAGCAAGAACTTGAAATGGAATTACTAATTAATTGATTTATCATCTAGTTAATGCTGATTATTTATGCTTACTATAGATGGGATTAGATTTAGAAAAGGAAAAAATATTTTTGTTTACAGTAATAAACTGTAAAAATCAATTGACTTATTTTTAAAAACTTTTTATTACACATTTAGATGAATTCTAGAATTTGAGAAAAATTAAAGAAAGACATAATTAAATCAATCTAATAAAAATAATATAAAAATAAAATCCTTGTTTTTACTTCACTTTCGAGTAGTAAGTTATAAATTGCACTTTACGTAAACAAGTGAAGCTCAATATTATAAGAATTATTAGGCTGAGTGCTTTTGGGGAACTTTAGTCCCCATATTCGTAGCTTATCTTGGGTGTATTGGCTTACACTTGAGATTTTTTTTTATGCAAATTTATTCAATATTTTCATATAGTCCACTTTCTAGAGATTGAGAAACATGATTCCTTCAGGTTTATTGTATTGTCGTCATTTGCAATAAAGCATGCTTCTTTTATTTTTCATTTAGTATCATTACACTCAGTGCACAGCACTTTTGCTGACAGTGGGTTCAAATATATAGCCCGTAGTTTTTTGGTGTTTGAGGAAAATAGATTTATTATCAGTATTGTTTAGTGCTCTTTATATAAGTAGTGATGTTGAGAAATTGTGGTAGTAATGTTGGTGCGGGTCTCTTCATAATAAGCTGCTTTACAACTGTTGGTTGGGCATGCAATTGTGTAAACTGCTTGTGCTATTTGATCGGAAGGTAGATAAAATTATAATTAAAAAATATTAATGTAGTTGAAAAAGTTCGGAAATTTATAAATAAAAAAGGAAAGTAAAATGATTTGGAAATAACAAGAAGTTATACTGCAGCAGTAATAAATATGGAGGAAATATCTTTTTTTTTCTTCTCAAATGTTATAGCATCGGCCGGGACGCGAAACTACAACCGTCTGCAACCAACTACTTGCTTGCAAGGCTGATGCGATGATCTCTCGGCTAACAACGCCTGACGGAAATATCATTTTGAGTTAAAATATTACAAAAAAAAAAAATGAATGATGCATCTAAAAGATATATCTTAAATTAAAAAAATATGAAGGGATAGGAAGCGATTAATATAAGTTTTCAAATTTTTAAAATGTGTCATTATTTTTCTAAGTAGTGTATAAATCATAATGACCAATCTATGAGGCCTAATACTGTACATATATAGGTAGTTATGAAAAGATAAAGAATTTTCATAGAGCGTATTGTCCGAAAGATTCTTATTTAGGGGAGTTAACGAAATCTAAAGCAAAAAAAAAAAAAACATGCTTTGTACAAAGCGAAATAATTCAAACATTCCATAACGTTTTAAATTTATTAGATAGAATAAGATACACTGTGCAGTTCTAGTTTTTATGTCTTAAATTTACGACGTTTACAACTTGTATTTAAAAACCAATCCAAAGACTTCGGGTAAATGCGATTAGTTTTATAATGATTAGTTAGTTTTACGGTATTTTTTGCTGCGGTCCTTATTTTGAGCAATGGTGTCTGCTGTTAATCTCTAATTTAATAATTTTCTATGGGGTAATATTTTATTTATGTACATGTAATATATAGTTTTCTTATTCGACCGAATGATGAATATTAAAATGTTTCGAAAAATTGGCAATTTCTTGCTCAATTTAAGAACATTTGGTAGTAATACTGATTTAATAAACTTTGACGTTATCAAATCTAAGTATCACTTAAGTTCAAAACTTGGACGATCATTTGATTATGATATATTTGAAAAATCTGAAATTAAAGACTTAAATAAAAAATTAAAAATTATAAAAATGGAACATCAAATGCTTTTGGAAAAAGGGGAAGCAGTTCCAAAAGAAGTTTCGGATGAGGACTGGTTAAAACTTGTAAATATGTCTACAATTAAAGAACGGCGTTCATATTTTAACTTTCTTTGTAAAACTGAATTTTATGAGATTTCGAAAATAAAAAAACAAGCGAAAAGCCAAATAGAACGAGAAAAGTTATTACAAAAAAGACATGAAGAACAAGATAATCATATTTTTTATGGTCTATTTCGAAATTGTATGTTTCTACACATTTCAAAAACAAGAATGACTTTAAATTATAATTGGTTTCTTATTCAAGCAGTTCAGTTTGGTCAAATAATGGTTATAGATTTAGATTACGATCACCTAATGAATGATCAGGAATTAAAAAATGCTGTCGATCAAATTCAGTTTACTTATGGTATGAATAAAGTCAGTAAAGAACCTTGGAATTTATATTTTTGCAACGCCAAAGTTAATAGCGTCTTTGTGCGTTCTTTAAAATTAGCAATTCCAAATTTAGAAACGCCAAATTGCTTAATTACTGTTTCTGAAAAAAGTTATTTAGATATTTTCCCAAAAGAAAAACTAATATATTTGTGTGGAGGTTCGCGTAAATGTATTCAAAATTTAGATCACGATGCCATTTACATTATTAGTGGTTTTGTTGATAAAAGCCGGCAAGGACCTGCGTCTTTGATTAAAGCTAAAAAAGAGAATATTCCAGCATTTCAGCTTCCACTTTATAAATATCTACCCGCCGAAAACAGAAATTTAACAATTAATCAAGTAGCTGCAATTTTATTTGAATTAAAATCATCGGGAGATTGGAAAATCGCATTAAAGCATGTCCCACGACGTAAACGTAATCAGTGCCTAGAATATAACCAAAGTTCATTTAAAAAGAATATAGTCCTAACTTCAGAAATTAAATCTTGGTTTCATGACTGAAAAACCATAATTTATTAAATAATTATATATACAAAGTTTGCAAAGGTAATTTGTAAATACAACCGGAACTAGGGTTTACATTTTAAAATATGAGCTCATGAAAGTATTATTGATATACCATAAAATATTCGGCAGCCATCGACTAGTGAGGTTATTCCAACTAAACAAAAAATAATGATAATATATTGGAAATGAAGATTTTGTGATGATTATACAAACCACAATTACATAGTGAATATTTTTATTGTATCTTTTGATATCTTAGCCATCATCTAATTTCTGCAGGGAAGTTTATTTTTTGAAATGATTGTATTCAATCCCAAACATTTTCCCAATGAAAACAATCAATATTGCATTTTTTAAGAGTGTCTTTGAGATGATTAAAGTGGATTTGCCTCTTCCATGAAAACCATGCTTATACCATAAAATTAGTAGGGCATTATTTGTGTGTGTGTGTGTGTGGTGATTTAATCAATACTTTTTCAACTTTATAACTCTGAATTAGAGATATTGTAGTAATTAACTTTCATCCAAAATTAAAACCTGAATTAACTTGAATTGTTTGTGATGTGTATTACATAGAAACATAATATGATTACCATTTCTTATGCTTGCTTAAGCTGTATGGAGAGTTTTGCATGTTAAGAAACATTTTGGGCTTTAAATTTTAATTAGTAGTATATTTGTGAATTCATTTAAATTCAAGATAAACCCAAGCTTGTTAACATATAAAATTCTGTGCTTGTAAGATACTATTTAGCAATTTCTTATATCACTTGTACTAAATTATCACCATATATCTAGTCTTTGGTTTTGCGACATGAACTATGGGTTTAATATTTCTGTGAACTAATGTTATCACTTATATTAAATTATCATAAATCTAGTCCTAGTCATGGAACATCGGATATGAATCAAATATAACTTCTGTAAACTATAACTACTAGAATACATTGCAAATAGTTTTGAGGTTTATCTGTCTTTTATTTACTTATTAGAAATCAGAGAGAAACTTTAAAATTAATGAATACTTTTTGTTATTGATTATTTAATTAGTATCTTTAGTTATTAGTTATCACTTGTATTAAATTATCATCATATATCTAGTTCTCTTCCTTATGTCGAATACAGGTTAAATCTCACTTCTGTGAATTATGATTTCCAAAATGCATTGCAACAAAAATCTGTTTACTTTGAGGCTTATTCATCTTTTATTTGATTGTTATAAGCCACAGAGAAACTTTAAAGCTAATTAATATCTCTTGTTATTGATTATTTAATTAGTATCTTTAGTTATTAGTTAAATAATAAACACATAACTTTTACTTCCTGTTCATTTAAAATGACTAAAGCACATTCATTTAAACTGAGTTAGGCAAATTAATTTAAGCTTAAATATGTTCATTATATTCCATCTCTCTAAAAGAACAAGAAAAAATAATGATAGCATAAAAATTATTTATTTGGATAACTTATAATTTAGTAAAGTCTTGACGGAGTTGGGAGTCTTTTACTGCTTTCAATAAGGATTCTGGTGTCATTTTCTCTAAAGATGAGTCATGCTTCTTGTTGATGATTGCTACATCTGATTGGTCTGCTTTTTATATATTGGTAACAGGACATATTTGTTGAGCTTCATTGACTGGCTGACTAGATTCGTTGCTTCTGTTTAGCATAGTTGACTCATAATTGATAACGGAGACATCTGTGGGTTTGTTGCTATCTTTACTAAATGAAGGCACTGATTTCTTATGGTGATCATGATAGTTAATATCCATGTCTTCAGATTCTGACGGCATAAAATCTTTTACCCCGCTTTGAAATGGCCACCATTAGCTGCTTTATATAACTTATTGCACATACTAGATCTATGATTGAATAAATTGATCCTTAGTGTAGGATTCATTAAGATTTTAGTTGGTATTTGTTATGGATGATTAATTTTTTGTTTTTCTTTGCACAAAGTCTCGTGCACAGATATGGAAACTATTCTGTTACCAGAAATAATGATTATAGAGAAATTGTGCATGGCAAATAATTTTCCAAAAACCTTGATAGTGGCTAATCTCTAAAAAAGTGTAAATTTTCTAAGAACTTCATTGTGATATCTAGAAAGGTGTTATCTCTACAATATCTAATCACTTGGAAAAGGCATCAAAAACAAAAAATTTGTCTTTCTATACATCTCCATGCTCTATATAGAATTTTCCACTAGGCCTAACTGTTTGGGGCTAAGAACTGATGACAATGTTTTCATTTAAATGGCATTGCTAGACCTGTGATTTAATATCTGAATCTAGATTAGGCTACTATTCATATGATTTAATTAGCATTTGATTCTAACCATGCCTAAGTGATCACAATGCCACAATTGTTTGCAATCTTTGCAAACAATGATACTACTCCAGCTATTTGATTAATGGCTTGTTAATTGGCCATATGGAGAATTTTCCATTCCATAAATTGATAATAGATCATTTGTCATTCCGTGGGCTATTATTTTACTATTTAGCTATTTGCTATTTACTAAGTCAATCATGTTGACCATTGTTTTGCTTCTTCATAATCACTGTTGTCAAGCAGGCGATTAAATGCAACAACGTGGGAGATTTTATTTCTATTTGCATGTTGCATTTTGAGATTATAAGAATAATCTAGGGATTTGAACCAATTATGATCCAGTAAATTGCTGTCCTCTTTATAGAATACTAGCAATGACAGTTGTATGCATTTAGAATCTTTTTGAATTCTATTTTTCCCAATAGCTTAATTAATTTGCTTTGATAGTCATCTATTGATTTAAGGATTATTTGAAGAATCACCTTTCTATCTCTTTTTTTACCCAACAGTTTTTGATATGATGAAGACTACAGAATCATTGTCATTTTCCAATACTACAGAAATATGATTAATAATGATCTGCATTCTGTTTAAGTTTTAACATTAAACTCTGTTAAGCAAGTATTTTAGTTTATTACCTGACCTTTTATTCTTTATCTGATTTTTCTTTTGAAACACATTCAGGTTCAATGTGATTCTTGTTGGTAAAAATGATATTGTGTTTATATGTGGATTTTGAATGGCACTGTGAATTTTGTTACAGCAATAGCAAGTTTATTTTACTTATTTTGTAATTGTACCCTTGAAACAGGCAAAACTGATGCCACTCAGTGCAAGCCAGAGTAATCAATGGATGCCAGAAGGCTTATGCATAAAATCCCTATCTAATGTCTACTCATCCAATATCCCCAGACTAATTTCTAGCTTGTGGCTTTCGTCAATGAGGAACTTTGGATCTGAGAGCACATCTTAGGACTAAATGCAACACTCAAGCAATAGTCTGGGGATATTGGATGAGTAGGCATTAGATAGGGATTTTATGCACAAGCCTTCTGGCATCCATTGATTACTCTGGCTTGCACCGAGTGCTACTCCTGTATGGAGAGGTTGTCCTGTTTTAATAACAGTTATGAGCAAGCATAAGAAATGGTGATCGTGTGATGTAAACTGTATCCTTGCTTACTATTTGTTTAAAGTCACAACTGAATCAATGCTTGTTGTTAACTTTTATTTAATCATATTCATTCATATTAATTTCCAAATTTATTTTCAGCCTGTTTAGCCTATATAGTTTCTCCCAGGGAGTATTGGGAGATGGCCATTTGTAGTCCATTAACGTTGCTTTATCTTCAATTTGTGATCTCATCACATGCAAAACAATCTCTAAATATCTTAAAGACATAGGGGAATGTCATTCTTTAAGCCAATAAACATCACATGATCACCATTTCTTATGCTTGCTTATAACTGTTATTAAAACAGTCAAAACTCACTATACATATTGCCACACACTGCAAGCTAGAGTAATCAATGGATGCCAGAAGGCTTGTTCATAAAATCTCCATCTAGTGCCTACTCATCCAATATCCCCAGAGTAGTCTCTGACTTGTGGCCTTCGTCAGTGAGGAACCTTGGATCTGAGAGCACTGCACCCAGATCTTAGGATCAAATGCAACTCTCCAGTAGCCACTTTTTATCTCTACTTAATTACAAAACTATGAGTCTTAAATTGAAAACACCTTAATATTTTCAATCCAAGCTCATTAAGCTCATTAGCTTATATAGTCATATCGATTTGAACTCAGTTCAGTACCTATACATTTTGGTGGCTTTGGTTTTTTAATAACTATAGCCACCACTATCCTATTAGGCAGGATTGGTTTTAAGCCAATAAATATCACATGTTCACCATTTCTTATGCTTGCTTATAACTATTACTAAAATAGGCAAAAGTCACTATACATATTGCCACACACTGCAAGCTAGAGTAATCAATGTAATGTTTATTGGTTTAAAACCAATTCTGCCTAATAGCATAGTGGTGGCAAACTGGAGTAATCAATGTAATGTTTATTGGCTTCAAACCAATTCTGCCTAATAGGATAATGGTGGCTATGGTTATTAAAGAACCAAAGACACCAAAATGTATAGGTACTGAACTGAGTTCAGACCTATATGACTATATAAACTAATGAGCTTGGATTGAAAATATTAAGTTGTTTTTAAGATTCATACTTTTGTAGTTAAGTAGAGATAAAAGATGTCTGCTGGTGGATTGCAAGATGCTAAGAGCTAGGTGCAGTGCTTTCAGATCCAAGGCTCCTCACTGACGAAGTCACAAGCCAGAAACTAGTCTGGGGATATTGGATGAGTAGGCACTAGATGGGAATTTCATGCACAAGCCTTCTGGCATCTATTGATGACTCTAGCTAGCAGTGTGTGGCAATATGTATAGTGAGTTTTGCCTGTTTCAATGTCATTCTTCTGAGGTTATCTGCCTAGTCAATTGCTTTTTCACTCTCCTTTTGATTGAACCTCCTTAAATTTAGGCCAAAGAGATATACTAGTTCTGCTCGTAAGGTTTGATAAGTATCGGGTCCAAAATGTAGCCAATAAAACTTTAATTTGGGTTTTATTGCAAGTTCAAGAAGAAATGCAATCTGTCAGTTATGTCAACCAGTTTTTAGACAATTTAGATCCACTCAAGCTATGCCTGCTTACTTAATTTTTTATTATTTTTAAGGTAAGAACCTTACAGAGTATTTGGGCTTTATTATCGTACCTTAAGTATTTTATCATAATTTTAGGCAGATGCTCACTTAGGTTTATGTTAATAGCCCACAATACTGCCTGATTTTCAAATTAATTTTATGAAAGTAGATGCCACACTATTGGCTGATCTACTACTTAAATTAAGATTAATATATAACTCTCAGATTTTACAAATCTCCGTATTTTGTGCATCCCATTGCCAATAATGTTTATTATATGAAGATAAATGTATTATTAGATTTTAAATCTTTCATTGTATTCAATAATATTACACAAATGTGATTCTTTACAACATTTATGAGTGTTTAAAATTATAATAAAATCCCAAGACGAATCCTTTGTAACTTAATGCAAAAGATAATATATTTGTCAGATCATAGATGACAAACATCTTAGATTATTCTGTCAAAAACAAAAGTGGTAGCTGATTATATAGCTTCTCGCATGTTATATTGGCACAATGAGTTATCTGCATATGATAGTGATTTAACTTATCAAAAAGAGTTTTATTCACCATGCGGTGATGCTGAAAATAACCATTAGATACATGGTATTCATGGTAAAACTTTGGTGCAGAAGACATATAAAGGTCCTCGCCACATGGATCCATGACAGATGACCAGCACAGAAACTGAAAACTTTGCAATTTTATTTTGGAATAATGGAGAGCTACTATTGACCACAAAGGAATATGTTCTAATGGAAGACAGAATCGTTATGCTACTGCATGGAAGAAAACAAATAGCAAAAATCAATACATACAGATATCTTGCCATTGTTAGCCCTGATCCAAGGATACATTTGGTAGCTGAAAATTGATAAAAAACATAAAAAAAAAATATTAAGGATTGTGAATTATCAAAGTACAGCGAATGTACGAAAAAAAAAATGATGTCATGGAGTTTAGCATTTATAACATAACAAAAAATATATATGGATCACACTCGTTCAATTAATGGCCAATCTTTTTAGTAGTTATCAGTGCGAATACCAGATGGGCAGAGTATAAGACTGAATAATATAGGAATATGTATGGATTTTTTGAAATAGTTTTAACAGTAAATTTGAAGAATTAATGTAAAAAAGAGATGTAGCATGGGCAGACCATCTAGAATCTAATCAGCTAGATGAAAAAGTAATTTCAGTAGTTAAAATAGAGTCTTAAAAAATCAAATGATGCTTAAATACAGTGAATCATTATACACAGTCATATTGCATCAACATGTGTCATTGTCTACAGAAATGGGGTAATCACTGTCTGAATTATTGATAACTTAGGAATTTAAAGACAAAGTTATCATTTTTACTTATTAAAATAATCCAGATAATCGCCCCAAAGAGAAAAATATAAGTAAAGGATAATATTGAAGAATGCTCTAAACAGTTAATAAAAATAGACTTCATAAAACATAAAAATCATCTAAGACAGCACAATAACACTGTTGAGATGGAAAAAGATATAAAAATGGAAGGTAGCAGTAATGACAATATCATGAAGACAAAGAATCCAGCGAAGGAATATATAGAGGCTATTGAAGATTTCGAAAGTCATCAAATAATACAAATGAAGACTAGTTTGGAAATCTCAAGATTAAAAGACCTTACAGGTAACTAAGAAAAGAACCCACAAGATCAAATTAATTCACCCAGAGAGAAAGAAGACTACCCGGAGGCTTCTCAGTTTTTATATGGAGTAAAGAATAAATAAAAAAGATTACTCTCTGGATTGGGGGAAGATATATATAATGTATGATTTGTAATATTAGATATAGAGGTGCTGACTGAGTCTTATTAAAATATTGAAATTAATAAAATATCACATGATTCTATTACATAACAGTTTAAACATCGCTGTTCAGTTGCATACTCTTTTTTTTTCACTATGGAGATGCCATCTAATGTAAGTTTTAATAACCAATTACCTGTCCCAATGGCTTTGATTTTATTAGTAGAATAATATTAGCAAGTATAAAAGAATATAATGTGGTTGATAATTAAAATATATTTATGTAATATTTACATGAAATAATGCACGAGTTATCAACAGCAGTATTTCAAAAGATATAACTTTTGTATAATTTTTAAAATAGTTATGAAATTTTAACATTGTGGTATTTTGTTCACCTCTACATGCAAGTGAGAAATTAAATACATGATACAATTGAAATTTAAATATATTTACAAAATAAAATTTTATCTCTGATTACCAAAAACAATAATTCCATTTCTCTACGCATGCCTCAGCTTACTTTGTATCTTTTCAAAAATAATGTCTAATACCTGTAGTCTTTTTGCATTAAGTTTGGATTACCAAAAATAATGATTCCATTTCTGTGGTATTTCAATACACATACCATTACATTGTACTTGTTTAAAATTTTTTTTCAACATGCAACATGATGTGATGCACTATGGCTTCTCTTTTATTGAAGTTAGGAATCTCTCAGCCATCTGTTAGCCACTTTACCTTCCCTTTCCATACCCCATCCTAAGTTTTTTCCCTATTCTTCTCTATTCTGCTCCATCCCATTTCTACATCATCATCTTTGTTCACTCTATGGCCTTTATATCTAAATTCTCCTTATCCTTTTCCAAACCCAGCACAAAAACCATGAATCCACTTTCTGTATAATCACTTTGTTTATATTTACTTTCCCACAACTTCATTATTTGTATTCTTTCTGCTTGTAAGCATTTACATTCAGTTAGAAGATACCTAATATTTTCCACACCTTCTTTACATGACTTGCAGACTAAATCATCCACATTTCCCATTTATGTATATATTCCCTTGTTGCTATCCTGTCTACTTCCCTTGCTATTACTATAAATTAACTTACACCCAATATTCTGTTTATTTCTATATATATTTAAATTCTTTACTCTCCATACTAGTTCTTGATCTCTCCAAACTTCCTATTTATTATTTTTTATTAATTCTTCTAACCCATTCTTTGTCACTACAACACCCAACAATCCTAACACAATCATTCTACTTTTTGTACAGGTATACTGATATAAAATCTATCCAAATCTTCTGCATACCATACTACCTTTCTCACTCTTCTTGTTGCTAGTCCTTTACTTGTAACCCAATTAAATACTATTTTCGCTATACTTTTTCTATCCATAAATTGCAATCTACCAAACATTTTGATTTTGCTTTTTGCAACTTGATCATCCCATTTCTCCTTGAATTGCCTTCCTTGCTGCCCACACATCAGCATCTAATGCATGTCTTCCTACTTCTCTTTATACTTTTTCTAAGTAATCTAACACCTCTTCACTAAAACATAATGCATTGTTACTATAAGCTAACTCTGCTACTGCCACTCCCCACCATACAATTCTTGCTACATCAGTGATGCCCTCTTTTTGTATTTTTATGAATGATTACAAATTTTGACAAACTTATATTATAAATTACCAATATTTTTAAAACAAATGCCATAAAGCAAAAATCCATAGCCTATGCGAGAAAATTATACAAGATTCCTCAACAAATGCAATATTTTTGAGTTACTAACTAGTAAATAAACTTTCAAATTTATATAATAATAGAATAGGACAGATGCCAAAATGATAATATAGTAATCGGATAGCATAAATGCTAGATGATAGTATCCAGTAATGTTCTAACTAATATTCCTAGACTAGTTTCTAGCTCAGCTTTCCCAAAGTATGTTCCATAGAACATTGGTGTTCCATGAAAAAATTTAAAATTCTGGTGTGTTTTTAAATACTAAAATGTGTGAATTGTATTGTTTTGAGAAATAGTGTGTTAGTATCGAATTATGAATTCTCAGACCAGTTGTCAATCTCGAAGTAAGCAAATGTAGAGTTTCACATGAATATTGAAACATGGCAATATATAGTTATTTATCAAAAATATGGACTTGATAACAATTTGAGGAAGATTTCCTCATGTGTGAATATCTTCAAAGCTATTGGAGATTTATTTATTTGTATTAATAATTACATTACAAAACATGAAATTCATTGGAAGAAATGTACCGATATTTGTACAGATGGAGCACAAACAATAGTAGGAAAGATAAAGGGTGTTGTTGAAAGTAGTTTCAAATCCCACAAAAAATCCCGATGTTTGCATAGGCAAGCACTGGTAACAAAAATAATTTTGACATGTTTAAAAACTATTTTGAATGAAGCCGAAAATTCGATCAATTATATAAAATTTCATCAGTCCATATTATTTAAAATATTTTGTAACAAAGTAGGTAACATATTGCACTTTTATTACATATTGAAGTAAGACGACTATTCAGAGTAAGAACATTGTTGAGACTTCTTGAATTTTACAGTGAATTATTACTTTTCTTTTCATCAAATAATCTGAGACAGAATTTTATTGAATTTTTAACAAATACTTCATGGTTGGTAAGTATTGTATATTTTAGTAGATATTTTTACTAAGTGCAAGGAAATTAACATCTCATTACAAGGGGAAAGAATATTATAATTTATGACAAATGATAAAATTGCATCTTTTAGTAGAAATTTTATAATTCTGGAATTATGAAATTGAACAAAATAAATTTGACTGTTTTCCTGTCTTGGATGAATTTTTAACTGAAATAAATTCAAAAGTAAATGACAAAGTTTGCAACGTAATTTTAGAACACTTGCATGACTTACATTCAAGCATTTTCCAATATTTTCTTCAGCCCTCTGAGGACAAGAGTTCATATTCCATTTAAAATTTCAGCTAAACCAATAGGTTTTACCGCAAATGATTATGAAAAACTAATTGACTTAATTACTAATAAAAAGAGCTGCCATTAAATAATTTTTGGATAAGTTTAATGGAAAAGTATCCCAAACTGTCAAAAGTAACAATTTGTGTTTTATTTCCTTTTACAATATATTTGTGCAAGGCAGGATTTTCATATTACGCTGCAACAAAGTCTAAATACAGAAATAGACTCAATGCTGCACCAGATATAAGAATTCAGCTTTCTAATATTGTGCCTGATATTAAAGTAATTTATAGTTCAAAGACCTAAAAGCATTGAAATCATTAAAAACATTATACTATTTAATGCGGAAAAAAAAAAGTCGCATACTTATAATAAAAACATTATTGATTATATTGTTACTGATTATTATTTTCAAGAGTTCTGTTTTGTATAACAAATTTTGGAATAAATGTTTTTTAATTCTTGTATTTATTTTTATTATTTGTTATTAAAACTGAAAAATCCAAACACACCTTTCTATTACAAAAACCAAAGTGTTCCGTTAAAATTTTAGGATTTGTAAAGTGTTCCATGATAGAATAAGTTTGGGAAATGCTGTTTTAGCTTATGGCTTTCATCAGTGAGGAGCTGGCCCTGGAACTTTAGGATCTATTGCACCTTCCTTCTAGCAAGCATACTTTACTGTTTTTCTATCAAGATATTGGCCCAAATTGAAAAACAAATATTTTTAATCTAAGCCAATTTGCCTGTATAGTCATATAGTTATGAACCAGTACAGTTTCTGTATATTATGGTATCTTTAGTTTTTTAACAACTATAGGCACACATGATTATATCACGTGATAGCTTGATATGAAAACAAGTGAAAGATGATTGCTAGAAGGAAAGTGCTTAGATTCTAAAGATGCAGAGAGACATTGTTCCAAGACCAAAGTTTCTTACTAATAAAAGCCATAATTAGAAACTAGTCTGATGATGCAGGATAATACAGTTTGGTATAGGGATTTATTAAGCATTATTTTTCTTGGTTCTATTAATTACCAAAACTTTTATTAGATGGCATAGCCATGATGAAAAAGAGCATACAGAAACAAAGGATTAAATTAATCTGTGTACAAATAAATTTAGAAATAAGAAATTAAAAGATAAACAGATTACTCTTAAAATCAACTGACATAAACTACTATGAATAAAACTCCTACTCTAATTGGCTATTCCAGATATTTAAAAAAGGAATAAATAAAGACAAAAGTAATTATGGAAGGTGAGTTAGAGTATTTGCCAGAAAAAGGTAAAATTCCAGGATATACATTCCGATAGGCAAATAAATGGATGTAAGGAAAAAAACATTACAGATGATAAAGGTCTTAATTATTATTTGTGTAAGTTTTCAGATTACTTATATGATAGAAATAATATTTTGTATGTAATCGTGACCATATTGGACTATCTGAGCTAACAATAGCACCATATGTGCCTGTGAACATATTAGATTGTCTGCATTAACTATAGCATTGAGTGTGCGCATATTTGCGATTTATATAATGACAGTAAATGAATAAATTTCATCTAATTGAATTTGCATTGTTATGCTTGCATTTGAATAAAATTAAAGTATGCTAATATATTTAAATTTATGCAGGATAGTGTTAATTAAGTCACACAATCGAACGATAAATCTGCAATAGAGATTTTATAGTTTTTTAAAAAAAGATTGTTAATTTATTACTTTCCGTTATACAGTACTGTGTTTATTTGTCTTGAGTGAATAAACCTTTTATTAAGTTTTATTTGTGTGTAGTGTTTTCTTATAGTTAGGCACCAATGCTGCTCGGCTGTATTACTAACATCACCGGGAATATAGCACATACCTCTTTAATTTGTGTCTACTTCTGACTAATTCGGAAATTAAACTTAGATATGTATGGAAGTTAGCCCGTCATGCATTAACTGTAGAAAACTGAAAAGTAGTGATATTGTATTGGTATTACATATAAAAAATTTAAGGCTGGTTTAAAGGATTAAATAAAAAAAATAATGTTAAGATTTAGTTGGAATGCTATAATAAAAAAATAAATGGCAAGGGCAAGAAAAATGATTTCAAGAGAAACTGTTCAGCGGCGTTAACATAGTCCTGAAAAATATCATTAGTTAAAAAATTTCAAAATAATTTGAAAGATATACAATAAAACGTGGAATAATTAAGATAATATTGTTCTATTGTGTATGGCGATTTTTAAAATGCGCCATTATTTTTCCGTCTTGTGTAAAATAATAATGTAAGAATTTGAAAATCCCTAATAAACAAAGTGCATGGATTATATTCTTAAAGAGATTCTTTTTTAAAAAGATCTAACGAAATCTGGTAATAATTAAAAAAAAAAGATATAAAAATTGAGAATAATCTTTAAAAAGTGCGCTAGATTAAAATAATCAAACAAAAAAAAAAAGCCCAGTGCTTTGGAAAAAAGTAGTATAATGATTTAATCAAATACTATATTAATTTTTTTATTTTATTATAATATATAAAATAAATGTCTCATTTAGTTTATTATAATATATTACATATTTTTTAAAGTCAATTAGATATATAATACAGATTTTACGTCTTAAATTTAGATAATTATATCAATAAATGGAAATTACATTTTACGACGTTCAGTTAATTTTACGGTACTCATTTCCAACAAACATGTCTGCTTTCAGTCATGGTATTATTAATTATTTTTTTATAGGAAGTATTTTATTCATATACAAGTAAAGCATTGCATAGTTTGTTTATTCGACCACATGAATTGTAAATGTATGCTATAATGTCTCGAAAAATAGGTAATCTTTTTTTCAATTCAAGATTAATTTGTAGAAATACTGATTTAATAAGGTTCGACATTACCAACTCTAAATATCCAAGTTCAAAACTTGTACGGTCATATAATTATTATGGTATACTCGAAAAACGCGACACTAAAGACTTTGATAAAAAGTTAAAAATGATAAAAATGGAATACCAGATGTTTTTAGAAAAAGGAGAAACAGTACCCAACGAAGTTTCGGATGAGGACTGGCTAAAACTTGTAAATATGTCTTCTATTAAAGAACGGCGATCATATTTTAATTATCTTTACAAAACTGAATTTTATCAAATTTGGAAAATAAAAAAGCAAGTGAAAAAACAAATAGATAGAGAGAAATCATTTAAAAGAAAAGACGAAGAAGTAGGCGATCATATTAAATACGGTTTATTTCGAAATACTATGTTTGTTTACATCTCAAATATGAGAATGACCCTAGTTTATAATTGGTTATTTATTCGAGCTGTTCAGTTTGGTCAGATAATGGTTATAGATTTAGGTTACGATCATCTAATGAATGAACAGGAATTGAAAAACGCTGTCGATCAAATTCAGTTTACTTATGGTATGAATAAGATTAGGACAGATCCTTGGAATTTATATTTTTGCAATGCCAAAGTTAATAGCCCTTTTGTTCGTTCTTTGAAATTAGCAATTCCTCATTTAGAAACGCCAAATTGTTTGGTTACGATCACTGAAAAAAGTTATTTAGAGATTTTTCCAAAAGAAAAACTAAAATATTTATGTGGCGCCTCGCGTAAATGTATTCAAAATTTTGATCAAGATGCCATTTACATTATTGGTGGCTTTGTAGATAAAAACCGCCAAGGACCCGTATCTTTGATTAAAGCTAAAAAAGAAAATATCCCTGCATTTCAGCTTCCACTTTATAAATATCTATCCATAGAAAACAGAAATTTAACTATTAATCAAGTTGCTGGAATTTTGTTTGATTTAAAATCATCAAGAGATTGGAAAACTGCATTAAAACATGTCCCACAACGTAAACGTAACCAGTGTATTGAATATAATGAAAATCCGTTTAAAAAGTATATGACATCCCTAGACATTAAAACTGAAAAGACATAATTTGTTAAATAATTTTGTATACTTGAGTCTATAAATGGAATATTTAAAAACATTAAATAAATTAAATGGGATTTATATTTTAAAATCTAAGCTTTTATGAAAATATTAGCTGCTGCATTATAATATATACAGCTCCATTTTTTATTTTTTTTTAGTACTGTTTACAAATTTCGCAGAACAAATTTTAGTAAAAGTAATTTAATAGAGATGATGAATAGTGGTATAATAGATATAATAATTAATGACTTCAACTTTTATAAATCACTCATGATTGTAGATGTATAAAAATAATTTTTATCGGGATAATCTTGTATTAATTGCTAGGTCTTTTTTTCATTTCAAGAGATATTCTTCAGTTTATGCCACCAATTCAACAATCCTTGAAGTTATAAATATCTTAGCTGCTCTTGATGCAATAATATTCTTTGCAAAGCTTCCTTACTTGCCAAGATAAAATATTAATACTTTGAATGTGGGTTTTGCATTGACTTAAATCAATAATGATTACATCCACATACATTACTTGCTGGTTTTTTAGTTTTCATTTGATATCTTTTATTCATGTCTTGATTTTTGCAACAAACTTTTTGGAATACTTCAATATTTTATCTGTTTATAAGATATACTGTCTTCAGTCATATTTTCCCAATGAAAGCAATCAATATTACTTTTGTATCTGAAATATTTTTATAATGTATATAGGTTTATCTGTCCAGAAAACTGATAAGTATCTGACAAAATTATCTGGAATTAATATTGGTATATATTGAATCAATGAAGAAAATAAAGAATTTTCTTTTACTAATTGTGGCACAAATATTCAACAGACACACAAAAAATTTACACCTAAGACTTTACTATGTTATTCACATTTAATAAGTTATGTCTAATTAGTTTTATAATGTACATAAGTATTATTACAAAGATTAAAAATATTTATAATTATTTTAAAACCTGAAGACATACGTAAATAGTAAAAGGCTTGTGGTTTGTTATAGTCTCTACATCTTTTTTTTTTTTTACTTTCAGTAACGGAACAAACTGGGTAGGTCTGATTTCCAAACCAGATTAGGTGAGTCAATTTTTTTGCACCTGTTGTAGATCACACTTATATCTGATTAATGTTCTCGTGAAAACTTCTTATATAGCAGACTTCAATTGTTTTCTGGAATTGATCTGGTTTATATTAGTTTTTTAACTACTTTCTTATAATTAGAAAATTATTTATGATATATATTTCTAGCAATTTATTTCTTAGGGTATTCATATAAGATTATTGATATACATAATTATATAATTGAATATTTATAAATACAATAATCAGATATATTTTAAAAATTTTATCCACTTAGTAGTACTTGCGACTGTCCTTGTAGTCTTTGTCAACTAACACTTTGAAAGGCTACACAATTCCGTGATTTTAACGTTTACTGCCTGCTTGTTAATTAAATCATATTTGTATTTGTATATTAGCATAGCTTCTTTTCTTTTTCTTTTGTTGTTATTTTTTTCAATTTGCAGTATTTTAATGTTATAATTGAAGTTAAAACTATAAATACATGAATTATTATGGTCGTGAAAAACTGATGCTGAAACATTATTATCTACTTTGCAATTTTGATTCGATTTCTGAACTCTTTTTAACAACAGCAAGTGCTCCTTTTTTCCAACATACATCTCGATTCACCTATATATCCACTACCACACCTACAATAAATGATACAATTTTTATTTATAAATGAGGTTTTATCTTAAGAATTATTTATTAATTTGTTTAATGTAGGAAGTATGTAAAATGCATTATCACATATACCTTTATAAATCTTCCTTATAAAATTTACCTGATCATTCGAAATGTATGGTATTGATATCCATATTTTTTTATTGGCAGAATCAATATTATTAAAAATTTTATTCTTATATCTCGTATTAAAATCTTCAATAACATTATATATATGATTATAATTGTAACTAACATTTATCAATTCATTCAAATATATTTCAATATTTTTGCCTTTACCTGATAAATATTTGCAAAGACTATTATTTCTAAATAAGAAAGACTTTAAACTTGCCATTTTATGTGACATTGGTACTCTTGATTTATATGGAATATAACCTCTTTTTACTGTTGGTTTAATGGTCATACAGTAATCTAGCATACATTGATTTCTAGTTATTTTAGGCTCAAGAAATTGAACCCACATTAAATGTTCATCTGTTTTTATATATATGCAACGCAAAGTTTTATATAGTTACTTCAAAATCTTTGAATTTTATTGCTGGTTTTCTATTACTTTATTGATTTGATCTCTCACTCAATGTTGGAATTATTCATTGTTTTCAATTTGATTTGTTATCTTGGGTTCTTTAATTCCTATTTTGGCATTGCAGCATTGAGTTCATTGGATTCTTTGGATACTGTGATTTATAATTGGACATTGTAAATTGTTGATGAATGTGATTTAAATATCTTATATGTGGTATCTAAACTCATCTGGGCTGCAACTATTATTATTATTACATGGGTTTTTTCAATCTTTTCTTTAGGTTATCTAACTCAAATCTTTTCTATTTCATATTTATTCTTTTTATCTGATATTTTATTCTGCAAGAAGTAGATCCAGTTTTTAACCAGCTTATAGTTCAACAATAGGTCAGCTGGGGATTTTCATTTGCATATGAGGGAAATAATATTGATGCAACAGTATAGTATATAATGCTTCTTGTGTGTTTTTTGGTTTTGATTTATTGACTATCTGTTTTAAATATTTTATGCTCATTCCATGTAGTTTTTTGGACATGATGTTAGTTTTATTATCAGATGCTAAAGTTACAGAGAGACTAATGTGTGAAAATTTCTTTCCAAATTTGGAATTTCTTCCTTTATGCTCAGCTCGTGGTTTTAATTATCTCATACTTTATCTATTTTGAATATGTATCTGTCAGAATAAGAAATATGTCCTATGAATAATTTTGCTTTCCAGAGATCTGTGTCTGTAGGTCATGATGTATATTTCTTTGGTCGAAGATTTGGATATAGATTGACCATTCTATCTCTGTATTGATGCTTTTCTCCATATATAGCCAGAAGTTAGGATTTTTTACCCTTACTGTCTGGGTAGCTATCATGAAGCAGTTTTAGAACAAGATTTCATTCTTAAGATTAATATCTTATCCATTACAATGTCTGTTAAGGTGCTATTTTCATTCATAGACAACTTTATAAAAATTATGCCTTTATCTATCAAGAGACAAGTTTTTAGGCCCAACTTTGCTAAGATCTGTTAGTCTTGATTGTTTTTTGTCATTGGTATTAACTGTCTGGCTATTTATGACTACTTTGTAATTCATTAATTTACAATTATTTCTGTTTTTTTTGGCTTCAGCCCTATCTGATATTCTAAATAATGCATCTGCGCACTTTAATTTTGTTAGCATTGTGATATTTTAATTTCATAATCATATCTAGCTAACAAATTTAGGCAATGAAGCATTCTTGAGCTAAGATGATTTGATATTTGCTTTTTATTTGATTGGATTCTAATAGGCTTATGATCAATGACTACTTTAAATGAGTAGCTATATAAGTATTGGTGGAAAAATATTAAGTAATACTGCTTTATCCAATTGGCTATAATTTTTTTCAGTACTTGATTCTTCTGGATGCAAAGTGATTGGTTGTGCCTATTGTAAGTGGAATGATATATACTTATCTCATTACGATTTTCTGATGTATTTATGATTATGGTTACTGTAATGTTGCTATTAATAAATTTTCTGAAATCAAAGAGAAACTTAGTTTTATTAAAAGCCTGCTCATGAGCTTTTTTTCCAAATCCATTTTTGATTTTTCTTTAGCTAATCACAAAAGCGGTTGAGCAATGTGTATTTTCCCTTTCAACAAATTTTCAAATTAGTTTGTAGTTCTTTTGTGCTACAAGGCTTCATGTTTTGGACAGCATTTAATTTTGTATGAGTCAATTTTAAGACCCCATGTAGAAATAATATAGCCAAAAAATTTCACTTTTTGTGATTCCCAGATACATATTGGAAGCTTTAGCCTAGATGTAAATTTTGCATATTTTATATATGTGATTTTTTAATGATCGTTATCGGAATGTCATCAAAGTACGAAATTGCACCTTTCACGTTCTGTGCTAACATATTTGTTTTGGATTGAAAAACCTTTGAGGCCATGATAATGTTAAATAAATTTGGAAGTCTGCTATAATTAAATAAACTTATGTATTTAATGATGATCAGTATCTGTGATTTTTATGTAGGGAATTTATGGAACGCTCACATTCAAGTCTAATTTTTCTTCACTCTTGCCATTCTATTAATATTTGTGTGTTTGGAAGAACTTTTAAGTTTCTATTTATAATATTTTCAGAATAATCGTGTGCAAATTTTTCCCATTTGTTTTGTGATTGAAATAGCATATTCAATTTTTGACAGGTCTAAGACCTGATTTTTCACTAATCTCGGAAACTCTCTACTTCTGTTTGCTGAAAAAGTAATTTTTGAGTCTTAAAGATGGATGGTATTGCTTCTGCATATAGGTCAGTATATACTGGTGATTAATTATTCAGATTCTAGTCAGGTTTGGAAAAACTAGAGAACTTGTTTCTTATTTTACCTATCTTGATCTGACCTATTAATCATATTTCAATTCCCATGTTTCCATTCATGGCCGCAGTTAATCTGTTTGTTGGAAATAAATGTTCAGCAAAGTTATCTTTGAGAAATTGTAGAAAAAAATGGTGTGTTTTGTGCACGGATATGGTAAGCAATGTTATGTAATGTATTCCCCCCCCAGTGGAGTTACTAAATGGTGATATGATATACCTTTTTTAAAATAATTTTTTCATAAAAGTTCTATTTTTTAAAAAAAATTTTATAGAAAAAAAAAAAAGACATGAAGAATTCATATACAAGATTTTAAAAAAGAAATTGATAGATATTTTCAGATATGTACAATATTAATAATTACATTTTTACATTATATCGAAATGAATTATCTCAAAGCAAAATTATTTTCAATTATAAAAAGAAAATTAAGTTTAGCAGTATAATGTTAATTACATTTTTAAATATTAGTTTGCAAAAGAAAATGTATGTTTTTGCATGTTCATGAGTGCATAAATTGATCAAATCAGCTAGTAATTTATTTTTGTTTCCCATCTTTATCAATGTTTTTGTTAAATAAGTACTTAAAAATAGATTATTACATAATTAATATTTATTGTATTAGTACAGAAAAAGCCCTCTCCCCTTTTAAATAAATGGCTTCTACTTAGGATTTGCATCCTGATAAAGTTATGAAGAAAACTTGATTTTTACAAAAAATAAAGATCAGTAAATAACTTTGTCACTTTATTGGAAATTTTATATAGAATAAGTTTAATTAAAAAAGTTTTATTTTAAAACTAAGAAACCAAAGTTTACAATTTATGAATAAATTTAATAACTTTAAAAATGTGTATATTTTAAATGTATATTTTATAATGGTTACTATATTTTCTTAGCTTTATTTTTTTTATATGTCAAGTTGATATTAGGGACATTTAATATAAACGTGATATTTGGACATTTAATATATAAGGTTATCGTAAAAAAAAATGCACAAAAAAGGTAAATATAGAGTTCTCCGTAGTTAACATGATCTGTTTTTTAGCTACAGTAATAGAATGAACTGATATGCTTCAATGGCAAGCCATTTTCATCTTTGATGAATACTATCTTCTTACTTTTGAGAACTTTTCATTTTGCATTTTTCAAGTTGTTTTTTGGAATCCATCTGGTTCACATTATCACAATATTTAAATAAAATACCGAAACACCTAACTAATTAACATAAATTAGAATACTCCCTCTCGTCACTATCAACTGCACGCAGCTATGAGTACGAAGCCATGGAGCTTTGAATGCGCTAAGCATTAAATAAATTATTAATAAATATAACTTCTTTAACAAACGTTAAAAGCGCATAATTATTGGTATTATATAATTTATGAGAAGTCAATAAACAAATTTTCATTCTTTATTGTAAAAAATAGTCTTATTAATAGTTTTTAGTTAATTATTTGTTTAAATTAAATTATTTACAATATATATAGCAATTTATTTTTTATAATAATAATGGAAGATTATTGACATATGTCTGCATGCACATTCAACAGATACCATTTAGCGTTGCACTATTTTTTTGTGTGTATTTTAATTTGGTTTCAAAGTACTTCTAAAAATATTCAAAACCAGAAATTCTGAAGATGAGTTCTTGCTAAAATTAACATCTGAATTATGTTTAACAGAATATCACCATAGTGGCAAGGTGATTGCAAGGTTAATTTTTAAAAAGTGGCTATGAAATTGACTGAATACCATAGGGTTTTAGGGTATCATTTAAAAAAGTGAAAAATATATCTTTCTGCTGATAATTTAATACTAAATGCATAGTAATCATGGAATAATTTGCAAAGAAGATGATTAATACAGAAAGGTAGCATATATTCTGTAAGAACAGTTTTATTAACAGCAAAAAGCAAGTCAGAAAAACTTATTATTAATGAGAATCAATGTAAGGAGAATTTTGCAGTAGGATAATAGTGGATCTACTTCCTGTTTTTACAAGAGATTTGAATTCAGGTCAGATTACACTTGGAAATTGTTTTAAAATTCCAACTTAGTTTTTTCCCTGCAGATATCCAGCCTATAGCAAATCATTCACTATTAATTGGTAAATTTGGATGCTATTCTTAGCTAAAGACTAAAACAAGAATGGAAAACTGCTCAAATCCTTATTGGTTTGTGATAAATACCTTCTTCATTGGATTTATTTCTGCAGCAATCCATTTAAAGCTGTTTGCCTTTTATGCATATTTATATATTTAACTTTAATATATTTCAAAATTAACCTAAAGAGTTGAAATTTTAATTGCTTTCCTAGAGAGGATTTGGCTAAGGATAGGAGAATTACAATTAAGCAGGTATTTAAATCGAAAAGTTTATCACAGAAATTAATAGACATGACTGCGAAATATTAAATAAATAGATTAAAGTTGGCAGCATGTGATATATATGAACATATTTGTGGCTTATGAACTAGCTTGCTTAGTCGAAACACTTTGTTTCGTCTTTTTTTTCTTATGGAGTTTGAATGACAATATGCATTTAGGAATGACAGTTAATGATATTGACATATTTACTTAAATGAAATTCTAAAAATATTAACAATTCATGCTGATAATATAAATCTAATCATGGAAACAAATCCAAAATCATTATTAGAATAATTCACAAGTCACATTCTCAAAGAATTCTTTAAATATACATGTAAATATCATGTGCTTTCTGGTATTAATGCAATCCATTTGTCAGATAAAAAATGACTAATGGTAACAGCAACATTTTCAGCACACCTAATGTAAGCTTTAGTAATTAATTGATGATAGTGCTTAATAAATTCCTATTCAGTGTTGTCCTATCCAATATCAGACTAGTTTCTATCTTATGGCTTTAATCAATGAGGAGCTTTTTGGATTTTGAATAAATACATATTTTTGGATCTAATGCATCTAAATGTTTATATATATATTGCTGTTGCAGATTAATTTGAAAATAAGATTGTATAACTAGTTCAATGAATTTTATGCATATACTATATTCTTAATTCCCAGAATTAATCTTACATAGATAGTAAATAAATATGTAAGCAATATATATGTTATATATATAAACACTATGTTCTTGAATCAATACAAATAAAGGTAATACATTTTATTTCATGGAAATACTCCATTAATACAATTTAAAAAAAAAAAAGTGAATCGAATTCTACAAGTAGAATATCTGCATACTTATTCAAAAACTTGTCTAAAATTTTCAAAAGCGATGTTTTACAACCAGTATTTTTATTTTTCATTTTTACAAATGAGAAATAAAAATATTGCTGTTAAATTTTTTTGTATCTATATAGAATGTGAATATATTGTATTTTAAAGTTTTATATTGTCATTAATAAAATAAATTTATCCAGAAAATATTTATATATAAACAAAAAAAAATTAATATTTACTTAGATTTTTAGGAGGAATCAGGGATTTAGATTAATGATATTTACTGTATTCAGCAAAAAGCTCTTGACTAGATATTCTTACCAATACTTTTTGTTATGTATTTTGAGAATAGCATTTGTTGATTCAGTTATATGTTTGTTATATAATTTTGCCGTTAATGTACAATTGTTAAATCAATTATGTACACAGCACATATACGAAAGTGTCCAAAAGTTTCTGTTGATGGTATTATAGTTGTAATTACATGTTGGACTATTTCCATCATCCAATATTAATTTTTTTTAGAAACATTCAAACTTTTTAAAATTTTCTAAATATATTCAATTGTTAGTAATGGCACACAGATTAGTATATAACAATGTTTTGATTGATATTCTCATTTCAGGGGTTACTAGCCTGACCCGTAGCAATACTAACAAGGGAATCAAACCGGGAACTTTTAGATTTATGAATAACTGACTAATCTATTCTGTCAAAGGCAAAATTTTATATACTTATTTATGAGGCTCCTCCATTTTGTTTTGAGGGCAAGGTTAATGTTTGGTTTTTAAACATTGTGTGCTATTACTAACAATTAAATGTATATGGAAAGTTTAAATTATGTTTGAATTTTTTTAAAAATGATAGTCTAACATATAAGAAAAGTTTTTTGGGTTTTTCTTAAATCATTCTTGCATACTTATGCTGTTAAATACTTATAACAATATATATCAGTTGACAATTTGTACAGAAAGATAATCACATTCAAATACATGGCAGTTCTAAATTTGAACTTCATTGACTTTAAAATCACAAATCTTATAAAGGAATTTATTTGCACCCATGGTTTTTAAATTCTAAATACATATCGGAAATTGCCCATAAACAGATATTATGATATCAGTGATTCATGGAAAACTCAATAAAATATCATTTCACAATTAGATATTGTAGCCTTCAGCTAAATTGCAAGCTACATGAATAAAGTAAACAGAAAGAGCGGCTAAATGTTGTTGTTTTAAAACAATAATTTATTTTTAATTAGGAAAAAAGGAGAATTATATGTATTTTTAAAAGAGAATGTTTTAAAATAAAGGGGAGGAGTCAAGCTTTGGTGATCGAGTGGTCAGCACAGCTGCCTTATAAGCAGTTGTTCCAGGTTCGGCTGATGCTTTGACACGTGGGAAAAAAATAATAAAGGGGAAAAGAGAGACATTAAATTGAGAGAGAAAAAAAAATGCTTATATACTTGTTCAGGTTTTAAATGGTGATAAAGATCTATTATTTATCCTCTTTTTTTTTTTATAAAAAGGTTTATTTGTAAAAAGAAATAAATAAAGAATATAATTTCAAATAAATAAAAGGAAGAAGAACCAAAAGAAAATCTAGAGTTTAATAAAAGAACTTCCAGAAAAATACTTTCAAAGATGTGATCACAAAAGGACTTGTTAAATTTTTTTTTTACTTGCCTGTTTTGCATATATCATGACAATCTAAATTCATATACTTTCATGTCAGTGACGGCTGCTTTACAAGCAGTTGTCCCGGGTTAGTGGGTTCGCTTCCTGGCTGATGCTATGACACATAAGAAAAAAAAAAAAAATTCAAATACTTGTTGTAATTGTGTTTTTTATTTGGAGAAATTTTTATAATTAGCTAGTGAATTTATCATATAATAAATGTTGATCTAGCCTCCATTCTCCTTTTTCTTAATTTCTCACCATTCAAATTATTAAACTTTTTTTTACAATATTTTAAATAGACTGTTTGTATAACATATATATTGTTAGGGTCAGTATATGTTAGTCAATGAGATGGGATTCTTATTCAACAGAGCTAGTCATGGTTAAGTGCCAGTAGTAGTGAAGGAAGTTCAAACTCCTATGAATAATCCTGGTATTCAGGATGGTGCCGAGATTTAAATTCTAATATAAGCGTGGGGTTAATCGTCTTGAAATGTGACTGGTCTATGAGATTTGCATATAATTTGTACCCGGTTTGATTGTTAATATAATTTTGTAGAATAAATTTTAGTGAATTAATTCCCCTTCTTGTTGCATGTAACTGTCATATATTTACTGGCCACTTTTAGTTAGATTAAACCGAATATAAGTAAAGAGTTATATTTGGCTGACCAAGTATGGCTGCTTCAAAACCCCTTCTGCTATACATTTATATATTTGTCTCCCAACATGTGAGCATGAGAATGACTCTGGCTATGTGGTATTGAGGGGAAGAAAAAAAAAATTGGTGAGAACAGAGAAAAGGCTAACAGTTAAAAAAATATAATAACATGTTGATAAAATAATAATTGATTTTGAATAAGGTTAAAGAGAAAATATTTATTAAGTTAAAAATTAGATGTGTTTTACTTAATACATATTATTTATATAGCGCATATCATGGCTGTAATATTATAACGAAGGAACTACCCCTCCAGTCGTTATTTTAAGAATCATCTGGCACTTTCCCATGCACATCAACTTGAAAAGCATAAGTGTATGCTTATGCTTGGAGCTTTATTTGTATATAAGCTAGTCTTTATTCACCATGTTGAGATCAGGGCTTGAACCTAGTAAGTGCCTGAATTTTATCTTAGTAATTTAATTGAACAAATCAATTAGATTTATGGCAGGAGATACTACCTCATTTTTAACCACCTGTGATTAAATATATAATAAATTTTACTTGATAAATATTTATATAGCGCACACCGCATCTATAATATTATAATGAAGGAACTTTTTTTCCAAACATGCACTTTAATAATCACTTTGTAGTCTCCTGTGCGCATTTACTTGAAAAGTGTACGCTTACGCTTAGAGCTTTATTTGTATATAAGCCAGTCTTTGCTCACCATGCTGAAATCAGGGTTTAAATCTATTATGTGCCTGAATTTTATTTTGGTAATTTAATTGAATAAACCCATTAGATTTATAGCAGGAGAGAAATACTATCTCACCTTTAAAAACACCCGCAATTAAATATATAATTTTGAATTTTACTTAATAAATTTTAATCTCTTCTGCTATAAATCTAATAAGTTTATTCAATTAAATTACTAAGATAAAATTCAGGCACATAATAGTTCAAGCTCTGATTTCAGCACCATAAGCACAGGCTGGCTTATATGCAAATAATGCTGTAAGCATAATCATACATTTATACTGATGCACACAGTAGAATGTAAGGTGATTCTCAGTGTGCATGACAAGAGGGGTAATTCTTTCATTTCAAAATTAGATGTGTGTGTGTATGTAAAGGAAAACTGGTGAAATAATCAGGCAGATAATATAACAGATAGGGCTACGGAGTGGAAGGATGGATGAGCACACCAATTAAATAAATATTAAGTAATAGTTATTAAAGAAATAATAAAAGATGAATATTGTGAATAAATATTACAAGCAGTCATATGATTACAAGGCTGAGCAAAAACGCAGACTCCAGAAAAAAAAAAAAGGTTCCCAATGAAGAGAAAGAGCACGGAAAAGTCTTGAATAGAGAGAGACAATGAGATCATGATAATGAAAATGTTTGAGAATCAGAAAAATGAAATATTAGAATAAGAGATGACCATAACATTTGAAAATCAAATGTTTGAAAAAATGGAATATAAATTAAAAAGGGCTATGACCAACTGAGGCAAGATATTATAAGAGCTAGAGATGGATTTAACAAAGATCGAGAGTAGAACTTAAGGCAACTGAGGCAAGATATAAGAGCTAGAGATGGATTTAACAAAGATCGAGAGTAGAACTTAAGGCATGCCAAGACAAGGTAAAATAAAATAGAGCAAGAAAGGTAAATAGTGTTTAGATGATGTTATAAAATAAAAATAGAAACTAATAGGGGGTTAGAGCAGGCTCATGTAGAAGTAACCCATATTGTTCAGGAAATTGAAAATAAAAGCAATAGGCAACATGGAACACCAATAGAGATAAAATAAGTGAATAATAAAGTAAGCGATTTAGATGATAACGAACAGGAAAGAGTTAACTTAGACAAGTACACTATTTAATACATCTGCAATTGTTAATGAATTTTTAAAAAAAATTTCTCTAGGCATGCAGGTGAAATTCCTATAAAATATCTGTAGTTTGGAGAGATATTTTAATTTAAATCACTTAGGCGAAGAAGCTAAAATAGCAATTACATGTACCCATTTACAAAGGGCACAAGCTTGGTAGGATTTATTTGATAAATCTGAGTTTTAATGGGTATAAATAGGTCTTGTCAAGTTAATGAAGTAAGTACTACTAGAAAAATATTAAGCACCACATATCTCAAGAAAAATGGTTGCCTGGAGAACATTTCATTTTTTCAAAGACAGGTGGTGAAGTTGCAAGCTTTAACAGCCAGTCCACTATCTGTGAATCAAATTATTAGGATAGTGGAATAGTTTTATTAATCATATAGAATAAATATGCATTGGCACAGAAAAAAATTGTCAAACAGCTGAATTGTTAAATGCATTCGATAGGCCACTGATAAGTACATATGAAATATAGAAAAAAAAAATACATGAAATGGGAAAAGATCCACTGACAGCCTGAATAGGACTAGAATTATTCATTGGATTGAAAGTGGCTCTAATAGACCTTGAAGTGATATGCCATAACCTAATACTAGCACTTCAAAAAAATACCTGGAGGAAGGGAAGGTTTGATCTTACTGTAAATAGTGGTGACCTAATCTCAAAAATCCAGGATATGTTAATGGACTAATATATATATATAATACTGAAACAAATCTTGTGTATTTGATTGGAATAATTTAGAATATATTAACTATTATTAATGTCATAAATAGTAATGATAAAATGGGGAGTCCAAAGGGTGGAGATATAGTGTGAAAGATTTTTAGGATAAATGTGATCTAACTAAATTGGAAGTATTTGTATAATTAAATATTTTTATCTAGAGATGGATGAACTATAGGCATGTGCTTGTGTATAACCTTCCCACATGATAGTGAAGCACCAGTATAAGGATATCCTGGCAAAGTAGCTGTTGGTAAGAAATTCCCAGTGAAATAATGATAATTACTATTCAAAATGGATGTTCAGTAGAGTTTCTGATATTCACAAAAAAACAACAACTCCAAAGCGAGAGTTCCTGGTTAGTAACCATAGTATGCACCATTTGTCTCGTGATGCAACATTCTCTGGGAAATTAAAATGATTTAGTTAATATTCAGTCTGTTTTCTTGAGGATTGTAAGTTGTGATTTTGAACAGTATTCCCCCTACTTGAATCTCTCTGATTAAGATTATGGGCCAACAAAATATTTAAAGTTTATCAGAAATAAAATTAATTGACTGAGTTATTTTATTCCTTACTTGATAGGGAAAATGTGAGCTACACGAATAAAGTAAGCAGAGTGTTTAAATGTATTTGATTTAAAACAATTTTTTAATTACAAAAAAAAAAATATTGTTTTTAAAGGGATGGGGAAGTAGACAAATTAAGTTGAGTGAAAAAAATACTTTAAATATTTTTTCAGGTATTAAATAAACAAGATCTAGTGTTTTTCTTCTCTTTAGACAGTTTTATTTGTAAAAAAAAAACAGGAAAAAGAACAAAGTTTTTTAAAGTAATTGAATCAATAGCTACTTATATTTTCTCTGGGTTAAAATAAGTTAGAAAAAAGATTTAATCAAGTGTTAGTTTGCATTGAATATTATATAATTATTTGAAAATAAAGCAATAAGTAAAAATTTTGTACAAAATTGTTATCGAAACAAATGTAATCAGATTAAATAGTTTATAGATGTAAAATTTAATCAGGTTACATGCCACCTTTTATATCTTACAACATACACACTATATATATCCTATAATTCTTTTATCCATAGAAATTGTGGAATTCAATTTCTCTTGATTTCATAGTTTATTTAATAAATGTTTTTTTTTTTTTTCACTCATTTTTTAGTATTTGTAAACTTAATTTTTATCAGTTAAGTAAAAACTTTTTTTTTATTTCCTTAATCATTTGAGTTTCTATTCTATTAGCCACATCTCGAACAAATTATTCAACAGGGCTTTTCTTAATTCCAATATCATTGATCCAGAAATAAATTCTACAATCAAAAATCTGTTTTGATAGTGCAAAACGAAGCTTCAAATTGGTTGATAATGGAAAACACTGCTCTTTTCAAGGACATTATTTTTCTGATGTCTTTGTTCAAGTGAGTGTAGTGGAATATGGAAAATAAGAGAGATAATATTGGATTAATAATATGTGTTTGAGTTAAATAAGAATAGATGTATTAATCTTTAATTAAGTTTAAGGTATCTAAAATAGATAGTACATGAGAGTGCAAGGTATTTGGCATTTAGAGATCAAATTACCAAATAAAAAATAATATAAAGACTTCAATTAAATTTTATTTACAAATAAATTCAGTTTTAAAAATTATTACAAAATTTACACTGATAACTAGTTTTCATGGCCGATAACATTCACATATTTATAAATAACCTATAACCTTTTGTAGTAAAGATCCAAGCATTTTTTAATACCATCTCTAAATGATATTCTATTGAAAGTAATTACTTTTTCTAATTTGGAATTGTCCATTTGTGCATTGTAGGGTCGAGGAGCTCCAGCAGATGGATTCTTGTCAGCTTCTATGTGATCCATTGGAAGATTATAAATTTCTGACATAGTTTTAACCATATCATACTTGGTAACATTGTCTATGCCACATAAATGATAAATTCCAGGTATATTAGGATCCTAAAAAAAAAAACCAACTTATAAGTGATATAACAACAATGTATTATACTTACTGAGAATAGATTGGACAACAAATGAGGTTAGTCTAGAGACAGACTACCTATGACAAGAGATTATCATCAGTAGTATCCAACATAGATTTATATATTTATTGGTATCCTTTATCAAACAATCCCTGATCATCTCTTTTCTTATCTGCTCTTCCCTTCAACTCATTACAACCTTTTCCCTTATTAAAAGCATCAAACAATTCCTACATCTATTTCTTTGTACTATTCCCTATTGGCTTCTTCAAAAATCTCAGTTCTCTTTTTTTTTTTTTTGTCTTTATTTATTCAATAAGATATCTTTTCAACATTTTATTATTTTCTGGTTTTATATTTTCAACTTATTTTTCAGTCTTTTCTTTGTAACCAAAAAGTCTTTTTTTTTTTTTAGCTATTTATATCTTTATATCATGTAGTCTTTTTCCAAATCTGTGATAGTTTGCAGTCATTCATTAAACATTTGTATGGTTAAATCCTCAAAGGATTGTGATATTCGAACTTCCAAATGGCAAGTTCTAGACCATTCCATTTAATTGACAAACAGATTTATTTATATTACTCAATTGAAAATTAGTCTAGAGACATTTAGCTTTTTAAACAGCACTCTACCAATGCACTAGAACCACATAGGTCATTTATATACTTATTACTTAAGTAAAAATAAATTATCTACATATCTTAGCATATAAGTTAAAACATATTTTTTTTATCCATAGATTGGTTGCCAAATGTAGTTCTGAGTAGTGATTGAAATAATGATTCGTAAATCAATAATCAATTAAATAAAGTCCAAAAAATATATCTCAATTTAGTTAATTAAATGGGAATATTATGATCAAGATTACATTTGAAAAATTGAATGATACCTGATCTCACGAGGAATTAACCAAAAGATTATTTATTTTAAAAAGTTGATAAAATGAAAGCTCATCTCACTTATTTCACATAGGAGCTAATTTAGATAATAACTATCTTAGTCAAATTGCATAGCCAAGAAAAGATTTAAATATTACTGGATATCACTCAAAAAATAAGGTAAATACTGAGCTTTCTTCCCTCTTGCTGCTTGAAAATACAAACGATTACAAATTTAAACCACTAAACATTACGTGATCACCATTTCTTATGCTTGCTCATAATTGTTATTACTCTGGCTTGCACTGAGTGGCACTACTGAATGGAGAGTTTTGCCTGTTTTAAAAACAGTTACCAACTAAATAAATAAAATAAATATGTTACTTATATTTGTCCAAGTAAAAGTTTGATAATTTGAGAAAAAAAAACATTTTTTTTTTATATATTTCTATACCATATTATTTTAATTTTAGAAACATTTCATACTTCTCTTTTTACTTTGGAGCTTAAGTATTCTAATGAACAAATTTACCTCTTTCCAACATACATAAAAAGTATATCTAGAATTAATATAATGATAAGTTTGAAAACCAATCAAAAATACTTTTCTATGATATTAATACACATCACAAAAGTATGACTATTTGACTTTAAGTTATCGTAATATAATTACCAATGATAAGCAGACTTATTTGCTTGTTGTTTAATACCAACATTTATTTAATGCCTTGCTTAGAACAATATATAAATAATTGTCACTTTCAAATATACAAATAGAGAATTAAAATCTAATAAATTATTAATGGACCATTATGAGATTAAAATGTTACCTGATATTTATCTGCCAATAAAAAACAAACTTCAGACACTTCTTCGGTACTCACGGGAAACCTCCTTTCATAATCGGACATCTTGCAAATCTTATTAGTGTTTAATAAAGCCTCAAATAAAATAGTTACTGCACTTTCAGATAAATATTCTACTTCTCCATACAAAATTGAAACTCGTAAAACAATACTGTCTGAAAAAAAAAAATGTAATAAAAAAATATACTATATGAATTTATGAAGTACCCTGTATTAAGTGCAACAGAGAAAATAAAATTCTTAATTTAATTACTAAAAACTAAACAATGAAAAGTAAGGTGGTTTTGCATGGACAATCACAAGTCAAGCATCTAGAATTATATAAACGTGAGGATCTTATAGGGTAATGGTGGTGCATTTGTCTGCTATGACCTATTCAGGTTATGTAAACTTGATAATTTTATTAGGACCTAATCAGGTTTAGGATTTTAATTTCAATTGGATAGTTCATAGCCTAACCAGTTAACCATCTAATATTGGTCAATAAATGGGTATTTAGTTATTATTAGCAGATAAAATGAGAATGGTAAACAACTTAAATCCTTGCCATACTGCATTTGATATTCGGATGATTGCTTTCTTTTTTACTATTATGTACAGGATTGGTGGAAAGGCTTTTGTCTGCAGTAGGCTAATTAAAGTCTGTTTTATATATTATGTACTACAGTTATATGAATCAAAGATTTATATGTTAATTAAGAATGATATGAAAATAAAAATGATTACAAATAATAGAAAGTTAAATGGATAGTGGTGGATGATAATAATAGTTTTGTTTTGATTAATATTTCCCTTTTTAATAGCAATGAAATCAATATTTTTATTTGTTAACTAATAACCCTTTTTTTAAATATATTAGAAATAAAAATATGTTGGTTAATTTATTTCTTATTAAATATATATAGTTATATATTTATAATTTTGCCTTTTTTATTGTATTTTTTCTTACTGATATTAAAAATATAAATAAAGATTGATGTTTTATATATACTTCTTTATTTCAGTAAGATCACTGTTTCAAAAAAATATTTAAGGAAGTAATGCATGAAGAGAAAATACAACACTATGCTTGATTGTCTTTTATATTTTTAAAGGGAGTGCCAAATATTCTTTCCATCTAGCGTCTTCCCTCCCCCAAAATCTATTGCTATTTATAATATAAATGATTCATAATCAGTGACTGAAATCAAATTTCATACATTGTTATTATTTCTTAATAAAGTTCTCAAGTTCAACATCTTTGTAAATAAATAATGTATGTAGATACTGAATAAAAGATGAATTGAACTGCATTTTAATGCTAATATATTTGAAATTTTGTTAAGTATCAAATTTGGTAAAAGATTTTAACATATTGTATATTTTATTTTACTAAACTTATGAAGTTTTGACTATTAGGGAAAAGCTTTACAAATTATGCTTCCCGTTTTTGAAATTTATTCACAATCTAATTTATTGTTCTCCAAAAATAATTAACATTTCAGAGAATGGTATGCAAGCCTGTACACATATATGTGAAATAATATAACTTGTTTATATTCCACAATATACATGTAGTTGTGTAATAATAAATCTGATTAATGATGTAATAATAACGAAATTCAGAATCTTTTAACTTGTTTATCAATATTCATAATTCATATTAAATAATTAGCAACCTTACCCTGATTTCAATAAATTTTACTTTAAATAGAATAATAAATAAAAATTATCTGGGTGAATATCAACCCTCTTCCTAAAAGAAAAAAGCAATTTACATTATCATTTTATAAGGTTCTAAAATTGATAAAACTTGTTAAGAATTTGGAGATATAAAGTTGTAATTAAACAGTAAATTTAGGATTTCAACGTATTGGTTTTAATTATTGTTAATTATTTAATCATGTTTTCTTGTATTATTTAAAAGCATATATTTTATTGAATTAATAAAACTGTTATCCATTCATGAGCTAACCTGGAAAACAAAAACTGCTAAGAAATGTTGAGTATTAAATGTGTCTACTATGTTTGTATGTGTATGTTAAAATAAATACACATACATAACTAAAAAAATTATAAATAATTATGTGTTAAAATATATGTGTGTATGTTAAATACATACACAATTAAAGTTTTAAAATAATTATATTAAATTTAAGTAAAAAGTAAAATAAAAACTGATTGTAACAATAGATAAAAGAATTAATATTACTAAAAGATTAATTTTAAATTCAGGAAACAATCTTAATTAAATTCCTAAAGAGCAAAAGAGATAACAGAATTCCATCAGAAAATAATCTAATTAATTAGTGACAATTAAAAAGAAGAAATTACTAGTAATCAGATGCATCTGCAGATAAATAACATTAGACAATGTCAACAGGATCCAAGTGACATAACCAATTAGAACAGGAGTTCTAATTATTAATTAATAGTGAAAGATTGGTCTAGAAAAAGAACCAAGAAACACTTGCTCGTGGAAGCTACAAACATGCAGATGAACTTGCAACAACAACAATGCTGGAAGTCATCGTATGATGTCCTTTATAGCTAATATTGCAGAGAGGCTTGTCTTCGAATGCAGCAAAGCAAGTCTAGGGACTAAACAGGTCACACTGACCTTTATTATTATTTAATAATGCTTTCGGGTATGTAAATATGTAAGCTTTATATAAATTGGTAATATGTATATATGTGTAATTAAAATGCTTATAATGATTGTACTAATAATATATTAAATGATAACCTTAAGTTGCTGCAGTAGTATTATTGTTATCAGATAAATTTTATATAAACCTTTGTCTGTTGGTAACATAGGAATCGCTCCCAGATATAACAATTGGCTCAGTCATAAGGCAAACATGAAACAAGGTAAAAAGGGGTAAACCATCACAGTAATAAGTATTAAACAATCTGCTAAAAGGCAATCATCAATTGGTGAATTTGATGTCAGTAATTAGCCTCTTTATGTTTAATAAGTAGAGAAATATCTCTTCATTAATAAAGTTGATAATGAAAAAATTAAAGTTGCATCACTGTTGTGTTTTGCAGGAAAAGAAGTAATAGAGATTGGTAATGGGCTCTGTATACCTGTTACTCCTAAGGATTATCCTTTCAATCAAAGATTGCTTGGCAAATTATTTTAGTTCATGTCCCTCTAGGCACATCACCAGACTTCATTTCAGAAATCAGTCAGGGCAGAAACGAACAAATTAAAGATTATGATATCACTCTTCATAATCTCACAAAAAAATGTGTCTTTGGCTCATTTCTTGATGAGTCATTCTTTGAGCAATTTCTGTGGAATAAGCAGTGACAGTTTAAGACAACAGTTGTTAGCCGATAATGAAATTAAATATAGCAAAGAGGTAAAAATCCAAGATAAAATACAAATGTACATTTGTAAGACATTTAAACCAGAGAAAATGGGATTTAGAAATTTAAAAAAATAATAATAGCAGTAATAAAACTATTTGTTTTTATTGCAGAAAAACTGGCCATAAAGCCAGTGACTGTTTTCATAAAAATGAACATTGCAAAATCTGTAATAAAAAAAGGCACTTGAAAATAATGTGTAAAAAAAGAATAGATAAACCTGATAAAGACAGCAACAGTCATAAAATGGTGTTAGTTGAAATGAAAATCAATCAGCAAGTATAAAAGATATGTTAACAACCAATTCTGACAAAATTATGATTCAATTAAAGGTATGCGAATGGAGTTCTATAATTGCTAATTGTAAAAAGCTGAAGACAATCATGAAAAAACGTAGATTAAGAGCTTTAGATGTTAATATCTAATGCAACCAAAATCAAAGGAGTAGTTAGAAGCTCTGATTAGTAAATGTTGCAGTAAAACTTTTATTTAGCTCTGTGTGTAACCTAGTGCCTGCAACTGCAATAGTGGCTATGACTTATTTGAAAAATTGCTGAGCATTAAATCCATACTGGATTAAAAAGCATTTGAAAAATGGAGAAAGAAACGAAAGGTAAACTGAAAAAAAGCAGAGGGGTAAAATTTTCTAAATTGCTTAATGGAACGTGGTGTTAAAACCATCCCTGTTTCTATTAGAATTATCTCTGGAGACAGTATCTAAATTGCAATTGAGCATGTCCAGTTTACCCAAAAACAAAAAGAAATGGGAAGTAACTATATAGATGTGATAAAGTCACATGTTCTCATAGCTGTAAAATGGGAGCTGGCTGGACAAAGGAAGATGATGGCTACCAGTGGATTAAAAAACAAATTTGAGGAGGTTGACCTAATAAATGTCCAAAATTTCTCCATAAATAATTATGGAATGCCCATGATAATTTATCAGTTTAAGAAAGGCTGTATTCTGGCAATGCAATCATACACTACTACTGCTAGTCATGATAAAGATTTAATTCTGACAATTATTGCAGTTGGAAAGTCACTCAGGCACAGTCAGAGCAAAAGCTTTAGCTCATAGCTATGCATGATAGCTAAACATTAATTATGAGATTGAGAAATTTATAAAAAAATTGTTTAAATTGTTAATTAAATGTGTGCTAGACTGCCATCTAAAAATCTTGAGGTACGGCTAAAACAATAAAGCCATGGCAACCCACTCCATGCTGATTACATTAGCCATTTAAGGACATTTATTTTTTTATGATGGTCGATGCTTATTCACAATAGGCAGAATGCAAACTAATTAGGAGCACTAGTTCCAATGAGACAATCAAAAAATTATGTGAAATTGTTTTGTATCATGGCCTCCTTGAAACTTTAGTTTCAGATAATGGAACCAGATTCACATTGGATAAAGAAAGTATAAAAGAGTGGAGGATAAAACACATACTCACCTCCCATCACCACCACCACTCTCAATATAACAGTTTGGCAGAAAAAGCTGTCCAAAATTTGAAAGCATCAATAAATAAATGGTAAAAATGAAAATACAGGAAGACTCCTATATCAGCTCTCAATTACAGTTGCTAAATCAGGAAAATCACCTGCAGAATTATATTTAGATTACAAGCTGTGTACCAAATTATCAAACATATCTAATGAGGAGAATTACATTAAACATGAACCTACCACACTTAAGTTCACGCCAGGTGAATGAGTGTGGACAAAAAATAACCTAAATAAATTTTGGATGAAAAAACATCTGTCAAAACAAATTATAATGGTTTGTACAAATGAAGACAAAGTATTACGAAAACATACAAACCACTTGCGAAAAGATGAGAGTGAAGATTTAATACTTATTCAATGAAACTGTTTCTGACTTGGAAGATAAATCTGAAAAGAACTCAAGCTGATCCAGCCTAATGAAAAAAAGCAAGCATTTGTAGGAAAGATATTAACACAAAAGCACCTGACATGGATGTTAAGTCACCTCCTAATCAAATTAAAAAAAAAAATCTACCTTTCATGAGTTTATTCTAAAATCCTCTCAGAGAAATTGTAAAACTCTGAAGTTGGGGGA